>JASAUF010000426.1:3137500-3460000 GCA_030180095.1 Magnolia changhungtana | reverse complement strand
TGTATTTTCGTTGAACATACTTCTATAAAGTGCACAGATTGATATCGGTGTTAGATCCAAATTTCTAATATTTAAGGTTGATCCGGATTTATTGTGGCTCACGATTACATTATAGTATGAGACAAGAGTCGGAACTCAAACACATGTGCCAATTTATCACATCTGAGACATTAAGATTGTCTTTACATGTGGCCCGCACATGTTATCAGCTGTGTGGGACTTCAATTAATGCATAAGGGTGGACCCATTATGCAACCTACTGCATAAACTATTGAAAGTCATATACATACCATTCTCAGTGATGTAAATGGTCGGATTTCCAAATCGACTCTTAACATATAACACTAGATCTTTTATTCCTCTCGGATACACAGATGGTGGTACGGCCGCTTCTTGCTGTGCCAAGAACATTTGTAAGGCCCATGTTAGAAGAAACATGTTAGAAACATTGCTTAAATACATACATGCATTAATAGAAATTGCCATACCACAATTCCAATAGGTGTGCAGTCTTTCTTATCTGAAAATAAAGAAAGAAAATGATTGCCCAAAAATTAGAAATAGGATATAGTGAAGATCTTCAAGACATTGTTTGAGATCAAGGAAACAAGACTGAATTTGGTAAATTCATAAATTTGTCAAATACATGAATTTCTATAGGATTTGGATTTGAAAATTTCCAAAGTCTGTTGTTTAGGAGTCAAATTATAAATCCATGGATTTGAAAAACTTTTATTACAAATAAATAACATTTTCTCTTTTAAGAGTCACTCATTTATAGGAGTTTTTTCAGTTATCCAAGGACTTGTCTAATCCCTGATAAAAATAAAATAAAATGAAGGACATTCAAAATATATAAAAGATCCCTGCCCCAAATGCACAACCCAAACAGCCCAAGGAGGAGAAGAGAATCAGAAGAGAATCCAAATTTATGTGATTTAACAATCAGGCAGCATCTCAATGCATAATTCAGTTGAATTCAAACATTCAATTCAACCAAGAAGTGGATGTCTGATGGTTGTAAGTAAAATCTCCAGACTATCATTCAGTTCTTTTATTAATGAACGGCATGTCTGGCCAACAGATTAATCATCAGTAAAAAAAAAAAAAAAACGCATCAACTACCCTCTTTTTTCATGCTTGATTGCCCACTTCTTAACTTAGAGGCCCACTTCTTCAAAGGTAGCCTCTTGGGGTAATTTTTCATTCCCTAATCCCAAAGATTGCATTTAAAATTATGGGTTGGAAATCTAAAATGTTCTTGACCAAGGGAAAACCAGTACTCCTTGATCACCCTGTGCTCTTCAAGTATTTTGATCTACATTTTGGCAGCAGTTCCAGTCCCCAAATTATGTTGCATCCTGGAATCCCTATTTTTTAACTTTTTTTTTTTTTTTGGGGGGGGGGGGGCGCAAATTTGAGGACTCTCACAAGAGGCATTGGGTGGGTTGAAAGGGCACCGGCATGCCAAGAGAAGAAGGCAGTCTAGGTGTCCGCTGTCGGAAGGATGTGATGAAAAGCCTAAAATTGAAGATTTAATTTTGAAAAGTGATTAGTGTACACTCTTTGTAGAGAATTTGTTCCAGGAAAGAGACAAGATTATGGAGGCTCTTGCTAAAAGGGATAGCCACATTCGAGATTTAATGACATGTTTTGGAGAAGAGGCGACCTGCTGAGGGGAATTAGGGGTAGGGTTTTTATAGATAACATGGGCCTTGTATATTTCCAAGTATAGTGAGGTCCATGCCGGTTCCTTTACATGTTTTTTTTTTTTTTTTGGGAAAATTGGTTTTTGTGGGGAGTCTTTGTTTGTCACATTGTCTTAGTTTGAGGGATTTTTGTATAGTATTTGTGATTCCTTGGCTGGTTTGTGGAGTAATTTTTTTTTTCTCACTTTTGACTTTTGAATAGGGCCGTACATGAGTCAAGCTAGCTTGAAAAGCTCGCTCGACTCGGCTTGAATCAGCTCGGATTGACTCGGCTTGAAAGGCCGACTCGAGGCAAGTCAAGCTTGTTTACTAAAGCCCGAGTTGAGTTCAAGCCGAGTTCGACCATGGTGTATTTCAACTCGACTCGACTCAAATAATATTTCATCTTTTAATAGAAACTAGAAGCTCGAGCTCGAGCTACTAGAGCTCTCCGAGTAATATATTTTAATAATATATATTATATATATTATATTAATATGAAATACAATATATATATATATATATATATATATATATATATATATATATATATATATATTATATATATATATATATATATATAAAAGTTTTAAAAAGAAGTTAAAACTTAAAAGTTTTTACTTAAAAAACCTTACCCAACCCTACCCGGCCTCATTCCCTCTTTTTCTTTCCCTTACTGTACCGAGGTAAACTTGACTCGCCTTGAACCACTAGCTCGAGCTCGAACGTGAGCTCGAGCTTGAGCTCGAACTCGAGTATAGCATGTATGAGTCAAGCCGAGCTTGGCCCACCTCGACTCGACTTGGCTTGATGTACAGCCCTACTTTGAGTTAGCCATTTATCAAATGGAAATAGATATTGATTATTGAGAGACGTTTGTATAAATCTTGAATAGAGCTGTAATGGCCTTTTGGCCCATATGCTCCCTCCTTATAGGTTTCTAAGATTGATCTTTTCATTAATCAAGCGCTGATGGTGTTCCCCCAACTTTACCAAAAAAGCAGGTAAAAAAAAAAAAAAAAACCTTACCACGTTGCTCAACATAGCTGTCTCGAGAATAGCTCGTGGGTTTATCATCATGCTTTATTGGAAGGCTCTTAGCATAGTATCGATAGTAGTAATTGAGACCAATAAAATCAAAGGAGCTCTTTATCATTTTAGTCTCTTTCTCTGTGAAAGTAGGAAGCCTCTCCTTCACTATAGCCCTCATGCTGAACGGGTAGTCTCCAAACACTATTGGCTCCAAGAACCTGAACAAAATCCATGTGTTAGACTTGTTGGCAAATAATATTTTCATCTTTTTAATAGAAACTAGGTTCATGTAAATCAATCAGGGATGTCTTAGATATCAATTTCTAGAAACATGGCTCAAAAAAAAAAAAAAAAAAAAAAAAAATGACGAATGAATCGCACCATTGTTTATCGAGAGAATCAGATGCATGTTATCTCCATGTCCAACTAGGTCATCTTGATTTGTAGATTTAAATGAGTCTTTACTTTACTCAACTTGATATATAATAATTAAATCTAATAATACTAGTAACCAGCATGTGCGCTGCACGTGTGAGCCACTGTTCCAAATATTTACAGCATATCCGTAGCGAATTGAGGTCCAACCCACCATTGTTTACAGGGAAAGTTTGGTATTAAAACAAAATTAGTAAGTAGGGTCAATTGGCTACTAGATAATGCATAAAACTCATATTCCACCTCTAACATAAGTATTTCTCTTTAATAATCCTTTAAAAACTAAATATATAGGATTGTTGTTGCTGAAAAAAGAAACTCCTCGCCCCAAAAGCAACCAGGGGCAATCAAGAATAAGAACATCCATATGCATCGGTAATGTGATAAAATCTATAGTCAACTTATTAGTGGAACTAATAGATTTCGACTAAGACTATTATTTATCTTTAGATTATGTTAATCCTCACAATTATCTTAACTTTTGAAGAGCATAGTTGTATCATGGATAGCATCTTAAACCTTCAAGAAGAGATTGCACATTTTGATCTTATTTTCTTTCTTTAATTTAATTATACTTTGATAAATTGTGATAGAACTGAACTTAATTTATAATTAGCTAAGAATCCATCTTAGGAATAACTTCAAGTCAACATCACTGTGCCGAAGTTTGAGAAGAGATCAGAAAAGCACATCGATCTATTTTTGCTTCTAACTATAGTATTATTTTGCTCATAAGATTCCCTATCGTGACTAGAGAATGGCTGTGGCCTGCCACTTGTGCCTCCGTCATGAAAGATGAAAACATCTAAGATGATTCATACTTTTGATTTTGTGGGTCATCATATTGACAGACCATAGTCCAAAAGTCTTTGACAACTAAAAACTATCATATATAGTAGTCATCAACAACTATTTTTAGTCAATGGAAAAGGATTGCACCGATCTAATGTCCGGTGTTCTGGATAAATAAGTATGTTGTTTGGTGCGTTGGTTAAAAGGCCTGTTCTCATAGATGTCTGTGATAAATTAAACTTGCTCCATTCGTTTTATGAAAAAGAGTACTTCATAGGCAAGTGACTTGGTTATAGTAGTTATGAGTGGCTTTAAGACACCATGATATCGATGGTGTTGTTTGCCATAAAAATCCAATAATTAATGACTATGGTGATGGATCAAGATGAGACCACTAATGTTTGGTATTCCTATGGATGTCGTAATTAATGTGTAAGAGGCTTCAACTATATATAATTATCTAGGTTACAGAGACCAATATCCCTACTTGTAACAAGTAAGATGAGACCGGACACAATGGCTAGTCCCAAGAAAGATGTGATATATTGGACTCAATGGCAACTAGCTAGCCAAGGGCGGTTTGTGTTATCATGGATCTTGGTACCCTAAAAGTCCATGTCCACCTTAGTGGGATTGGACAACCCATAATCATATTTCAATGGTTATCTTATGGGTAAGGAATCAATAATAAGTTGGAATGGGCACTTTCTACATTCGGGTTTCTTGTACCTTTGCACTACCCATGTGGAACTGTAAGTGTTCATTATATTGATGGGTTCATTGGAGGATCGCGTAAAGTCTCTAATTCGGGATGCTTGCATTGAATTGACTTGTTCATGTTCTAACTTTGACTAGTCCTTAGGCTCGAGGAATGGAGATTTTGAGGTCCTACTGTTATGTAATTTGGCTCACCCTAGGAGGTTACATTTTTGACTAACATACAAGTGTAATTAGGTGCATGCATTATGATGCAGTTGAGACCAACATGTTATAACATGGGATTCACTTGTTCTCCCGAAAATACGTTAGTGGCTTAGAACTTGGTGATTGAATTGCCCATCAAGTCATTTTTAACAAGCTTTGACACTTAAAAGGTTTCATATATTAATTTCTTCAAATTTTGTAATCATTTATCTTTTGATTAAAATGTTAAAAATAGTTTTATTGAACTTAACGGATATCAAATGGTTAAGATCTTGAGGTCCATCTATTAGCCATGCATGGGATTTATGACTGAGGCTGGATACCACTGGTAGTGGAGGGGATTTTAACCAATATAAGTACATACATAGGCAATGTTGTAAACTTTTGATGGCATGAGGCATATACTGGGGTCTATAAGGGTGAGGAGACCATAATAGGTTCATCCTTCTAAAACCATTACTACTTATAAATTAGGATAGAGCCTGGGACGTGTTTACACTAATAGAGATGACAAAGGATGTGTTGGCAGGTCTAGAGCACAAGTTCAAAACTGAAGATAGGAACAACATGACAAGATTTCTTGTAATCCAGTTCCTTGAGTAAATGATGAATGCCAATAGCTAGGTGAATTCTTAATTAATTTCATAAGAGTTTATAAATTATCAATCAACTTTAAAAAAAAAAAAAAAAAAAAACAAAATGATAGAACCCTTCTTTAGATGAGTCCGCTTGCAAAATTGCTCTAAAATTTGAAGGATCATTATAAAGCATTAAACGCTATGGGAGATGCTTATGCATGACTTCACTCAAAATCTTCAAATTGAAGAGATTTAAGAATCTTAGGCATGTAAGGTGGAAGTAAGCAACCCCATAACAATGTGGAATTTAAGAATCTACTAAGGATTTGAATAAGAAATGCAAATTCAAGGGCATGCCACTGTTGATACATTTTTTTTTTTTTAATTATTATTATTTTTTTATTTTTTAAATTGATTAAGGCCATTGGTTTCGATTCACATTAATTCGGTAGCCTAGACTGTCAGGTGAAAGTGACTCTAGAAGTACAGAAATTGATGTTTATGAAAAGAAATCAAAGTTTGAAAGAAAAATAAACAAATACAAGATTATTCAATCATAAACTTCTAGTTTTTAGGGATTTTCATTAAAAAGGGACCTCAAAATATCTCCCCCCCCCAACCCCAACCCCCCCCCCCCCAAAAAAAAAAAAGTCATTTAAGATATGGGATGGGTTGTTTACCATCCGTAATTGAAGTCCATGGCCCTCTCAACTGCTTGCTGGTCAGGATTACCAGATGAATAGGGTTCGTACCAGGTGGCCTCCAACGTAATTCCAATTTCACCCTTTTGTGTTGCCTGTGAAAGTAAATAAATGCATTTCAAGACCTTTAATTATTAAAATCTCTTTGGATAAAGGGAAAAACAAAACTCAGCCCCACTAACTTAACCTGGGTCTAACTTCGCACCACCAAACCTGCCTAGTTGCATCCATATAAGTGACGCTTATTCATTGTATTACCGGTCTTTTATTAATCTTCTCCACAATCTACACATTATATATTGAAGTTTGATAACATTCACTGCCTTCATCAACACTAATTGGTCTGTCTACTCATGGACCTGAGCCATCTCCACTAGGCCACCACTAAAACTCAGGTTGATGGATGGTTTAAAAATGCTAAAGGCTGCTAGAAATATCCAATCTAAAATTTTATATGTTTTGTATTCTCCATGCCATCTAAACAATATTATTTTGTGCAATGGCCTATCCAAGAGGTTGTTGCTCTACTGAATGGCTTGGATCGATCAATCAACACATGCATTGATGAGTGTTGAGAATGGCACTCCAAAGGTTACAGCGAGATCGAATTAGAAAAACCCAATGGACCCGCTTTACATTTTACATTTTCATGGCCAAAATGTAAAGAGGGTGTATGCAAATCAAGGATGGTGATGTGGATATAGTTTATCCAACATGTACTACCTGATATTTGGACCGGTACAATTCCACTGTAGCTGCATGACAAAGGATTAAGTTATGGGCGACAATATAGGGCTCCGTTGCAGAATCACCAAAATCGCATATTTCTCTGTCGGAACATCTGCCTGGTGCCGTGTCTCCAATATCATATCCTAGCCATGTAAATATATTTGGCTCGTTCAATGTGGTCCAATGCTTGACCCTATCCCCAAATTCTTGAAAGCAAACATCAGCAAAATCTTTGAAAGGCTCTCTGCAAATAAATGAGACAATCATAAGATCGTTATGCCTGATTGAGAGAGAGAGAGAGAGAGAGAGAGAGAGAGAGAGAGAGAGTAGTGCATACATGATATTTTTATTCAAGAATCCTCCATGCATAGCATCTAGCTCCTCGGGAAGATCCCAGTGGAATAATGTAACGAACGGCTCTATACCTATCACGTCCATAACCAAACATTTCTACATTAGTTCTCTTGCAAGTGAAATAAAAAAAAAAAACCAAACAGTTGTCCTTTAACTAATAATTATTGGATTACTAGATTGGTTCTCTTGAAATGAAAAGCCTCAGTCATATCTTTCTTAATTGTTCGACCAAGAAAAGTACTTCCAGCTACTTCTCCTTTAGGACAAAAGCATAAGGGTGCCTTTGGTTACACCACCAAAAGCTATTTCTGACAATTTCTCTTAAGAGGAAGTAACTATTCTAAAGCATATATAGAATGACTTCTATTTTCAAAGAGAAGCTGCTACCAAACCAACCCAATGTATTTGGTTGTAACATTTTAAGGAAAAGTGTTTTTTTTTTTTTTTTTTTTTTTTTTCTTTTTTAAAACTGGAAATTCACTTTCTCTTTTTCTCTATTTACGGTGTAAAGTAGGTTGGATCTATTTTCTTTGGGAGGAGCCGTTATATTAAAAATTGATTCTATAGAAGCACTTGAAATTAAAGGTGAAGTGGATATGATGGATTATCCATACAAGCATGTATGTGTGCGCACACACACAAACATATTCCCTTCATTTCTTTGAGAGTTGACTAGTGAATGAATGGATGGCATATAAACATTGCGTATGCCCTAACAAGGTTTCCATGGTGAAGTTTTCAATGACCATTGTTTCCCATACTTTACCTACTAGAGTTAATAGAGATTGTCTTTTTTTTTTTTTTTTTCCGGGCTAACATCTTAACATGAGCCTATATATATATATATACACGCTCAGCTATGCACTGGTTCGCACGTCATTACGTGCGAACCTTCCTATCAACCGTTGGATAAGGCAGACGGTTTGGATGAAGGCGCTCTTAGCGCGAGCTTGAATGAGCGAGTTTCCTTCTCTCGCACGCCTCTTCACCCTATTCTCTAACTCTCCGAAGGATGCGGCGGAAGCCTTTTCATATGAAATTCTTCCACTGTGATGCTAGGTGCGTCTCACCAAGATGTTAGTGATATATCCATGCTGTCCATACATTTTTAAAAATAATTTTATGGTATGAACCCAAAACTGAGATAGATCAAAATATCAAGTGGGCCACACAATGTTGATTGAACTCTCACCATTAAAAACTTCCTAGGGCTATCAAAATTTTGGATCAAGCTGATATTTGTTTTTCTTTTTTTTTCCATCATCTAAGTCTGTATGACTTAATCTACAAGTTGGATGTCAAATAAATATCACGGTGGGCCCTAAAAAATATTTAACGGTGAGAATCATTATCACCGCTGCTTCATATGGTGTGGTCCACTTGAGATTTGGATCTGCCTTAGTTTTGGGATAATGCCCTGAAATGATAAGAAAAAATGATGGACGGGGTAGATTTCTCAAAAACATTATGGTGGGCCCCACCTAGGTTTTCAGCTTGCGAAAGCCTTTTGCAGGAAATCCGCGTTCGAAAAAATCAGGCCGCGGAATTCCTACAAAAGCCTTTCGCAGGAAGTTCCTGCGCTGGAAACTTAAGTGGGACCTACCGTGATGTTTTTGAGAAATCCAATCCGTCCATCCGTTTTATGAGATCATTTTAGGACATGCGTATAAAAATGAGCCGAATTCAATACTCAAGTGGGCCGAAAACGTGAAGATTGAACTTACACAGTTGAAATATTCGTAGGTCACAGAAGTTTTGAATCAGGATAATATTTGTGTTCTCAGATAATCTCAGTAGGAATGATGTTATGAATGGTATAGATGACATGTAAACATCACTGTCGACCCCAAGGAGGTTTCAACAGTAGGAATTTCCCCGTCCCCCTTCTCCTTCACAACGGCTTAACTGAGTACTGTACCTTGCTCACTTTTGGTCTCAAGTCCTAAAATGAGCTCAAAAAATGGATGGACGGGATAAATTTCTCACAAACATCATGGTGGGCCCTACCTAGATTTCCAGAAACTTGGCAAGATCTTGAATGTCTTGGAGGCGGATTGCATGCGTCATAGGTAGTTATCGCGGATTAGCTACTGACAGGTTGAGCAGCGAGACTGGCTACTGAAGTGACGTCACCAAGTTTCGTGGGCCTCACCATGATGTATGTTTTGTATCCACGCCTTCCATCCATTCGGAGAGATCATTTTAAGGCAATATCCAAAGAATGAGTTAAATCCAAAGCTCCAATGAACCCCAACAGAGAAAATAGTGGGGGACTGAAGTCCACCATTAAAAACTTCTAAAGGCTACAAAAGTTTTAGATCAAGCTAGTATTTGTGTTTTTCCTTATTTCATTAATTTTTTTGAACTTTTGAACAGGTTGGATTTCAAATGAACATTATAGTGAGCCTTAGGATAGTTTCAGCCGTGGGAATCACTCTCCCCACTGTTTTCTATGATGGGTCCACTATAGATTTTTATCTGCCTCATTCTTTGGCTCATGCCCTAAAATGATATTTCAAAATGGATGGACAGTGTGGATACAACACATACATCATAGTGGGGCCCACAGAACTTAGTGACGTCACTTCAGTAACGGACTTGAGTACTCAACTTGTCAATATCTAATTGCGTCCTATCTCTGCCTGTCTCTGGGAACGGGTGGGAGCTTTGAGTGGTACACATGTATGAGAGCGGATTAGGTGTTACTAGGGTAACATGGTAGTGGGTGTTTCCCTAACCGTGGGGCACACCTTGATGTATGCGTGTGTATCCATGTCGTTCATCAGTTTTTCCAGCTCATATTAGGGTCACGTTAATGAAAGCAAAGCAAGTCCAAATCTAAAATGGACCACACCACAGGAATGAGTGGCGATTGACCTCTAAAAACTTCATGTGGGCCATAAAGGTTTTGGATCAAGCTGGTATTTTTCTTTTCTCTTCATTCATGTATGTGTGACATTTTCAATGGGTTGGATGGTAAATAAACATTATGGGGAGACCTAGGAAGTTTTTAATGGTAGCATTTTAATGACTACTGTTTCCTGTGGTATGGCACACCTGAGAGTTGGATATGGTTCATTCGAGTATTGGATTCAGCTCATTTTTATACGCGTGTCCTAAAATGATCTCATAAAATGGATGGACAGATTGTATTTCTCAAAAACATTACGGTGGGTCCTACTTAGGTTTCCAACGCAGGAACTTCCTGTAAAAGGCTTTTGCAGGAAATCCGCGGTGCGATTTTTTCAAACGCGGATTTCTTACAAAAGTCTTTCGAGCACTAAAAACCTAGGTGGGGCCCACCATAATATTTTTTGAGAAATCTACCTTGTCAATCCATTTTTCCTTATCATTTTAGGGCATTTTCCCAAAACCGAGGTAGATCCAAATCTCAAGTGGACCACACCATAGGAAGCAGTGGTGATAATGATTCTCACCATTAAATATTTTTTAGGGCCCATCGTGATATTTATTTGACATCCAACCTATAGATTAGGTCATATAGACCTGGATGATGGAAAAAAAAAAACAAATATCAGCTTGATCCAAAAATTGGTAGCCCCAGGAAGTTTTTAATGGTGAGAGTTCAATCAACACTGTGTGGCCCACTTGAGATTTTGATCTACCTCAGTTTTAGGTTCATACCATAAAATTATTTAAAAAAAATCTATGGATGGCGTGGATTTATCACTAACATCTTGGTGGGACTCACCTAGCATTCCGACAAAGAATTTCATGTGAAAAGGCTTCCGCCGCATTCTTCGGAGAGTTAGAGAATAAGGTGAAGAAGCGTGCGAGAGAAGGAAACTCGCTCTTTCAAACTCACGCTAAGAATGCCTTCATCCAGACCGTTTGCCTTATCCAACGGTTGATGGGAAGGTTCGTACGTAATGACGTGCGAACCGATACATAGCTGAGCGTTTCTCTCTCTCTCTCTCTCTCTCTCTCTCTATATATATATATATATATATATATAAGATCATAATGCACCCCATTGAACCTTTTGTTACATAGGGTCTAGAAGAATGCCTATCCAATAGGTTGGATGAGGGCTATATGCAAAGAGAAGATTAAGGGTTGCATCGATTACTAGTACAAGGAGATTTAAAGACAAAATTCCCTAGATGAAGAGAAAGAGATGATTAATTGTGCTTTTAAAATCTAAAGTTTACAAATCTTTTATACAACTAATTACAAGGGTAAAATTGTCCCTGCTTTTGTTATATGTAGTTGAGACTTGGTCATTAATTTTTTAAGATCAAAGTGATTCTTGAGAGGCCCCGGCTATTAGAGGCCTGCCCTTTGATGGATGGCCAAGTTAACAACGAGACATTACTGTGATAAATGATCCAGGCCATCCATTTTACTGGCAATCAAAAGGGGGATGGGAGCATCTTATGAAAGCGTTTATTGAGAGTATAGGTAAATAAAAGGTGAAACCCACCAGGTGGATGGTCCACAATCTATAGTTCTTGGTACAATTGAGAGCCTAAATTTCATTGGCTTTTGATCATTCGGATAGGGTCATTAATTCAATGTAAACCAAGAGAGGCAAGGGGTTAGAGGTGGGACCCATAACATGGGTGGTCCAGGTCGATAATCAAGCAGATTTTAGTCACAAATGACTAGTATCTTCAGGTCAAAGTGATTCCTATGAGATGGGGCCCATAATATGAACAGTCCAGATCTATACTTAGACTTTTTTAACCATAAATGGTTTTTTGACCACCCAATTTTTTCTAGGATCATCAGATAAAAGTGATCCTTGAGAGGCACGAAAAATGAGATGTGGGACCCAGATGATGGGAAGTCTAGGATCATCAAATAAAAGTGATCCATTATTGGGCTTTTTTTTTTTTGCATTTAATTGTATACTTTGTTGACCATTAATTGAATATTTAGAATCATGTGATCAAAATGGTTGATGATAGTCATGAGCAATAAGCAATATATAAGTGTCCCATGAGATGACTGGTCTAAGTTGATGATCATTTTTATCACAGTCCATCGATTTGAAGCTACGCTATAATGTATAGTCATGTATTTCTAAAGCATATATATGCAACCAAACAGTTCATGACGTCCTTGTAAGTGAGGTTTTCAATTGGTGAGGTGCACCCGAAGCACGGCTCAGATGTTCCACATTCCATATGGCAAAAGAAGAAGAGAAATTAAAAAGCTTATCAAAATTCCTTGCATTAAAATGTGCTTAATTACCATTCTCTTGTAGACCCGCTATTAGTTTTTTGTAATAATTAATGCCCTCGGGATTTATACCACCTTCCTTCGTTCCTCCTGCACAAATACCAATTTATCCAATCATCAATATTAGTTTCCAATGATAAAAGGGGTGGGGTAATTTGATGATACTCGAGTAGGGCATGATGTTTGATACTTAGGCACTTAGAAAATGCACAAGTGGCACTCGTTACCTTAAAACTAAATTAACCTCATGAATTGTGGAACCCACTGTAAAGTAGTCACGATCCTAAATTGAGATATTCCATAGTTTGGCCATTTTAATCTATATTAATTTTGTGCCACATGTACAGTTTTTCATGCCTGTTTATCATCCATCCTCCGCCAGCTTTTTTTTTTTTTTTTTTCAAAAGAAGAATATTTAGCGGATGGATGATAAATGGTGTGCAGTGTAAATTCTATATGGCATTATTAACCACCATCCATTGCCAGAGGTGTCCTGGCCCCATACACAGCCTGAAGAGCAACATAAGTAAAAATGAACATATTCCACTCATTGGTAGGTGGGGGCACAGGTATAGATTGGGCGAGTCCTTTAAGTCGTCCAAGCTCTTGGGATAAGCCACGATCCTGGTTTTTTCAAACACTTATCTTCACCTGCAGGGCCACCTTTTATATATATATATAGAAATGGTTGTATGTGGCCGACCTCATGGGAAGTATATATATATAGAAATGGTTCTATGTGGCCGACCTCATGGGAACTTCCCATGAGGTGGTTCTATGCGGTCGACCTCATGGCAACCTCCTATGAGGTCAAGCTGTGTGGGCCCCACCATGATGTGTGTCGAACCACATTTCAGTGGGCCCAAGAAATGATTATGAATGTTTTAATGGGAGGGTAAGTACACCTCTCAAATTTTGTATGTGGTGTGGCCTACACAAGCCATGGATTGACTTGATTTTTAAGCCTGAGGCCCACCATGTAATGGTGCATCTGACTAATGAAGTAATGTTCAACACGCATCACGGTGGGCCACACAGCTCGAACTCATACGAAGTTCCCATGAGGTCGACCGCATAGAACCATTTCCCATATATATATATATATATATATATATATATATATATATATATATATATATATATATATCGCATCAGTTATCGTGCCTTCTGGTGAGAACTTTTTGAGAACTCATTTTTAGTAATAGGATCTCGCGCCTTCTGGTGAGAACTTTTTGAGAACTCATTTTCAGTAATAAGAGCCCCAAATCTGAACTGTTCACGGGATGCAGCACCCTATAAAACCCTCAAGACCCAACTTTTACCTGGATCCAAAACTTTAATGGGCCATGGCAAAAGGAAATTATTTATTCCCTTGATTTTCCTCTCTTTGTTCATGGCTCACCAAAGTTTTGGATCTGGGTAAAAATTGGACCTCAGGGGTTTTATGGGTGTTGAATTAGGAGAACGGTTCAGATTTTGATCTAATATCACTAGAAATGAGTTTCCAAAAAGTTCTCACGATAACCAGTGAGAATTGGCGCACAGCTGACCATTCCTCTCTCTCTCTCTCTCTCTCTCTCTCTCTCTATATATATATATATATATATATATAAAGTCGAGCTCATGCAACTCCCGGTTAGGTCGAGATGTGTGGGCCCCACCATCATGTATGTCAAACATCTACCCCATCAGTTAGATGCACCATTCCATAGTGGGACTAGGGCTTAAAAATCAAGTCAATCCGTGACTGTGTGGGCCATACCACATACAAAAGTTGAGAGAGGTTACCCTCCATTAAAACATTCATAATCATTTTTTGTGCCCACCGAAATGTGGTTCACAAATCCAGCCCATCCATTATGTGTGTCCCACTTGGATGAGGGGTCAGACCAAGTTTCAGATGCATCCAAGTTTCAAGTGGGCTCCATCAAGTACATGGTGTTGATGTTCGACATACATCATGGTGGGGCCCACAGCTCGACCTCATGAGGAGTTCCTATGAGCTCGACCGTATAGAACCTTTTCCATATATATATATATATATATATATATATATATATATATATATATGGGAAAAGGTACAATGCGCTCCAGCTGACGATAAGCTCCCGTGAGGTCGAGCTGTGTGGGCCTCACCGTGATGTGTTTTGACCATCAACATTGTACATTTGATGGGTACCCTTTAAATTATGGGATATCCCAAAAATCAGCCATATACGGAACTCAGGTAGGCCATACCATCTAAAATTATGTGAAGACACCATTAAAACATATTAAAGCACTTGGTGGGGCCCACCTGAGTTTTGCATGCGCCTAAAACTTGGTCTGAACCCTCATTCAAGTGGGACACACATAATGGATAGGCTGGATTTGCAAACTACATCTCGGTGGGCCCTCAAAAATGGTTATGAATGTTTTAATGGTGCACAGCCCCTCCCCACTTCTGTATGTGGTGTGGCCCACACAAGTCACGGATTGACTTGATTTTTGAGACCTAGGCTCATGATGGAATGGTGCATTTGACTGATGGGGTAGATGTTCGAAACGCATCACGGTGGGGCCCACACAGCTCGACCTCATGGGGCATTAAAATCAGCTTGAGGGCATTGTACCTTTTCCATATATATATATATATATGTGTGTGTGTGTGTGTGTATGTGTGGGATGTCATACAAACTTTGGAAAGTTTGATTGGGGCCAAGAAAATATTATACCAAAAAAAAAATCTCGTGACAAGAGTATTCATTTCAATGTGACAGCAAGGTGCTCCACTATCTCTACATCCTTGAGGAATGGATGGTGGATGATGGACTATACACAGAACAACAGTGCAGCTACGACTTACTTGGTAATATTCTGGACCATGAGATGGAAAATCTGTAAGAGTCGAAACCCAATTCCTTCATTATTTTTATGTCTTCCTGCATTTCACATATATAAAACAAAACATGAAATGTCGTTTTCAATGACATTGTGCACTCAAACCTGCTTTTGTGAAGAAGATGCATGTGTACTAGTTGGAAAGGTATAAAACCGGAACAAAAGAAATTGATTTCTATGATAATGTATTCTTTCCCTTTATTTGAGTAAAAAAGGAAAAAAGAAAAAGAAAAAAGGCGTGGCCATGGAAATCGATTTACATTTTCAATGGTTTGCTACAAAGACGTGGATGTCAGTTTGTTGTGAAAGAACTTACTAAATGACAATTTCCATGTTACTAGAGAGCTCTCAACTTGTGAACATTGACCTTTTAATATTTCAATAGAAAACAAGGCTCCAAACTAAATAACAGAATCAATTTCGTATTTTGCAGTTTTCCATTTTCATAGGGTCTCATACGCTTTTTCATTTATAAATTTGTAAACTAGTACAATTTTGCATCTTTTTTTTTTTTCCCTCATTTCCTGAGAGAATTTCATAGGTTTTTTCATTCCCACGTTTTGAAATCTCTATCTTTTCAGCTTTCCGTTGTAAACTCCTACAAAGTTTGGATGAGCGTAACGCCAATATCCAAATAAGATGAGCTTATCAAGCCATTGGTGTGGGGCCAATTGCTCCCTTCCTCTCTCTCTCTCTATATATATAGAGAGTCATGCTCACCTGCACACCTTCTTTGGTGAGCATTTTATATGGACCGTTGAGATTTTATGCTCACATTATGTATCAAAAAGTGTTCATGAGTTCTCTTGAGAACAGCTTCACTACACATATTTGATAGTTAAACCACTCCTTTGACAGATTTCTGTATATAAAAAAAAAAAAGGAGAAAAATATCTAACAATTGCAGTTGGAAATGGTTTTCATCCATATGTTATGAAAATGAAAGCTATTGGAAGCAAACCATATAGAGATGATATGAATCATTTGAGGTTCTCCAGTCAACCCCTTCAGGGATTTTGCCTGTACAATAGTGGCATCAAAATGGAAAAAAAAAAAAAAAAACAAATTAGATTACATGGAATCAATGAGTGTAACCTATAAACCAATTTTCAATCTATATATTCTATCATAAACGTCGGTTCCAATATGGCACAGTTCTTGATGCAAAATGGACAGTATCTTGCAACTAGAGCTTGAATAAACGCAATTGTATCAGTACCAGGCTTTTCACAGAAAGTATCCCATATACTTGGGCTTCTACCGCCTTCTTCTGTCGCACCTTCCACCTAAGGAAGTAGAAAATACACAAGTAAATTTCAGAAATGCAATATCCGTATACCAGTATGAGTTTTCCAATGTCCACAATATGATGAACTATGTTAAGGTTCCCCAGAATGCATTTATCCATCTGGATTCTCCAAAAGTTATACGATTAATCTATGGTTAAGATAATGTGCAGGTATCCAATCAATTAGATTCTCCACCATTTAAGGAATACTAGCATTATGATTTGCACCACCAACGATTATAATTGGCCCATCTCTAGCCTTATCTGTCAATATGATGATTGATCTGGATTGCTTGATCCATGGCATTACTCATGGGTGGGCCACATAAGAAAAACAACACAAAAATGATTATCCTATTTGTCGAATATAGGAAGAAATGATTAATAGGGTTTTTTTTTTTTTTTTTTTTTTTTTTTTTTTTTTTTAAAGAAAAAAAAAAAAGAGCATAGAGTTAGCAATTAGCCAGATAGTTAATAGAAAGCAAATGCACCAATTGGATTAGGTACAAGGAAAAGTAAAAATATACTTCTCCATCTTAGGATGGATATGCATGCACACATCTTCAAATATAACTGTATATTCTTAGCTTGGTATATAGTAAAACAGGTAGAAGATCTCTGTATCAAGAGACGGTTTCATTTAAGTTACATGGCGTACTCGAGTTTGAGATCTGCTACCTTCTTATTTGAACTAACATTGTAACAAAAGGCAGCACAACTAAACGTATATATGAATAACTGAATGTTAAAGGGTCATCATGATGGGATATTCATTGGACAGCTCCCTGGTAGAATTTTCATGCAGGCTAAGACAAAAAGAGGTGGGAGCAGCCTACATGCGTATGAAACAATGAATGGAGAGGAGAAAATAAAATCTATGCCATCTATTATGCCGATAAAATCTCATTATATTGCAAATTCCACAATATTGAAAAAGCTATATATATCCATGCATAATCGCGTAGATTTTTAAAATTCCAAAATTACGACAGATCGACTACAATGAAAATCTAACTTAATGTCTCCCAAAAACTAACTGCATGGATAAAATGTCCATTTTCTCCTCCTCATATATATTTACCAAAAACAAATTTAAGAAGAAGAAGAAAAAAAAACTCCCTTGTGACACTGGAATACGATGAACGTGGAGAAACCTTAAAAAGAAGGTATATGGGATAAGTGTAAAATCTACACCTGAAAAGAAGAGGTGGCTGTGCCAAATTTAAAATCAGGAGGGAATCTATTCCGACTGATCAGGTGAAGCATATCATCGTTCATGCATGCAGCGATGGGCATGCGACATGATCGGCCAAAACGAGATGGAATTGGGCATTGCATGCGACGTGTTCGGCCAAAGCGAGATGGAATTGGGCATTGCATGGACGTGATAACATTGCTAAGCAAAGCCATATCGAGCTAATATAACCCTAATCAAAATGCTCAAAACCAAGGATGCTTTGGAGAATGCTTGAAGGAAGTCCCTTTATATAGACCTTTTCCTGCACCTACCTATCCATCAGCTGTCGGGTGCCCTTGTTTTCTTTTCACACTGGATTCTACAACCACGATCATATCCATGGTGACAAGTGTCATTTTTAGCAATTTCTCGAGAGATTTTCAAACTTTAATTTTCTTTCTCAAGAAATTATTGAGAAAATCTTGCCATATAAAAAATATTTAAAAATATTTATTTTAAATTATTAAGAAAATTTTAAATATAAAAATATATTTACATATAAAAAATCCTTATTCTTTTTACTAATTTTTGAGTCATGTCACAATATTATCACAATAAAAACGGGGTATTTTTTAATCTGTTGAGATTTTGATAATATCATGATAACATCATTAACGCATTTTCACAATAATATCGACATTTTCAAAATCTCGGTAGCATTTGTATAACCCATAGCATCTAAAGAGGCCCCCAATAGCTTGAGGACCACGGAGAGCATGGGAACTGTTCGTACAGGGGGCAGTTGGGTGAGATTAAATGGAATTAAATGGTTGGAATTGGAAATAAATGAATAAGACTTGAAGTGTGTTTGAATATAAGTAAATACATATAAATGAAATGAAATTTGCATGTATATGAAATCCTTTGCAAGTTAACAAGGTCAAATGACTTTTTGAATTCCCTTGAAGAGTCACACGTAAATAAATGTGCCACTATGCACATGTTTACGGTACACATGCCATGCTAATCATACTTTAAAACAATTTAATTATCTGGCTATAACACAAAAATCACACTAAAAGAATGATGCAAACAGTCCAAAGGATGACCATATAAGTGGTATTCCATCCATATATATATATATATATATATATATATATATATATATATATATGGAAATGGTTCTAAGCGGTGGAGGTCATGGAAACTTCCCATGAGGTAGAGTTGTGTGGGTGGCACAGTGATGCGTGTGGAGCATCTACCCCATCAGTCAGATGCACCATCCCATGGTGGGCCACGAGCTTAAAATTCAAGTCAATCAATGACTTAGCCACACCACATTCAAAAGTTGAGAGGGGTTACCCTCCCATTAAAACATTCATAATCATTTGTTGGGTCCACCGAGATGTGGTTCACAAATCCAGCCCATCCATTATGTTGTCCCACTTGGATGAGGGGTCAGACCAAGTTTTAGACGCATATAAATTTTAGGTGGGCCCTACCAAGTGATTTTATATGTTTTAGGCACATCTTTACATGATTTTAGATGGTATGGCCCACCTGAGTTCCCTACATGGCTGATTTTTGGGATATCCCATATTTTAAAGGGGACCCATCAAATGCGCGGTGTTGATGTTTGACACGCATCACGGTGGGGCCTACATAGCTCAACCTCATGGAAGTTCTTATGAGCTCGGAACTTTTTCAAAACTCATCTCCTATAATATGAGCACAAAATCTGAATCATCCATGTGATGCGGTACCCCTTTGAAACCCTTAGAGACCAACTTTCACCCTGATCCAAAACTTTGGTGGGCCATGGAAAAAGGAAACAATTTCTCCCTTAATTTCTCTCTGTCTTTTGCCATGGCCCACCAATGTTTTGGATAAGGGTGAAAGTTGGGCCCTAGGGTTTTCATTGGGTGTTGCATCACATGGATGATTCATTTTTGTGGAGATGAGTTTTGAAAAAGTTCTCACAAATTTTTGTGAAAACTGGTGCGTAGGTGAGCATTTCTCTCCACACACTAAAGATATTAAAGTTGATTTAGGATATCACAAATACTCCCGTGAACATTTAAAAATATTAAAATGCATTTCAATTCATACCGTTTACTTCCATCCAAGCAGATATATTTAGATTTCATATGCATTTCATTTACTCCCATACAAATATAACTATGTAAGTCATTTACTCCTAATTCATTTCCTCCGATACTATTTTCCATTTATCTCCACTTATAATATCCTAAATGAGCCCAAGTATACCCAAAAAGAATATTACCCCACTTGTACCAAGCTTCCAGGGCTCTAAGGTGCCCATGTATGGGTTTTATTCACACCGCACATCTATTTTGCCCTATCATTTTAGGGCATCACTACAAGAAATATGGTTTTTACCTACGAAATTTTTTTTCGTAGGTAAAGATGACCTTTTACCAATGAAACATATTTTCGTAGGTAAAAGCCTACTTTTACCGACGAAATCTAATTTCGTAGGGAAAAGTTATCTTTACCTACGAAAATTTTCGTAGGTAAAGGGTCTTTTGACTTTTTGAAAATTTTAATTTCGTAGGTAAAACCCATATTTACCTACGAAACTCTTCGTAGCTAAATGGTGTTTTGAATTTTTTAAAAAACAAAAAATTCAAAAGTTTACTTTTCCCTACCAAAACAAATTTCGTAGGTAAAACCCTTATTTACCTACGAAAATATTCGTAGCGAAAAGGCCTTTTGAGCAACAAATCCTGTTTTGAATTTACTTTTACCTACGAAATTAAATTTCGTAGCTAAAATCCATCTTTACCTATGAATATATTCGTAGCTAAACGGTGTTTTTAATTTTTAAAAAAACAAAAAATGGAAACCTTTACTTTTACCTACGAAATCTAATTTCGTAGTTACAAGCCATCTTTACCTACGTTTATATTTGTAGCTGAAGGGTGTTTTTAATTTTTTAAAATATAAAAAATGAAAAACTTTACTTTTACCTATGAAATCTAATTTCGTAGCTAAAAGCCATCTTTACCTACGTGTATATTTGTAGCTAAAGGGTGTTTTAAATTTTTTAAAAAACAAAAATTGGAAAACTTTACTTTTACCTACCAAATATAATTTCGTAGCTAAAAGCCATCTTTACCTACAAATAGCTTCGTAGCTAAAGGGTGTATTTAATTTTTTAAAACATAAAAAATGAAAAACTTTACTTTTACCTAAATCCATTTTTACCTACAAAAATATTCGTACCTAGAGGGTCATTTGAATTTAAAAAAATCGAAAACCTTACTTTTATCTAAGTAAAACTTATCTTTACCTATGACAATATTCGTTGGTAAAAGGTCATTTGAATTTCAAAAAACAAAAACTTATAAACCAATCTTTAGCTACGAAAATATTCGTAGCTAAAGGGTCTTTTGAATTTTGAATTTACTTTTTACCTACGAAATTAATTTTCGTAGGTAAAACCAATATTTACCTACGAAAATATGCGTAGCTAAAGGGTCTTTTCAATTTTGAATTTACTGTAAAACCTATATTCACCTACGAAAAAATGCGTAGCTAAAGGGTCTGTTCAAATTTTCTAATGCACGAAAAATCGAAAGCATCTTGTGAACCTTAAATGAGACAAAAATTTAAAAACTTTACATTTACCTACGAAATTGAAATTCGTACGTAAAGGTCTGTTCATTGATTTGTGTATTAACCAAAAACTCACCTTTGGCTACGAAAATAATCGTAGCTAAAGGGTCTCTTAATATTTCAAAATAATGTAAACCTTGCCTTTTGCAAATTTTCAAAATTTTCGCGGGGTACTAACAAAAATTAAAAAACTTTACATTTACCTACGAAATTGGAAGATAGAGGTAAAACTCACCTTTGGCTACGAAAATATTCGTAGCTAAAGGGTCTGTTAAAATTTCAAACTCCTAAACCTTAGGTTTTTGCAAATTTTGACTTTTACCGACGAAAATTTTCGTTGGGAAAAGTTTTACGTAAATATTTTTTAAAAATTGTTTTAATTTTTAAAATTTTTGTCTATAACCTAAATGTGTGTGTGTGTGTGTGTGTGTGTGTGTGTGTGTGTGTATATATAATTAAAAGGTAGTATTTAAATAATTTGTAATATCACATGAAAAAGAATATTGAAAAGTTACAAAATTTTAAATATGTTTAAGTAATATTTTGAGAACAAAATAATGCTTTTGAAAAGAAAAATTGGCATTTTGAAATTTTTGAGAAAAAATTAAAATATGAGAAATTTTTTGAGATTTTGCAAATAAAAATTCAAAATTTGTTTTTAAATATTTTATAATAAAAATGCTATTTATTTAAAAGAGTAAAAAAAAATACCTTTTAGAAAAAATGTTAAATTTGTTTGTGAAAAATAAAATTACTAAATTATTAGGCACACCCACTAATTGAATCTTTAATCGTTTTTGGACAATCTAATCAATTTAAATTAAAGAGTAAATAACTTCAGATGTTTAAATCAAATTTCACTGAAATTGTTGATCAATCTTGTATGCCCAATATCTTTCTCATATGTAGCTTAATTGAGTCGAGTAATTAGTCAAATTGAGAGTATTGATCAGTAAAATAGAGTGAATGCATCAGACATGTAAAATGAGCCAAATATTCTGGTTAAAATTGTGACCCAACTTACTGACCTCGTGAGAACCTAAGAATTGATGTTAGTAAGTTTTGTGGACCCCATCATGATGTCTGTCGAACATCAACACCATGGAATTAATCTGTCCCCTTTAGGTTATGAGATATCTCAAAAATCATCGGTAAATGAAACTCAAGTGGGCCATACCATTTAAAGCCATATGAAGACATCCTAAAAATATAAAAGCACTTGATGGGGCCAACATGAGTTTTGGATGCTGTTGAAACTTGGTCTGACCCCTCATCCAAGTGGGACACACATAATGAGTGGGTTGGATATGTGAATCACATTTAGCCAGGCCTAATATATAATTACAAATGTTGTAAGGAAACCATTCTCCACTACATTTAAGTTACCCGTTACCCGTTACCTTTACCAGAGTAAACTCTGTGGGGTCCACCGTTATTGATTTATTTTATCCACTCCATTCATCCATGTTAACAAATAATTTTATTGGTAGCCGTTAGAGGCCTTAAACGGTTAGTGTCCATCCTCACTGTTTCCATTATGCGGCCCACTTAAGTGTTAAATCTACCTCATTTTGGACTCATGTCTCAACACAACTTGGTGAACCATTTGGACGGAGTAGATTTTCTCTCAAACATCACGGGGGACCCCACCTGGCTCCCATCGTAAGGCTCAACCTCTGCAGGGAACTAATCAGCCACGAATCGACTCTCAGCCGAATCCTTCTCTAACTACAACACTTTCGTTTTTTCCATTCCATCAACTTCAAAAGCACCCACCACTACAAAAATGCATCAAGATCATCTAAAACAGATATAAGAACCTCGGATGGTACCTGAGAAGGCCCCAAACCCTAAAGAATAGTGTCTGAACTCCTCCATTCATAGTGGCATGTGGCTACTGTCAGAAATGTTTCGCTCTTGAACCCCACTGGATAACCACATCCAAGCTTCAATTTTAGGATTCTACAAGCTCCTTTAGACTAATCCATACCATGAAGATCATTACGAAGAAAAACCCTCTAAGTCAGAATTTGCCATTAACGGGGCACCATTTTCTCCACCGACCACCACCATTGTATGATCTCGAAAATCTTCACATACACCATTAACGGGCCACCATCTTCTCCACCGACCACCACCACCGCATGATCTCGATCATCTTATGGACACTGGATCACGGGTGGATCAATGTCACAAGGGTTGAGTGACATTGAAATGTGATGGCGGAGAGGGTGTTATACTTTATAAAAGTTATCACTTGCTAATTACTTCATTCCCATAGTTGGCTAAACCCTGTAAAAATATTAAGAATGAGAATACGGAGGATTTCAATATCTATTGTCTCTAAATCCCCAAATTCTCATACCAACATTAGAAAAAACAACTGTCCACAATCAATGACACCTCAAAAAAATAAAATCAAACATATAAAAATTCAATGTTTTACATAAACATATACTTATAAACAACATACACATCCAAAATTTTGTGTTCGATTTTATACCATGGACCATCTACGACTGAAACAACTAGATGTATGGTCAGGATCCTCCAATCGAAATTATATGGGCTGCCTGTTAAAATGGACACGAATTGGGTACTACCCCGCATTTACCGAACTCGGAACAGGTTGCTCTCCGAGGGGCCCACCGTGATGTATGGGTTTATCAACACCGTCCATTCAACACCAGCTGATATACTCTCTTCTATTAAATGGGACACGGTCAAATAAACACTACGGAAATATTATGGTGAGCCCTAAGAAATTTTTAATGGTAGAGCTTGCAATCACCACTGTTTCTTATAGTATGGTCCACCTGATAATTGGATCTGTTTCATTTTTGGGCTAATGCCCTAAAATGATCTGAAAACATGGATGGACGGTGTGGATACAGAATACATATATGAAATTGACTCAGCAATGCATGATATTGACCATGGTCTTCTAGGTAAGCACTTAAGAATTTACCTAGAATTTAAACTTCAATGTAGTTGACCATGAACTCCAATCACTCCCTAACACTCAGTGAAATCCGTGTTTGAGAAAAAGAATAGAGTGCATTGATCTGAAACACGTTTTTTGGAGAAAGGTCTTCAAGATTTCACGTTCATCAATGCATTCGCGTCCTCTCGTGAAAAGAATGCACTTGGGCTTGAGGAGAATGTAACAGGGAAGATGTAATGTGATAGCATGATGAAGATAATATGACAATTTAGGGAAGAAAATATGTGAAAATAAGAAATACGGTTGATAGAGATGAGTCCGAACATGTTTTTGTGTGTAAATGAGAGAATCGACTGAAATTGAAAAAGGAGGGGCATTTTTGACCTTTGGGAAGGCATCCGTACAGCTAGGGCTTATTTTTGTAAGGTAAAATGAGGTGGGCTTGGTCTCGTGAATGGGCCATAAATGGGTGTACAGTCGTAAATTTCTCTATACAATATACGTTGATGTAAACTTTGATAACTGGCAAGTGTGATGGATGATACTCGAGGCACTTAGAAATTGCATACGTGGAATAAAATTAAATCAAGTTGAACTGTCCAAATTAATGGTCCCAATTTATATATATTATGAATAAAAAATTGAGCTTATTTGATTATCTGACTATCTGATTGGTGGGTATTTATTAGTCAGTTTTTTTTTTTTTTTTAAAATTCCCAAAGCCTTGTTTCAAAAAGTGACTGTCCAATGATCAGAGGTTATGATTATTCAGCCAGTCTAATTTTCGGTTTGTGATTTAGGGTCAGTTTGGGCAGTGGGATTAGAAGGGATTAGGTGGGATGGGATTTAAAAACACAACTATTACCCATGGTCGGGATTGTCCCTATTGCGATGGGATAAAATTAATGCCATGCTTTGTTGATAATACGGTGGTACATTGAATGGATATACTCATCATCATTTGAAATTACTGAGAATAACACACATGTGTTATATCTAAACGGTTCATTTGTTTTGTAACCTCATTTTATGGCATGGGCCTAAAAATGCGGTAGATCCAAAACTTATGTAGCCCCAAAGAAGTTTTCAACGGTAAGTATTCAATCCCTGTTGCTTTCAATGGTGGGGTCCACTTGAGCTTTAGATTTACTTAATTTTTTGGCCCATGCTCTAAAATAATCTTGATAAATGGGTGGATGGTGTGGATATAACCCACACATCATGGTGGGACCTACACAACTTCCCAAACATTGAGTGAAATTGGCACTGGACCGAATGCAATTTCATTTAATGTAATTCCACGCTTTTCCCTCCATCCCAAACATGGAGTGGAATTGGCACACGACCAGATGAATCCTATCCCACCTAATCCCTTCTAATTCCACCGCCCAAACTGACCCTTAGTGATTACAAATTCCACACTTTAGTCGGTTTAGTAGGAGTTAATGTATGCCCCACGTATGTAATTCCTGAGTGCTTGTGTATCAAACATCATACACTGCGGGAGTATCAAATAACTGGATTAGAAGTTCTGGATATAACTCATTTTTGGTCTTGTACCATAAAATGATCTAGAAAAAGTGATGGACGGCGTGGATGAAACATATACATCATGGTGGGGCCACATATCACCGACCTAGTGGTAGGGGTAGCCAATCCATTTCCGTCAGAAACGGACGCTGATTTCCAGCGAAAGCCTTTAGCAGAACGTTTCTGCGGAAGGTTCTGTGTGGGGCCCACTACGATGTTTGTGAGAAAGCCAATCCGTCCATCCGTTTTTAGAGTTTATTTTAGGACATGCGACCAAAAATAAGGAGGATCAAAAACTCAAGTGGGCCACACCAGAGGAAACAGTGGGGATTTAGTGACCACCGTTGAAACATTTCTATGGCCACAAAAGTTTTGTATCAGTTTAATTTTTTGGTTTTTTCACTTCATCTCAGTGAAAATGACCTTATAAACGGTTTGGATGGAATATAAACATCAAGGTGGATCCTGGGAAGGTTTCAATGGTAGGAATTCCTTTCCCCACCGTTTCATCTAATATGACCCACTTGAGTTTTGGATCCTAATCATTTTAAGCCTCATGTCCTAAAATGAGCTCAAAAAACGGATGGACGGGTTAGATTTCTAACAAACATCACAGTGGGGCCCATCCAAAATCACACGAGTTTATGAACTTCCTGCCGAAGGCTTTCACAGGAAATCTGCGTCCGTCGGTGGGATTGCATAGTACGCTCTTACCGTACTGATTAAACTCAATTGGGCCCACCGTGAATGCAATTGTCTTATCCACTCTGTCCATCCGTTTTTTCAGATCATTTTAGTGGTTGATACCAAAATTGAGGTATATCTAAAACGAAGTGGATACATACCATAGGAAACCGTGGGAATAATGATTTCCACTGTTGAAACATTTCTATGGCCCCCAGTGATGTTCCTTTGTCATCCAAACTGTTCATAATATCACAAAGACATGGAAGAAGTGAAAGCACAAATATCATATTGATCTAAAACTTCTATGGCCCCCACGAAATTTTCAATGGTAGCTGTTGAATTCACACTGTTTCCGGTGGTGTGGTCCATTTGAGCTTTAGATATGCTTTGTTTTTTGGCTAAAAATCTAAAATTATCTTCTGAAATGTATGGACGGAGTGGATGAAATTAAAGAATGACTGTGGGACCCACAAAGTTTAGTCAGTACGTTACTCAGTACACAATCTGCTTCCAAAACTCTTCCAAAACGCCCTCCCCAAACCATTTTCCAAAACGCCCTTCTTCCAAAACCCTTCCAGACGAAAACCCATCTCTCTCTCCATCTCTCTCTCGCACTTAACCTCTCTCTTTCCTTTGCCCTCTCTCGATCTCCCGCTCTCCCTCACCCTCTCTCCCTGTCTATTGGCCACATTTCCCTAACTCTGTTGTCAAAACCCCCTTTCACCGTAAGAAGGAGAAGAAGAAGGAGAAGGAGAAGAAAAAGGACGGTAAGTTTCTCTCTCTCTCTCTCTGTCTCTCTCTCTCTCTCTGTTTCTGAAATCTGTTGTGATTTTTTTTTTTACACACGCACACACACTCCCACACACTCACGCCACATGCACACACACCCTACACACACACGCATCAAGTTCCTCTGATGACAAATCATCTTTTCATGTTTGTAGGTAAGATGAAATACTTGTTACATTTTGATCCTTGGTTGAAAAACCTTTTTATTTATTTTTTTCTTTCTTTTCTAGAATTTTTGTTTGAAGGGTCTGTAATATATCATAATGCCTGGGAATTTCTTGGGAGGTTTTTAGATTTGGACATTTTTCTTGCAATATTATTGGTTAATTTCTTGCATAAATAAAATATTTATTATAGATTACTAAATAATTTTTAAATTTTGAATATAAAATATTGTTTGATCCATTAATCTAGACTGTTCATTGGATTTTGGAAATGATCATCATTAATAAAGAGAGATAGGCCAGTGTTCTTAGTTGCATTGGGACACTTAGACACTGCAATCCATTAATCTAGACTGTTCATTAGTTCGGCACACAGTCAAAACAAAACCCAAAAAAAAAAAAAGAGCTACCATGTATAACAGCATGCCGATCTAACAAATATGAACCATTTGATCAATTGACCTTTAGACAATAGTAACCCGTCACATCCATGGCTTGGAAAAAGGATGGCTATAAAAATAAGGCCTAATCTAGACGGTTTTGATATCCAATCAGTGTGATTTTTGCATCATTGTGTGAGAAATCCTGTAAAGGGCTGGGATCCGATGCAGAGGTAAAGGAGAAACTAAATGCAATGAATGCTAAGAGAATAAAGCCGGTAGACATCTTGAAAATCTATCTAGAATTGTGTATGTATATATGTATGCTAGGAAACTCTAAATATTATAATGAGAAATGTTTTTGGCTGTGGGTTATGTAAGAGGATTAGGCTAGTATTTATATTGGGGTTACTGAAATGTTTGTCATTGAAATGGTCGTATTATTTTTATTATTATTTGAAATCCAAGACTTCTTCCTCTTCAGTCCTATGTAAAAGAAGGAATTGGCTCAGTTCCGTGCAGAAAATATCATCATTTGTTTATTAATGCTTGATTTCCTTGATGCTAACTACTCCAAATCAGATAAGTGGCATGAAATATACTAAACTTGGTCATGCTTTGAACGGTGGTGATGTGGTCAGAATGGGTTCCTGATGTGCTCGTTCATGAGATTTACCTAATCACACGACCAGGCTAAGCATTTAGTCAACAAAAGAAAATTAACCAAAGCTAAGTAAATGCATATATGCATAGAGTTTTGAGTGGCCACCGTGATACATGGATATTATCCACACCGTCCATTCATTTTTCAGTATATTTTTAAAGTACAAGTGAACTACACAATGGGAGATACCTCGTTTCAACACTTGAGGTCTTGGTATCGATCCCTAGCGGGGGTGGCTAACATAGAGTGTGTGTACTGACATGGGTGCTTCCTGTGGTGTGGTCCAATTTAGACTTAGATCTACCTCATTTTTGGACTTACACATGGTAGCCATTCAAAGATCCTGTCCGTTCCCAGGTGGAGACAGGCGCGGTAGGACGCAATCCGGTAGCCACTAAAATGATATGGAAAAATGGATGCACGGTGTGGATAAGACCCATACATCACGGTAGCCGCTCAAAGCTCTTGTCCGTTCCCAGGTGGAGACCGGCTGGGTAGGACGCAATCCGCGTCTGTTTTTATTGCATTAGATGTATTCCACGCGTGCAGTTTCTAAGTGCATGCGTATGAATTCATACACTATGCAGTAGCAGCAACATTTTTTTTAAATGTAATTAATGTGATAGTTTACCATCATCTTCGTCCACCGTACATACATAGGCATAAGGACGCGGATTTCCTCGGGAAGCCTTTCGTAGTAACTTCCTGCGCAAGGATGGGTTCACCTAAATGTTTGTGAGAAATCAACGCCGTACATTCGTTTTTTGATCTGATTTCAGAACGTGCAAGAGGAACAAGTTGGCATTCAGTGTGGCCAGAAAAGTTTTACATGAGGTTATATTTTTAGTTTTTTCTCTTCATCCCATTAGGAATGGCCAGAAAAGTTTTGCATGTGGTCCATGTGGAGAAAGCACATGGTTGCCTTCTTCTTTTTCATTGGAACATTTCTGATTTCTAATGCATTATCACTTTGACTTTATCAGAGTGTTTTCATATGATTGTGTTCTTAGCTTTTCTTGTCGAGAAATGATCACGATCAAATGTTGTACGTTCATTTAGAATGGCCTTTGGATCATATAGATAAGGAAAAACTTGGGTTGGAGTTTCATTTTTATTTATTTCTTTATTTATTATTATTATTATTTTACATATAGCACTCTCCCTTTGTATTATATCTAATTAATAAACTCATTTTTAAGTATTATCAAATACTTTTTTTTTTCACATGTGGTTATAAAACACCTTTAGTGAACTTTCGTCTTAGCTGGCTTTTATAGACGTGGTTGATTTTTATAGGTGATTTTTATCGCATGAAATGATACTTTTATCCATGACTTTGTAGAGATGAGAAATTTTCATTTTGCCCTGTTTGGATATGAAAATGTTTTGGGTGAGATCCAAATTTCTCATAATGTGGGAAAATGAGAATTTTTCCTTATTTTTATAAATTAAAAAATAGAAGCGTGTTCTCAAATCCTAAGCCTATAACTTAGACCTAAAACCTAAACCTAAACCTAAACCTAAAGCCTAAATGTGTTCTCAAATCCCACAACCTAAACCTACACCTAATCCTATTCTCAACTCCCTAACCTAAACCTAAACCTAACCTTGAAAACCCAAAACAAAACCCGATCCCGAACCCGTTCCTAAACCTAAACCTTAACCTAATCTCGCTTCTCTACAGCATGACAGATAACCTATAACCTAGACCTAAAACCTAAACCTAACCCTAAACCTAAAGCCTAAATGTGTTCCCAAATCCCTCAACCTAAACCTACACCTAATGCTAATCTCAACTCCCTAACCTAAACCTAAACCTAAACTTGAAAACCGAAAGCAAAACCCGACCCCGAACCTGATTTCCTAAACCTAAACTTTAACCTATTCTCGGTTCCCTACAAAGAATAACCTATAACCTAGACCTAAAACCTAAACCTAACCCTAAACCTAAAGCCAAAATGTGTTCCCAAATCCCTAAACCTAAACCTACACCTAATCCTATTCTCAACACCCTAACCTAAACCTAAACCTAAACTTGAAAACCCAAAGTAAAACCCGAACCCGAACCCGATTTCCTAAACCTAAACCTTAACCTATTCTCAGTTCCCTACAACCTAAACCTACACCTAATCCTATTCTCAACTCCCTAACCTAAACCTAAACCTAACCTTGAAAACCCAAAGCAAAACCCGATCCCGAACCCGTTCCTAAACCTAAACCTTAACCTATTCTCGGTTCCTACTGACTATAACCTATAACCTAGACCTAATACCTAAACCTAACCCTAAACCTAAAGCCTAAATGTGTTCCCAAATCCCTCAACCTAAACCTACACCTAATGCTAATCTCAACTCCCTAACCTAAACCTAAACCTAAACTTGAAAGCCGAAAGCAAAACCCGACCCAACCCGATTTCCTAAACCTAAACCTTAACCTATTCTTAGTTCCCTACAAATTATAACCTATAACCTAGACCTAAAAACCTAAACCTAACCCTAAACCTAAAGCCAAAATGTGTTCCCAAATTTCTAAACCTAAACCTACACCTAATCCTATTCTCAACACCCTAACCTAAACCTAAACCTAAACTTGAAAACCCAAAGTAAAACCCGGTCCCGAACCCGAACCCGATTTCCTAAACCTAAACCTTAACCTATTCTCGGTTCCTACAACCTAAACCTACACCTAATCCTATTCTCAACTCCCTAACCTAAACCTAAACCTAACCATGAAAACCCAAAGCAAAACCCGATCCTGAACCCGTTCCTAAACCTAAACCTTAACCTATTCTCAGTTCCCTACAGCTATAACCTATAACCTAGACCTAAAACCTAAACATAAAGCCTAAATGTGTTCTCAAATCCCACAACCTAAACCTACACCTAATCCTATTCTCAACTTCTTAACCTAAACCTAAACCTAACCTTGAAAACTCAAAGCAAAACCCGATCCCGAACCCGTTCCTAAACCTAAACCTTAACCTATACTCAGTTCCCTACAGCTATAACCTATAACCTAGACCTAAAACCTAAACCTAAACCTAAACCTAAAGCCTAAATGTGTTCTCAAATCCCAAAACCTAAACCTATACCTAATCCTATTCTCAACTCCCTAACCTAAACCTAAACCTAACCTTGAAAACCCAAAGCAAAACCCAATCCCGAACCCGTTCCTAAACCTAAACCTTAACCTATTCTCGGTTCCCTACATGCTATAACCTATAACCTAGACCTAAAAACCTAAACCTAACCCTAAACCTAAAGCCTAAATGTGTTCCCAAATCCCTCAACCTAAACCTACACCTAATGCTATTCTCAACACCCTAACCTAAACCTAAACCTAAACTTGAAAACCCAAAGCAAAACTCGATCCCGAACCCGTTCTTAAACCTAAACCTTAACCTATTCTCGCTTCCCTACAACTATAACCTATAACCTAGACCTAAAACCTAAAACCTAAACCCTAAACCTAAAGCCTAAATGTGTTCCCAAATCCCATAACCTAAAACTACACCTAATCTATTCTCACCACCCTAACCTAAACCTAAACCTAAACTTGAAAACCCAAATCTAAACCCGATCCCGAACCCAAACTCGATTTCCTAAACCTAAACCTTAACCTATTCTTAGTTCTATACAGCTATAACATATAACCTAGACCTAAAACCTAAACCTAAACCTAAACCTAAGACCTAAATGTGTTCTCAAATCCCTCAACCTAAACCTACACCTAATCCTATTCTCAACTCCCTAACCTAAACCTAAACCTAAACTTGAAAACCTAAAGCAAAACCCCATCCCGAACCCATTCCTAAACCTAAACCTTAACCTATTCTCGGTTCCCTACAACTATAACCTATAACCTAGACCTAAAAAACTAAACCTAAACCTAAACCTAAGATCTAAAGGTGTTCTCAAATCCCTCAACCTAAGCCTACACCTAATCCTATTCTCAACTCCCTAGCCTAAACCTAAACCTAAACTTGAAAATCCAAAGCAAAACCCGATCCCGAACCCGTTCCTAAACCTAAACCTTAACCTATTCTCAGTTCCCTACAACTATAACCTATAACCTAGACCTAAAACCTAAACCTAAACCTAAACCTAAGACCTAAATGTGTTCTCAAATCCCTCAACCTAAACCTTCACCTAATCCTATTCTCAACTCCCTAACCTCAACCTAAACCTAAACTTGAAAACCCAAAGAAAAAACCGATCCCGGAACCCGAACCCGATTTCTAAACCTAAACCTTAACCTATTCTCGGTTTCCTACAACCTATAACCTATAACCTACACTGACTAAAACCTAAACCTAAACCTAAGCCTAAAACCTAAATGTGTTCCCAAATCCCTAAACCTAAACCTACACCTAATCCTAATCTCAACTCCCTAACCTAAACCTAAGCCTAAACTTGAAAACCCAAAGCAAAACCCGATCCCGAACCCGATTTCCTAAACCTAAATCTTAACCTATTCTCAGTTCCCTACAGCTATAACCTATAACCTAGACCTAAAACCTAAACCTAAGACCTAAATGTGTTCTCAAATCCCTCAACCTAAACCTACACCTAATCCTAATCTCAACTCCCTAACCTAAACCTAAACCTAAACTTGAAAACCCAAAGCAAAATCCGATCCCGAACCCGAACCCAATTTCCTAAACCTAAACCTTAACCTATTCTCAGTTCCCTACAGCTATAACCTATAACCTAGACCTAAAACCTATACCTAAACCTAAACCTAAAGCCTAAATGTGTTCCCAAATCCCTAAACCTAAACCTACACCTAATCCTAATCTCAACTCCCTAACCTAAACCTAAGCCTAAACTTGAAAACCCAAACCAAAAACCGATCCCGAACCCGAACCCGATTTCCTAAACTTAAACCTTAACCTATTCTCAGTTCCCTACAGCTATAACCTATAACCTAGACTTAAAACCTAAACCTAAACCTAAACCTAAACCTAAGACCTAAATGTGTTCTCAAATCCCTAAACCTAAACCTACACCTAATCCTAATCTCAACTCCCTGACCTAAACTTAAGCCTAAACTTGAAAACCCAAAGCAAAACCCGATCTCGAACCCAAACCCTTCCTAAACCTAAACCTTAACCTATTCTCAGTTCCCTACAGCTATAACCTATAACCTATACCTAAAACCTAAACCTAAACCTAAACCTAAAACCTAAATGTGTTCCCAAATCCCTAAACCTAAACCTACACCTAATCCTAATCTCAACTCCCTAACCTAAACCTAAGCCTAAACATGGAAACCCAAACCTAAACCCGATCCTGAACCCGAACCCGATTTCGTTAAACTAAACTTTAACCTATTCTCAATTCCCTAAAGCTATATAGCCTATAACCTACCTATAACTTATACCTTAACCTTAACCTAAACCTAAACCTTAACCTTTTAATCCTAACCTTAACCTTAACCTTAACATAAACCTAAACCGATACTTATAAATCTTAATTTATTTGATAAAAGTTCATTTACGGTTAAGTTATTTTCTTTATAAGTTTATTGCCTTAATCTATTATTTACGAAATTGCAGGATAAGTTTGAATTGAATTTGAGTGTTCCGCACGTTTCCTTTGCCGTTGACGATATGATCAAGGAGCGGTTCAAGGAGTACCGTTCCTTGTTACATAAGTGGTACAAGCAGTGCATGAGCAATGAGGAGGGTGCACTGTCCGCACCGCTGCACTTGACCCGTGATGACTGGCAGATACTCTGCGATAGATTTTCATCTGATTCTTTTCAGGTAATATTTACATATTTACGAATCTTTAAGGTAACAATTAAATTTACAATTAATAACAATGTATTATGAATAATGTGTTTAGAAGAGGAGCAAAATAAATTCTAACAACAGGGGAAAATTAGCAGTGAACCACGTAGCTGGTTCAAAGTCATTTGTACAAATTCGTCACGACATGGTAAGAAATTACTAGTAATTATTAAGTTGATATATTCTTTCAATACATTTTATATTAACTCTATTGTCCTTTCGATTGCGCAGCGAGATTCCGTCACTGGTCAGGAGCCCGGACCAATAGACCTCTACAAAGGGACTCATTGTCGGCAGGCGACGGGATCTTGGGTACATCCTAGTGCCGGCGAGATTTGGGTAAAAATTCTTACATTGTCAAATTTAATTGTATTAAATTATAATAATGTCATTTTTTTGAAAAAATTTATATGTTTTCATTACAGGCGGCGATGGACACCTTACGTAGTCAGCCCACTCCCGATGGTACTCAGCGGAGTGAGCCAGAGATCTTGAGTGAGGTGCTTGGCACCCGTTCTGGATATGTGTGTGGGCTTGACTATGGTGCCAAGCTCATGGCACCTGCTAGAGCTGCCTCTGCCCGATCCAGCGTCGTTGGTGAGAGTGTCACCCACTGAGCTGATATCGCAGAGAGAGAGGTTCAGCAACTACATGTCGTCGTCAATGACATCAGAGAGCAAGCTGGAGAGGAAGAGTGAGCAACTGGAGAGGCAGATGGAGGAGCAGCAGAGGAGGATGGAGGAGCTGACGAGGGAGAGAGAGGAGCAGGAGAGGAGGAGGATGGAGGAGCGAGGGCGAGGTTGAGGGAGCGAGGAGAGGAGGATGGAGGAGCCGACGAGGCGAGGCGTAGGGAGGAGCGGGAGAGGATGAGGATAGAGGAGCATGCGAGGCGAGGAGGAGCAGGAGAGGAGGATGGAGGAGATGCGGGTGGAGCATGAGCGACGGATAGCGGATATGTTTCAGGCTCTCGCCGCACGCTTATCCATCGATGCCCCACCACCTCCGCCTCCATCTTTGTGATTTTTTGTATTTTATTTATGATGTTAAACTTATATGTAAATGCATGGTGTAATCTATGTTTGGATGGATTTATTTATGTACTTTGGAGTTAAATGGATGTGAATGTGGAATTGATAAAATATATTACATAAAAGGTCTATATTGTAACAGGTGTATATCAGGTGCATATCAAGAATTTTGTGCTGGAATTCGCAAAAAAAAAAAAAAAAAAACTTTTACCTATAAAAATTTTCGTAGGTAAAAGCTCCATCAGATTTTTTACCTACGAAAATTTTCGTAGGTAAAATCTCCATCAAATTTTTTACCTACGAAAATTTTCGTAGGCAAAAGTTTCATCAAGCTTTTACCTACAAAACTTTTCGTTGTTAAAATTCTCATCCATGTTTTTACCTACGAAAGTATTTGTAGGTAAATGTTAGGTAACTATTTTTACCTACGAAAATATACGTAGGTAAAAGAATTTTTAGCTACGAAATTAGTGGTAGGTAAAAGTTTTCTAAGGGTTTTTACCTACAAATATATTTGTGGGTTAAAGTCTTTCAATATTTTTAGTTACGAAAATATTCGTAGGTAAAGTTTTGTAATTATTTTTAGCTACGAAATTATTGGTAGGTAAAAAGTGTTTTAACTAGTTTTAGCTACGAAATTGTTGGTAGGTAAAAAGTCTTGTAAATATTTTAAGCTATGAAGTTTTTGGTAGGTAAAAAGTGTTTTAATTACTTTTAGCTACCAAAATATTTGTAGATAAAAAGTCTTTAAATATTTTTGGCTACGAAATTGTTGGTAGCTAAAAAGTGTTGTAAAATATTTTACCTACAAAAGTAGTCGTAGGTAAAAAGTTTTATCAATATTTTTACCAACGAAAATTAGCATTGGTAAAACGTTTTTCCTACGAAAAATTTCGTTGGCAAAAGTCTTATCTTTGCCAACGAAAATTTTTTTTCGTGGGCAAAAGCTTTTCCCTTTCGTGGGCAAAAGCTTTTCCCGACTTTTAGCGAGAAATTTGCCAACGAAAATTTTCGCGGGTAAAACTCTTTGCCTACGAAAATCAGACTTTTGCCTACGAAAATTTTCGTTGGTAAAAGTTGCTTTTCTTGTACTACACGGGCTAAAAAATAGGCAGATCAACGTTCAATTGAACCAAACCACTCCAAAAGCAGCAATGATAATGATGCCTATTATTGAAATATTCAATGATAATGTAGCCCTTAAAAAGTTTTCAATGGTAAGAATTTAATTCTTATTACGTGGTCCACTTCAGCCTAAAATCTACTTCATTTTTGCCGACGAACCTGAAAGGATAGAGTAAAATGGATAGACGGTGTGGATAAACCCATACATCATGGTGGTCCCTAGGAGCCCTACCGAGCTTGGGACTGGCACGGCCATAATCAATTCGCGCCCAGCTAAACCACGTGGAGAGTACTGCAGAAAAGGAAGCGAAGTCCCGATCCTCTGTTTGTTAACTTTTCTGCTTTCCATTATCCACATTTTTGCTTGACGCAAACAGAGAATCCGTAATTAAAGGAAGCGGATTGCGTCCGAACCTACCCGCCTCTGTCCACAAATGGGCAGATTTGTGTGGGGCCAACCCTGATCTATCTGTTTTATCCAATCCGTACATGTATTTTTTCAGATAATTTTAATATATAGTTCAAAATAAGGCAGATGCAACACTAAGTGAACTATACCATGGATGACTCATGCATTTCATGTTTTGTCCATTTTTAATGGAACCTAAGTTTAATATTTAGTGTGGTTCACTGGAGCACTAGATCCGTCTTATTTTTAGGCTAATAACTTAAAATGATATGATAAAAGGGATAGACGGCTTTGATACACAGATACATCAAGGTGTCTCCCTCACAAATCTGACAGTTTGTGGCTACAGGTGGGATATGACACAACCTGCTTCCTACCGAAAAAGGCGTCAATTCAATGCGTGCATTGGTTATTATAGTGTTCCCACAACTTTCAAACCCACGTGACATGCATGATTTTTTATAAGATCAGTTAAAGGGAAGCGGATTGGCTGGTGTACCAGCCACCACCGACCTGGCTAGTGTGGATATGTGTCGTGCAAAGACTTCTAGCTCCGAGTTGTATGATGGTTTAAAGGAAATCACAGTTACATGGCCCCAAATTGATGTAGTTATTATATCCACACCGTTTATCCATTTGGCAATATTATTTTAGATCACTAGCCCAAAAATGAATCATATTCAAATCTTAACTGGACCACACCATAAATAGCAGGGGACACAATGATTCTCACTGGTAAAACATTAGTAGGGTTCACCGTAATGTTTATTTTCCATCCAATCTGCTCGTGAGGTTAAAAATAGTTGGATGAAGAGGAAAAACAAATATCATATTGATCCAAAACTTAGGTCTGAATGGTAGACGTTCAATCTCCCACTATTTTTTGCAGTGTGGTCCGCTTGATCTTTGGATCTATCTTATTTTCCTGCTCAAGACTTAAAACAAGCTCACCAAATGGATGGATGGTTAGGATATAACACATAACTCATAATGGGACCCATCGAACTTGGTGACATTAACACACCAGCTAAGTGTGTGTGGTGCACGAGCCAATCCACTTCCCAGTTAAGCGATTTGATTGGTGTCATTGGGATTTCTCTTAGGGCCTGTTTGGTTTTCCAATTACAACGGTACGTAATGATTCCATCTAATTAGATTGTAACTACCTGGATGTTTTTGCTTGACACAAATAGAGGATCCATAATTCAAAGGAAGCGGATTGCGTTCGAACCTACTCGCCTCTGTCCACCAATGGGCAGATTTGTGTGGGACCAACCCTGATCTATTTGTTTTATCCAATCCATCCATGTATTTTTTCAGATAATTTTAATATATAGTTCAAAATAAGGCAGATGCAACGCTAAGTGAACTATACCATGGATGACTCATGCATTTAATGTTTTAGCCATTTTTAATGGAACCTAAGTTTAATATTTAGTGTGGTTCCTTTGAGTGGTAGATCCGTCTTATTTTTAGGCTAATACCTTAAAATGATATGATAAAAGGGATAGACAGCTTTGATACACAGATACATGAAGGTGTCTCCCTCACAAATCTGCTGGTTTGTGGCTGCAAGTGGGATATGACACAACCTGCTTCCTACCGAAAAAGGCAGCAATTCAATGCGTACATTAGATATTATTGTGTTCTCACAACTTTCAAACCCACGTGACATGCATGATTTTTTATAAGATCAGTTAAAGGGAAGCGGATTAGCTAGTGTACCAGCCACCACCGACCTGGCCGGTGTGGATACGTGTCATGCGAAGACTTGTAGCTCCGAGTTGTATGATGGTTCAAAGGAAATCACAGTTACATGGCCCCAAATTGATGTAGTTATTATATCCACACCGTTTATCCATTTGGCAATATTATTTTAGATCACTAGCCCAAAAATGAACCATATTCAAATCTTAACTGGACCACACCATAAATAGCAGGGGACACAATGATTCTCACTGGTAAAACATTAGTAGGGTTCACCGTAATGTTTATTTTCCATCCAATCTGCTCATGAGGTACAAAAATAGCTGGATGAAGAGGAAAAACAAATATCATATTGATCCAAAACTTATGTGACCCCAAACGGGTTTGAATGGTAGACGTTCAATCCTCCACTGTTTTTTGCAGTGTGGCCGACTTGATCTTTGGATCTATCTTATTTTCCTGCTCAAGACTTAAAACAAGCTCACCAAATGGATGGATGGTTAGGATATAACACATAACTCATAATGGGACCCACAGAACTCGGTGACATTAACACACCAGCTAGGTGTGTGTGGTGCACGAGCCAATCCACTTCCCAGTTAAACGATTTGATTGGTGTCATTGGGATTTCTCTTAGGGCCGGTTTGGTTTTCCAATTACAACAGTAGTTGGGTGTAAAGATAACATGATTACATCTTTACATGTATTAGCAATGTTTGTTTGAATGCTGGTATGTTGCTTTCCCATGCTTGTTTTTTGGTATGTTTTGGGTGTAGTAGATGAAAATTCAATAGGAACCTGTTTGGATAGACGGTGTAGTTATCACATCATTGCTAAGATGCTGGTATGGTGTCCACCATCATGGCTCTACAACAACTGTAATCAATTGTTTGATTTTTTAAAAAGCACTGAATATACGTGAATCCCCTTTCAGCAGTTTGGTCAACGTCCGGACAACTGGTTTCAATGGACCCAAACTTCGCATATGGTAAAACTTGATATCCAAATCTTTGTATTGCTGACTGCATGATGATGTTTGTGATAGATCGTGTGGTCCTCAACATATATCGAAATGCATCGAAACATATATCACCACTTTTGGGTGGACCACATAATGATCTTTGTGATACATTGTGTGGTCCACAACATGTATCATTTTAAATGCTGGTAACGCGTATATCAGCACTATGTGGTGGACCACATGATGATCTTTGTGACATATTGTGTGGTCCACAACATATATCGAAATGCACCAAAACGTATATCAACACTATTGGTTCATCTGTTTCAAACGAAGTGTCTCGAGGTTGACATTACAAGATGTGAATCTAATACTTGCAATTTTATTGGCAGAATAAATGTTAGTACTTGGGTCCCTTCAAATTCGGATTTGAAGGGTAATGGATGATCGTATACAAAATTCAGCAGGAAATATGAATAAATAAATACAAGATTCAGAAGTAGACATATAGATATCAAGGTGTACATGTGACACTTCAAAATTTTAAATTAAAGTGTATCACCGTACTCACACCACTGATGGATGGGTGTGGGATCAGTAACCTAATGGCAGTAGCAAGCGCTTCCTACTATTCAAATGCCGAGTGAGGAAATATGGGCCCCATTGAAGAAAATAATATTGTACTCCTGTAAAGATAACAAGTCAGTAAGCAATTACTAAAACCACGTAGAGGTTAACCCATAGATTCCTAAACTTCCACAAAACTTGTTCAAAGCAAACCACAGTCCTCCAGAAATTGTATAATAGTCAGCATTTAAAATAACCATTAAGCAGAAAGCTAAAAACTAGTGCCACGCAATAAGCTAAATGATGAGGATTAAAAGCAAGCAATCGAAGATTATCCTAAGGAGGGCCTCAATTAACCTTGGCGTTTCTTCAACGCCATCTGCCGGTGTGCAGATGCCAGCGCACTTTGCACAGCAGTGGGATGGTGACGGGGATCGCCCTATAGAAAGGTTACGGCAACTGGCAATGATTGATCGTTTAGTGTTTAACATCCCTGTCTGATGGTCGTTCCCGATGTCGGCCACCCATTCATAGTGCTGCACTGGTTCATTGTGTTGCGCCGCATACTTGCAGAAAGCAGTCCATTGACTATATGTCTCTGACGTGGACTTGTATCCTTTGGAGAGGGCCATGGAAAATCCGTCCACCTATTGTCAGCACTCCTCCCAAGTATAATACAGTCTGGGTCGACGTCTATTGAAGACGACATACATTTTCTTGCCCATCTGCAGACAATTCAAATACCAATAATTACAAATTGTAGATAGATGGATTATTACCATTAATTAAACATGCAATGATTGTTTTATACGTTACTAGGACCTATAAATAACTGCTAATGTAACAAATCTGAGAATCCAAGAGCATACCTGAAGCGCTGACTTGACCAGAAATAAATTGGACAACTCCTATCAAAAGTGCAGATATGAACAAGATAGTCATATGACAAACAATATATGAATGAGATAAACATCAGATAATGCATGATTAGATATCAACATGTAATGCAAGTTATAACGCAACAGTGGGATCATTCAGTTGCGCCATCAACATCCAAAAAAAGAAAAAAAAAAGAGAGAAATATCATCCAAAATATTAAACATTTTTTCAGCTAGTCACGAAAACTAGCCCTAGGCCAGAAAATTACGTTTTGTCCAAAAACCATTTGGCTGACAAGCCAAGTAAAACAGAAACCCATCAACGGTCAGGTGGATGGCAGTGCAATCAGTCAGATGACTGATCTGATGCAAGCAACATCAACACAAAGTCCAACCTCCTATGCTCAGAGAGTGAAATGAACGAGGCAGATTATTGTTCATCTTTAGATAGTATCCTCGTGGCGCATATGATCTCGTTACTCGTGAGGCCTTCAATTTGCTCCAGAGCAGGCACAATCAGGGACATACGTACCAAATCCTTCCCTTGATGTATGGTTAATGCTAGTGACCTGACAGCTTCTACAACATCACTCATTCCTTTGCTAATGACGTCATAAGGGCGATCCTATCTGGCTCTCTTCCTAGAATTGGATGTGTTGCTTATGTTCACCGAGCTGTTCCCATTGACATTCGGACTATGGGTTGCGACATGAGCTCCCTCACCACTGTGAAATGACCACTGGATGTTCTGTCCACTGTCCCCTATATTGTCACTCGACAAGACGAGTGTATCGTTGTTCAGATCAACCGATGTCATTGGTGTAATGTTAGAATCACGGGACCTTTTGTCACGCCCCAAACCCAAAAATCGGATTCACAGGAATTTCGATCGTCAAATCCAGTGCTGACAGCATCAGTAGTACCCCATTCTCGGTTCCTAACGTACATATGCTAGATTCCGATTCTGGGATCCTACAAGGAGGATTTTTCCAATGTACATTTAACTCATAATAAACATAACCACAAGATTACCCAATTCACAAAGGCAGCATCATCATCACATATCCACTAATATAATCGTTTGAGTACAATGCTGAAAGGGAAAATACATAAATAAAAAATCAAGCTCCAGAAGATGGCTACATGCTCCAAACTCCACGCTTCCACTGCGACGTAAAATAACCTACACGCATCTATCATGCATAAGCTTATAGAAAGCTTAGAGGGTAGTGTAAGTGTGTGCACAAGGTAAGTGCCAAGTATTTAACACAACGTCATAATCATACAATATCGAAAATACTGGTAAGATCATGAATCATACGATATCAAAGTAAAGTGGAAATACTGACTAGTCCATGAGTTAAACAATATTAGAGTACGCAATACAGATTAGAGCAATGCAAATAAGGAGTCATAAAGAGCCAAATATTAGATGCATAGAATGCAATGCAATATACAATTCCTGAGGAGTTCACGAATACTGACAGCCGTATCCAGAACAAATAAATGCAGAGACACAATAACCCAAAATGTCATATGCTGTGGATGTAATGCAATATGCAGTGCGAATGGAATAACTATGCTAAAGTGTGAAGTCGAGATGATAATATGTAGTATTGCAGGCTATGGGGTCCATCACAAGGAACTTCTATCCAAACCAGTTCGATACCTAAATTTAGATAGTTAGACTCAATGTAGTAAACTCCTAATCTCAGGTTAGTCGTGCGTCCCAACCGAAATCCTGGCCATTGCGAAGATACACGTAACAAATAATTGCGCACCACCATCTTGAGTGGATAGTGAATGAATGAATGAATGAGTATGCCACTCCCGCTCAATAAGTCCACATATCATTACAGTTCCTCTCTGGGATCATCACCGGGGTTTAGTACACTTCAAATGGCATTGCCGCTCTCCCAGCCGCACAGTCCAAGTGAGAGTAAGAAACCTCACTATCCGCCTGGCCAATAGTCTGCCAATACCTATTCGGCACGTCGATAGCGGACCCATTCATGAGCTGGTCAAACTCAGCCTAGTAATGCCCCCTACGCTCGGGCGGGTAAGGCCACACCCTCTCCCAGCCGACCACGACACAGTGGAAGACGCGGCCTCCTAGTATTCGGCACTCGGACGCTCATGTATCCACTCGGTCTCGATGTTGGGATGTCCTCTAGTACCAAGAGGGTTTTAGGGATTTTCACCCAGGGCTATCTATGGCAGCCCGATGCGAGAACAAATTTTTGGGTTTGGGGCGTGACAAAAGTTAGTATCAGAGCATAACTTGGGAATACTTAAGGATAATATCAAATATCTGCTGATAGTTTCCCTTCACTCTATGGTTGTTGAGGACTTAGAATGATTAGATCCCTGAATTTGAATAACTTAGAGATTTTTCTAATATAGCTCCCTACCGTTGAAATTGTGAGGCTGCATAGTATTCTAGTTTCGATCGTCTCTGATCCGGGTTCTGAGGTTCAGTAGGATCACCATAGTGTTAATGATGCGTCTTGGGAGGACGAAGTTGAGATTAGAGAGCGCTACTTCATCATTTTGTAGGTTAATTGTGCCTTGTTATATACTCTTGATGATGTTTCCTCTTCCCTTGCTATTCTGTAAATTTTGAGGATGAAATTTTTATGAGGGGAGAGCTGTAAGGCCCGTATCTTGGATCATACCATTCCGTAGACTCTCGAGGTCCTCCCGGTCGAATTCCGGCAGCCCTCGATGTATAACCGGCATTTTTGCGCGATCCTAAGCCGATTCCTATATATCTGAGTTGACTCAACCCGAGACTTGTACCAGTGTGACCGCGTCGTCACCGCGGTTCCGACACCGCATCTCGCATAGCGAGGCGATACCTTGGCTAGGAGATGTGGGCCCGCATTTAGTTCGAGGAAAACACCGCTAGTTGCAATTTTCAAGAGAATTTTTATCATAAACGTCACATCAATTCATCAATCAAGGTTTAAGTACACAACCTTACCTAGCCATCCTTTTTTTAATAACAAGGCATGACACCCATTCCTCTTTCACCCAAAAGTCAACAAGCACCATGCTCCCTCATCCCATCACCCCATCCATCACCATTCCTCTCTCTCATTTTTCTCACTCCATCCCAAGCGAGAGAGCCAATGTCCAAGCAACCCTTAAAGGAGAGAGAACCCCAAGTGTGGCCCACTTCCTTCCACCCAATCTCCCATCCTAGCCATCCAACTTTCATCATCTTCCATTAAAGAAGGAGCTTAGGAGTCAAAGAGTCCAAGGAGCTAAAGAAGGAAGAAGAGATCCTTAGGTGGGTGATCTTTATTTTATTTTTTTTGTGATTTAAGGGCCCACATTTGGTGGGACCCATCTTGATGTATGTATTATATGGGGAGGGCCCATAGTGGCGGGGCCCCTCCCATAACCGATCTCTCTCTCTCTCTCTCTCTCTCTCTCTCTCTCCCTTGTAAGATGGCCCACCTTGTGGTATGTATTCTATCCACGTTATCCAGTGGACCATCCCTACCGTCCATCAAAAGGGCCCACGTAGGTGGTGAAATCCTACTTCAGCGTGTGTGGGGGGTGGTGCATACCCCTGTTAAAGAGGGAGGCTAAGGACGCTACTGCCATTGTCCAAGGCTGCAGCGCCCCAGCATGTTCCTGGTAGAAGGGAGAAGTGTGGGACCCACAATAGGCCCCACTCATGATGCGTGTAATTAATCCACACCGTCCACCCTATTTTCCAGCTCATTTTAAGCGTTGAGCCGAATAATGAAGCTGATCCAAAACTCAGGTGGGTCACATCGTCTAGAACATTATTTTAATAGTTAAAAAAATTATTAGGACCTGCTGTGATGTTTTGTGCACCGAAAATGTCCAATATTGGACTCATTTAAAAAATTGGATCTTCTTGATGTGGGCCCCACCTGTGAAGTACTGTAATAAAACAAAAAAGAGAAGGCATACTGCAGCAAGCACTGCTGCTGTCAGCAGCGTGCGCAGGCTCTGCTGCGCTGGACATGAAGAACGGGCTGGGACCACGGTCCCAGCTGTGAGCCCCACTGTGATGTGTGTGAAAATCCAAGCCGTGCATTTGGTAGGCCTCCCTCTAACCAGCGTCCACTCTAAAAATCAGCCATATACAACACTTAGGTGGCCCACGTCACAGGAAACAGTTGGGTTAAATGTCTGCCATTGAGACCCCTTTTGGGTGTCACGTGAGTTTTGGATCATTATGAAATTTGTTTTCCCTCTTCGTCTGGGTCTGTGTGACCTTATCAACGGTCAGGATGGCAAATAAACATTGTGGTGGACCCCACGTGGGACCCACCTTAATGGCACGTGTGGCTAACACATACGTGGGACCCGCCTTGAATGTATGTGCCTTGCATCCACCGTCAGTCCAGCATGTCTGGGAGATCTGGACGCTGGACTGGATGGTGTAATGTTATATTATAACTATTATATATGTAATATATTATATTATAAAATATTATATATGTAATATATATATATATATATATATATATATATATATATATATATATATATATATATAATATAATATATATTTGGGTGGGCCACTTCCACGTGGACCCACCATGATTTATGTATTTCATCCACCATCCATTCCAGGACAGTGGGACCTACCCTGGTGTGGTGGGACCTACCTTGGTGTATCTGTTTCGTCCTCGCCGTCCATTGTATGGACGTGGGACCCACCATTATGTAAGTATTTTATTCACGCCATCCGGTCTATGTGTGTGGACCCCACACCATTGTGGGATGCATCCACACCGCCCATCCAGTTTTCCAAATCATTTCAGGGCCATGACCAACGGCCAGTAGGCCCACCACTGATGTATGTTTCATCCACGACCATCTATCTGTGCATGCTGCTGGAGTGCCGTCCAGCAGCTGCAGGGCCACCTGACGTGTGCTTTGATCCACCACCGTTCAGTGGAAGGTGTAAGACCCGCATCTTAGACCGTACCGTTCCGTAGGTTCCCGCGGTCTTTCCGGTCGAATGTCGACAACCTTCGACCCTTAACCGGCATTGCGCGCAACCCTGATTCACACGCTGTCAACCCGAGTCAACTCAACTCGAGACTAGTACCCTTGCGACTGCACCGTCGCCGCGGTTCCGATGCCACGACTCGCGCACCGAGGCGATACTCTGGCCAGGAGATGTGGGCCAGCGTTTGGTGCGAGGAAAACGCTGCGCGTTGTGAAACCCAATAGAATCTCAACGAGATGTCACATCAATCAACCATCAATCAATCCCATCAAGTCAAGTACACATCACCTCACACTCTTCCCCAAGCAACCCCTAAAGTCAAAAAGTCCTTACACCACCCATGCTTTTCTTACATAATTTGCCACAAAAGTCAAAAAAGTAGCTCTTACACCCATCACCACCACATCCATCAAACATCACCCATCTCTCTCTCCCTTTACAAGTCTCTCTCTCTTTTCCAAATCTCATTCCAAGCAAATCCCATACGTATGAGCCTCTCCCTCTCTTTCAAAGCTCCAAGTGTGGCCCACCTTTCCATCCCAAGATCCCCCATCCTAGCCATCCATTCATCATCTCCTCCATTGGAATGGAAGCTAAGGAGCTAAAAAACCCATAGGAGCAAGAAGATCAAGTGGTGGGTGCTTTAATAGAGTAGTTTTCATTTCTTTTAAGATGGGCCAAGTGAGGCCAACCGATCAATGGTTTGGATCTCACTTGGGACCCTAAAATGTGGCCGATGGCCCACTTTGATCATCATGATATTTATTTTCTTGTATACCTAGGGTCATCTAGACCGTCTACTTTGGTGGAGAAGGGATCCCCACCGTTGGATTTTGGATTTAATGGGCCCATGTGTAGCGGGACCCACCTTGATGTATATTTGTATGAGGGGCCCATAGTGGCGGGGTCCCTCCATCCTCACCGATGTCTCTCTCTCTCTCTTTCTCTCTCTTTCTCTCTCTCTCTCTTGTGTATGATGGCTTGTGGCCCACCTTGAAGCATGAGATCATCCACCTTGTCCACCCATCCAAAATGGTGTGGCCCACTTGGATAGACCCTACCTTGAAGCATGTATTATATCTAAGAAATCTACAAACGGGGCCCACTTTATACATGTGTTGATGGCCCACCTAAGCCGGACCCACCTTGTTTATGTGTTACACAAATCTCGGCGTCCTCGACGACCGGACGTTTACAAATATATATATATATATATATATATATATATATATATATATATATTATATATATATATATATATCAGTTTCATTACAAACTTGGGTGGGTGTTCATGTAGTCCCCACCTTATTGTATAGATTTAATCCATACCGTCCATTCTATTCTCCACATCATTTTAGGCGTTGAGCCGAAAAATGAGACCAAACCGACTTTCTGGTGGGCCATGACATGGCAAACAACATGGTTACCATTGAAATACTCCCTGATTTTCTATACACCGTAAAATGCCCAATATTGGGCTTGTTTAGCTGGTATTGAGCCATGGTGGCCATTGGGTGGGGTGGATTCACTTACTGCGGGATCCACACGAGGAAAACCGCAGAAAAACGGTTTTTTTTTTTTTTTTTTAAAAAGGGCAGTAGCGCTGCTGCCGCTGACACAAGCCAGAGGGCGCAGGCGCTGCCTACGCTGGCGTTGGCGGACGGGCGGGCTGGCAGCCACCCACGGCTCCAGCCGTGGGCCCCACCATGATGCTTATTGGTCATCCAAACCATTCATTGGGTAGACCACCTCCTAAGGTGGGCCCCATTCCAAAAATGAGCTGCATCTAACGCTCAGGTGGCCCACACTGCAGAAAACAGTGAGATCGAACATCTGCCATTGAAGTCCTCCTGTGGGCCACAGAAGTTTTGGATCAAGATGAAATTTGTGTTTTCCTTTCACTGTGATCTGTATGACCTTGTCAATGGGTCAGATGGCATGTAGACATTACAATGGGCCCCACGTGGAGCCCACATGATGCATGTGTTTTGCCTCCACCGTCCGCCTGGACGGTGGAGCCCACAGTTATATATTTATTAAATCCCCACCGTCAGAGACGGTAGGTGTGGGTGCGTGGGTGCATGCGCGTGCGTGCGTGGGTGCATGCGTGTGTATGCACTGGGTGCGTGCGTATGCGTGCGTGTGGTGTGTGCATGTGTGTGTGTATATATATATTATGTATATTTATATATTATACTATGAAATATACATATACATGATGGTGGGCCTTCATGGGTCCCACCATGATGCATGTGTTACGTCCAAGACCGTCCATCTATTTTTGGAAGCTCATTTTGTTGGCATGAGCTAAAGAATGAATCAGATCTACAGTTCAAGTGGACCCCACTTTGATATATGTATGGGGCCCATTTGGTGTATTTGTGGCCCATGGGTTGAGGCCCATTTGATGTACAATATGGGGCTCAATTGGTGTGGCCCATTTGATACATATAAGACCCATAAGATTAGGCCCATTTGATCAATCTAAGGCCCACGGGTTATGACCCATTGCAATGCGCATAAGGCCCATTGGTGTAGCCCATTGATGTGGCCCACTTGACGAATGAAAGGCCCATATGGTATAGCCCATTTGATGTATTTAAGGCCCAATGGGATGAACTTAAGGCCTATTGCAATGTGTAACCCCAACCTGGTTCATGTAATGATGTTTACGACGGGCAATGCCTTGGGAGCAATGTTGGTTTGACGTCCACATTGTCGAATAATGTTGGTTAAATGTCCGCATTATGATTCTCCCTAGGGCCCATTGTTAGGCCCACACCTGTAGGCCGTCCATGCCCATCTCCTTCTGAACAGCATCTATCTCATATAACATGTTTAGTATAGTCTCAGGATTCATGAGCATATGCATCATATGTATGCTTGATATGAGAAGTGACTAATCATAACATATGCCTTCGGACAAATTGTTTAGGGGCTCCCGGTTAGGCGGTGTTGCCCCACATAAGTGTACGAGACGCGCAGGATTGCTGCATGACTGGATAGTGTGATTAATGCATTCGCATCGTGTGATATGGTTACTATACGCCCTAGCGACATCAGGGTCATAGCCACCACAGGCATATCGTGGTTGGCAGGATTGGATACCAGAAATTTTGTTTTACATGGGGTGTTATAGATATCCCTGGGTGAAAGTCCTTAAACCCTTATGATACCAAGAGGTTGCTCCAACGTCTAGACTGAGTGGGTGCAGGAGCGCCGAGTGCTGATTCCCAGACGGCTGCGCTTTCCACTGTGTCGTGGTCGGTTGGAAGGGGGTACGGCCTTACCCGCCCGAGTGGAGGGGGCAATGCTAGGTTGAGTTTGACCAGCTCGAGGAATGGGTCCACTATCGACGAGCCGCGCCCGATATTGGCAGGCGGGTAGTGAGGTCTCTTCCACTTACCTTATTGCACGCGATGGGGCAGCAATCTGGTTTAGAGTGTACTAGACCCCGGTGATATCCCAGATTTTGAGCTGTACTGATATGTGGACTTAGATGAGGATTTGTATGCTTGAGTTGCATTTCGCATCGCATGGCCTTGGTATGGCCGACATCATTCATGCCTTGCATCGCATAGCTTTGGTACGGCTAGTGGTATTCATGGACTCGTCAGCATGTTCCGCATTACTCTGATACTTCATAACTGCATTACTACCTTGCGCACACACTTTCACCACCCTCTAAGCTTTCTATAAGCTTATGCACGACCGTTGCGTGCAGGTGACACGAGAACAGCAGCCGCCGACGGTGCGTGAGCGCAGAATCGTCGCTTTGGAGCTTTTTGTCTATCATCATTATATTTCCCTTTATGCTCATTGTACTTGTAAAGTTTTTTATCATAGTGGAAATGTGATGGAATTTTTGGTTGTTGTTTGTGGGTTATGCCTTTGGATATGCTTGTTACGAATTAAACTGATGTTAAAAAAAAAAAATCCTCCTTGTAGCATCACAGGATCGGAACCTGGCGTATGGGCGTTGGGAGCCAAGAATGGGGTTCTACGGAGGCTGTCGGCGCCGGATTCGGCGATTGGGAATTTTGTGAGCCTGGTTTCCGAGTTTGGGGCGTGACAGAAGGTCTGTGGATCTACCATGATTTATGTATTTTATCTGGGCTCTCCAAGTTGTATGTGACTCACTGTGATATATGTGTTTCATCACACCATCCATCTTTGGATGGTGCAGAGAGGGGCCGACTTTGATGCATGTGTTTTATGCAATCTGTCCATCTGTCTCAAACTTGGGACGTGTGGGACCCACATGCCGTATGGTTTGCATCCACACCGTCCATCCATATGGTCCCACCTTGATGATGTGTTAATCCACCATCCAGCCCATGGATGGTGGGTCCCAACCTTGATGTATGTATTCTATTCTCACCGTCCATCTGGACTAGACGGTGATATGCAGGGCTCACCGTGATGCATTTATTTCAGGCATGCCGCTCGTCCATCTGGTGGGACCTACCTCTACTGTCCAGATCGTCCATTTGGACGGTGGGCCTGGCCACCTCACCAGCTACATAGTTATGCTTTAACATCAATAGGTCCGTGAGGCCCCTGACCATGATGCAAGCATCCTATATCCACGTCGACCATCTGGTGGGGGGGGCCCATTTGCTACATGTGTATGGCTCACCTATTGTGCATTGATGCGGCCCAACTGATGTATATTTGAGGCCTAGATATGAGGCCTATTGCGATGTAATTGTCACTCATATGATGAGGCCTGGTATGATGTATCTGAAACTCATTTGGTTAGGCCCAATGAGGTGTATTTCCAGCCCATATGTTGTGGCCCATTGTGACGTATATTCGGACCATGTGAGGTGGCCGATTGTGATGTAATCGAGGCCCACATGATGGGACCCACCTATTGAGTATTTACAGTCCATGGGTTGTGGTCCATGTAATGCTTTTGCGGCCCATGTGCATGGTCCACCTATTGTGTAATCATGTCCCGTTTGGCAAGGCCCATTGATATGTATTTGTAGCCCGTTTGGTAAGGCCCATTGGTAAGGCCCGTGGATGCTGCCCACTTGGTGTAATGCGGCCTATTGTGATATGTTTCCGGTCCATATGATGAGGCCGATGTGGTGTATTTATGGCCCATGTACCAAGGCCCATTGTGATGCATATAAGGCCCATTGGCGCGGCCCAAGTGGTGTGACCCATTGTGACGTATTCGAGGACCGTAGTACGTGGCCCGATATGATATGTTACAGCCCATTTGATAAGGCCCAGTGCGCTGTACATTAGGTCCTTGTGTAAGACCGTGGGGCCATTATATGTTTGGCCCTATGAAGGTCACTCCTTGGGAGCAATGTTGGTTAGATGCCCACATTGATGGGTAATGACTGTTAGATGTCCTCATCGCGACCTTACCTTAGGCCTTGTTAGGCTCATTCTCTTCATGGGTTAACCCAAATAAGTGGGTCCCATTCGCCATAGACGGATGGCTCCGTGCTATCGGATTTGATATAACCACGGTCGAAAGTCGATCCTTATATTATAGCTGATTGGTTGTCCATCTATGGACCCCCCTTGTTTATATATGCTGGTTGTCGGTGCCGATTATCGATGCTGATCGTCGGTGTTGATTACCGATGTTGATTATCGGTACTAATTATCGAGGCCGATTTCAATTGTCAAGGCTGAGTATCGAGGCCAATTTTGAGTGTCAATTTCGATTACCAAGGTCGATTGTCAAGACCTATATGATGTATATGAGGCCCGTTGTTGAGGCCCACCTTAGATATATAGGCCCACCTTAATATATATATATATATATATATATATATATATGAGGCCATGTTATGAGGCCCATTGTGATGTATGCAAGGCCCAATTGGTATGACCTATTCGATATATATATATATATATATATATATATATATATATATATATATATATATATATATATATATATATATATATATATGAGGCCCATGTGATTAGGCCCACTATAAATTTGGCCCTACGAGGGCCACTCCTTGGGAGCAATGTTGGTTAAATATCCACATTAATGGGCAATGATGGTTAAATGTCCTCATTGTGACCTTCTTCGGCCCCTTTGTTAGGCTGATTACTGATTTTACTTATCAAGGCTGATTACCAATGCCGGTTATCAATATCGATTATGAGTATGTGACAGCATAACATCATGATACATGCCTATACGTATCATCTGTATATTTGTTATGATGTGTGATTGACCATTGTATATGTCATTGGGCAGATTGTTATGAGACTCCCTAATAGGCGGAGGTTATCTTACGTGAGCACACGATATGCACATGATTGATGCATGTCTGGATTGTATGACTCATGCATATTGCATTGTGAGTTATGATTACTGTACGCCCTAGCGACATCAGGGCCGTAGCCTCCACAGTCATATCGTAGATGGCCAGATGAGATACCGAAAATCTGTTCTAGCATTGGGCTGCCAAAGATGGCCCTGGGTGAAAATCCCTAAAACCCTCTTGGTACCAGAGGATGCCCCAACTTCGAGACTAAATAGATACATGAGCGCCCGAGTATCGAATACCAGGAGGCCGCATCTCCCACTATGTCGTGGTCGGTTGGGAGGGGGTGTGGCCTTACCCGCCCGAGCGTATGGGGCATTACTAGGCTGAGTTTGACCAGCTCGTGAATGGGTCCGCTATCGACGTGCCGAATAGGTATTGGTAGACTATTGGCCAGGCGGATAATGAGGTTTCTTACGCTCACTTGGATTATGCGGCTGGGCGAGCGGCAGTGCCATTTGGAGTATACTAAACTCCAGTGATGATCCCAGAGAGGAACTGTATTGATATGTGGACTTATTGAGCGGGAGTGACATACTCATTCATTCATTCATTCACTATCCACTCGGGTTGGTGGTGCACAACTATTTGTTACGTGTATCTTTGCAATGGCCAGGATTTTGGTTGGGGCACGCGACTAACCTGAGATCAAGAGTTTACCACATTGAGTTTGACTATCCAAATTTAGGTATGGGACTGGTTTAGATAGAAGTTCCTTGTGATGGACCCCATAGCATGAGATACTACATATTATCATCCTGACTTCACACTTCAGCATGGTCATTCCATTCGCACTGCATATTACATTACATCCGCAGCATATGACATTTTGGGTTACTGTGTCTTTGCATTTATTTGGTCTGGATACAGTTGTCAGTATTCGTGAACTCCTTAGGAATTGTATATTGCATTACATTCTAGGCATCTAATATTTGGCTCTTTATGACTCCTTATTTGCATTGCTCTAATCTGTATTGCGTACTCTGATATTGTTTGACTCATTGACTTGTCAATATTTCTGCTTTACTTTGATATCGTATGATTCATAATCTTACCAGTATTTTTGATATTCTATAATTATGACATTGTGTTAAATACTTGGCACTTACCTTGTGCACACACTTACACCACCCTCTAAGCTTTCTATAAGCTTATGCACGATAAATGCGTGCAGGTAATTTTAGGTCACAGCGGAAGCGTGGAGTTTGGAGCATGTAGCCATCTTCTAGAGCTTGATTTTCGATTTATGTATTTTCCCCTCCAGCATTGTACTCAAACGATTATATTAGTGAATATGTGATGATGATGTTGCCTTTGTGAATTGGGTAATCTTGTGGTTATGCTTATTATGAGTTAAATGTACATTGAAAAAATTTTCCTTGTAGGATCCCAGAATCGGAATCTAGCATATGGACGCTAGGAACCGAGAAGTACTACGGAGGTTGTCGGCACTGGATTCGGCGATCGGAATTCCTGTGACACCGATTTCTGGGTTTGGAGCATGACAGAAGTTTGCCGGGACTCGAACCCGGGTCTCTCGGGTGAGAGCCAAGTATCCTAACCAACTTGGCTTTGATACCATTTGTAATAGCCCACGCCCACACTGTATGATATTGTCCGCTCTGGGCACAGCCGACACAGTTTTGTTCACGTGGTTTTCCCCAAAAGGCCTCATACAGTATAGGGTGGCAACTCTACATATAACCACCACAACTTCAGATGACACTTTCAATGTGGGACAAAGTTTCACCTTCACTGTGTGCACAAGAGTACTGTCGACCACACAAGAGGCACATCACCATACATAGAGCTTGCCAGCCATCTTGGGGCCCTCCCACATGTGTGCCCGCCCACATGTGACTACAGTGATGGGGCGTCACACCTTCCCTTTCGAGCAGTACTAGGCATATTTCCTGTGGAAGCACGCGATCTGGTAGCACGATCATTTTCAAATAGGAAGGTGAGGTCATCGTACCTTCGCAGCGCCTTCCCTCGAATGTGTTGTGCATAGGGATGTGACTATTGACAATAAACAAGAAAAATCTGTATTACTCAGAGAAATATCGAGTAGATATTCTTTAAATCAACATTTCGTAATTGAGCAGACTGGTTCAGAAAAAAAAGAAAAAGTCACCCGTATGTAATCTTCTCAGACATCATCTAAGGTAGTAATTAGCTTATTGTCCTCATCCCAACCAAACCCACTGGCATTGAGGGTGTCCCGAACCTTAAAATACAATCGTTTCAATGTCCGTAAGCGATTACCAACATGTTTTTCCTGTACGGATATCCCTAGGGCACTCCTGATAGTTTTCACAACCGTTTTATAGGTCTCCTTCTTAAAACCGTTTGTACTCTTATGGCCATTCGCCACAACATCCATCAAGGTATTAATGAGGTAGTCATCCATCTCATCTGTCCACCGCATTACACCACCAGACACAACGTTGTCATCGAGTGATTTTGATTTATACTTTCGCGGTGTCCTACGTGGTGTGACAGACTGCTCTTGGCCATGTTGTTTGGTGGGGGTTGACTGGTTATTCACCGCTTTTGGAGACATTTCCTTGTCACTATTAACTTCAGTTATCTACAAATAGCACAATGGACATATTTAATAGTACAACATTACATATAAGTCATGGGAAGGCAATAAAATGAAGAAAGCTAAAATTGAATAGACAAATACAGAATATGGTATACAAAAAAGTCATTCGAAGATCATTTTCTTCCAAACTTCCAACAAGGGACTAATACATGCTTGTAGGTATCGTCGTACAATCATGTGATATTATAATCTACTAGAAAATGACAAAATATACTCTTAACATTAAACACCACGACTCACAGGAAGTGATTCATTCCACATCCTCATAGCTATATTGTCTCGAAATGTGGCCCATTCGTCCTTCTCACGTTATGTCACATTAATTAAGCATGGTGATAAGTCTACACTCTCCGTTACATCTGCGGATGAGACTTCATCTTCTACCAAACCGTCTCCTTTAGATAGACGGATGAAGTTGTGTAACACACAACATGCGATGACTATCTTCACCTGCGTGTGAAGGTTGTATGGTGGAGCTGATTTGAGTATTGGAAAGTGAGCTTTCAATACTCTAAATATTCATTCTATAACATTTCGTAATTGAGCATGCTGGTAGTTGAATAGTTCTTTCATGTTGCTTGGAACATGGTCCGTGCGGTACTCATTGAGGTGGTATCGTACACCACGATAAGGAGTCATGAATCTAGGAGCATGAGTGTAACCAGCATCAACTATGTAATACTTACTTACAAATAATTACGAGTGATTGTCAATGTATTTACTTAGAAGTCATGTTATCAATATGTTTGATCATATAAATATACATGAAGTACCCTGGGGGATAGTAAAGCGATCGGTGGAATGTGTCAATGCACTGAGTAACACACGTGCCTCAGAGGCTGATCCCTCCCATCCAGCGAGCACATATATGAATTTCATGTCAAATGTACATGCACCCATTACGTTTTGGGAGAGGGCCCCTTTCCTGTTACGGTAGGTTACACTTTCCAATGACGGCATATAGGTGGGTAAATGGGTCCCATCAATTGCACCAAGCAGTCCTAATTTCACCTTAAAATATCAGGATAAACAAAATATAATATAAAGTTTGGACAGGACTGGACATTGCATTAATGTGATTACAAATGAGAGTACCTTAAACTACATGTTCCATTTAGGATAGGAAAGGATCTCGTTCGGCGTATCTGCACTTGGGAGTGTCACAAACTCCGGATATAATCCGACAATTGCATTGACCACTTTACTAAAACATCAGCTCACAATTTCTCTAGATTTTATAAACCTATATCCAATGACACGGTTTCTAACATTATGCCCTACTGTGTGAAGAAACATGACAAGTTGTTCCTCTATACTTACATGTTTCCAATCGGGAAGAAGATTTCTATCCCTGAGAACCGAGCATAGGTTGAAGAATGTGGCCTTGTTCATTCTGAGTTGTGCTATACACTCGTTGTCACCCGCTCTTATTATCTCATTTATTATCTTCTTTCTTTCAACGTCCTCAAATCTTGAGGGTGACTTAAAGAAAATATTTCTACAATATTCCCCTACTCTAATAGTAGTAGTTGCTGCAGCAAGTGCTGCTGCAAAGACAATCATTTCCTCTTCCGTCCATCCTTGACCCTCCATGTTTTGATCTTACTCTTGTATAACATACCCAATGAAATGTTGTCAGCACCAATGAGTCGTTATAAAAAAACCGATGTTCAAAGGCGAATGTAGCATTAAATGCCCTTTGATATATACATTAGTTGGTGTTATGTATTGATATATACATTTGCTGATGATACATATATAGAGACACGAAGATTGGTGATCATTAGTAAGTTTTCATAACAAGATGTTTGAATTTTGGAGAATACCTGGGAATTATTATTATTATTTTTGTCATGAAGTAAAAGAAAAAGGATGTTTTACTGTGTAATTACTAAAGTTTGCTGATTAGCAGAAAACAGTCATCATATGAGAGAAGGTCCTCAGTGTGCAATGACCTGTTGCCGATATTACAAAAATAATTTGTAATATCATCCAACAGTCTTCATTACCTGTAAGATGTGATGAAGCAAGCAATTATCAAAAAATCTCCTGTTGGAGGATGTGCAATACATATAAAATGTCATACCTAAGATAAATCAAAATGTATTTCAGCTTTGAAAATCTAAATATTAATCTGTAATATGAGAGACGAAATTCAAACATTTGAAATACAAACATCTTGTTATGAAAATCTCACACCTTACAAAATTCAGATTACCATAGTAATCACAATAATATGAGGGATGAAATGTCAAGACAACTAAGAAATGGAACATCCCTCAACGGTGTCTTTTTTCTCATGTTAAAATGAAACATAAGTAATTCAATCCATTTAAAAAACCAACCAAACAATAATGAGTTTGAAATAATCCAAGATTCAAAGACATAACCGTTAAGTGGTTTTTCATCCAAACCATGAGTGGTGAAAAGATTGTCATGCTTGCACTTTGTTATGAACAATGCCTTCTGGACTAAACAAACACATGCTGCATCTTCAAATCCAGAACCCATTTATCAGACATTAGTAGCAGAAATCATACATTTGTCAAAACTCATCAAACGATCACAGCAGAAAACAAAAGTGAACCCAACAATTACAATTGAAGAAAGCATTTCATTATCTATCTGTTGAGTCATGACCAAAGAAACAAACAGATCCTTAATAGGGATTATTACCAGTGCAACCAAGATCACCTGCCTGTTTACACTGGTCCACAAAATTTCTGAAGTTTGTTTCATTCACTGCCATTTTTTTTCCATAAACGATACCAATATGTTGATGGCGTTGACTGGTCGAAAGGGTTCGGGACCTCAATGACTTTACAAGCATCTTAGTTTTTTACGAAACAGAACAACTTATCAATCTTGTGTATGGGGCACGCTCAAACAGGATATTCAATTTGACAAAGTGATCATTACATATATCAATGTTAATCGTTACTACTGATTATATGGATAACGAATTACAACATCTACACCAATTATCAATGGGACTGTCCAGTGGTGGCCATAAACCAATGGAAAAACTGATAAGTAGTAAATATCATACATTTCACAACAACTCAACAAAATCACAAAAGAGATATATGAAAAAAGCAGCAGTTAGAAATTATTTTTCTCATTTGTAGAGTAATATACAGATGACAATAGGACCCACTAGCTTTTGGTGGGGCCTTTTTTCTATCTTTTCTTTTCCTTGGCGTATGTGCTGCCACCTACAGAGTATAATTTTTCTTATAAAGGGATATACATGGAAAACACATGCACGAATGCCATTCCATCTCATTTTCATGGAACATCTGTATGAGATGCAAGTGGTTCATCACATGGGCCCCACTATTTATATGTATCTGCCCCAGAAAAACTTATCGACCTCCCCCAAAAATAGCCATCTATCATCCATGTATCTGTTTACGGATGAAAATCCGACAGAAGGTCATGAGTGGATTTAAATAGAGGCTAGACAAAAAGTAAACAGAGGACCACATCGTCCGCCCGGACATTCCATCTTCATGAGTGGTAACGAGTAAAGAGAGCATGTAGGACCACCCCGTTCTGGCATCATATGCCTTTTCGTTAGACAGATGCTAGACAGAGGTCAACAGAGGACTAGAATGTCCAATCAGACTTTCCATCTACACGTAGGACCACCTCATTCTGGCATCATATGTGTTTTGTAGCCGGACGAAGGGGAAACATCAAATGGCAAAGTCTATTTCAAGTTGACTTGCCATGCAACCGATGAAAACCCTGTCATACTCAAAATCCTATAGAGGCTTCGACGCACCTCAAACATTATATTTAGAAGAAAACACCTTCAAAACATATACCTTTTACATCCTAGAGTTGCAACCAGTTCATCAGAAAATTATGTCTAAACAGTTGGAAAAAACCCTCGGAAGCACGTAAAATACCAGCAATCTGAGCGTACCTGTTTCGACATTGGATGACTGTTGTCGAATATTTGATGGTGCATGTACAGATGAGCCAAAATCTGAAACCTGAATAAAGGGATGGAGGTAATACAGAAGATATTCGTGTACCCGACAATTCACGCATCACTGAAGGTGGATGAAATGTCATCTACCACCGAGATCTTTCCTTGTCTTTACCGTCCAGAAGAGGGAAAGAGAGACGGTTAACATTTCCAAATAATTTGAGGAAGATAAGAAGGTAACCATGCATGATAACCTTCCAACAAGATCACCGGATCTCCGACACTGTGATATTTGAAAAGGTCATCAGATGGAGTGGGATCTTACCGGACGACTGGTAGAAATGAACTTCTCAATGGGAATGAGATGAAGAAAGCAAAGCTGCGGTGGGAATGAGATGAAGAAAGAAAAGTTGCGGGTGAAAATATAGACCCCTTGTATCCTTTGCGTGGTGTCCCGCGGACCACCAGATGCTTTTCATTCTCTAAGATGAGCATCAGAGGCTTTCTCATCGAGTACCTACATTTTGTAGGGACTGGCGTTTGAAATACCGCCGAATCCAGCGAAATGTGGATTCGCTGATAAATGCAGCCGATTACGCTGATATTTAAATACATGGGAATTGTCATTATTACCCCATTTTCACCCAAAATACTGGTATTTGGTAAAACCAAACGGGGCCTTAAAATCTTAGAACTTGATGGGCAATTTGGTTCACTTTTTCGATGTCATCAAATATTCTACGATGTCATTGAAGTTTGAATTTCGATGTCATTGAATGCAGTTTGAGTCATCGAACATTTTTTCAAAATTTTCTTTTGGGCTTGCTGGACAATTTTGTTTATTTTTTTGATGTCATCGAACGTTCTTCGATGTCATCGAAGTTTGAATTTCAATGTCATCAAATGTTGTTCGAGTAATCGATCATTTTTTTTCCATATTTTCTTTTTGAGCTTGCTAGAACTGGAGTGCGCCTATTTTTCAATGTCATTGAGATAGGTTCGATTTCTTCAAACTTATAAGTTTGATGTCATCAAGAATATCTCCAGGTATATGAGTCTAGTTGTTGGACATATTGGGGCAGTTTTTCGATGTCATCGAAATATGGTCGATGTCATCGAACTTGTAAGTTCGATGTAATCGAAACTTGTTCGATGTCATCAATAGTTGCAGATTTTTTATGTTCTTTTTCAGATTAACTTACAACTTAGTTTTTCTTCTTCCAAACTTACCAAGGTGTTTTCCTAGTTGGTTTTGGGTAAGATTGTACCATTTTTAAAGGATTTATTACTTGGGGTGTTTTGGTTATGGCATGTGAGGCTTAATTTACCTGTGGAATGAGTTGAACCTCTTCTCCTTATTGGGCCTTTAGTCTTGTAGTCTTCAATGTGGGTCTCACTTGACTCGATTGTCACGTCAATTGACAAACAAGGGCACTTTTAATCTCCCCCTTTGTCAATTACGTGACAAAACACCTAGTAAACCCTAAATTGGGTATACAACTCGAAATTACATAATTTTACAACTCAAATACTATACATTTACAAAGACAAATTTTATTGCTTGAGCCTATCTTCCTACTCTCTCTATCTTCCTGCATCACCATTAGCATCAAAACAACATATGCACATAATGGTGGGAGTATTGTTCTCCCCCTTTTTGTCCGTCATTGGCAAAGGGTTAGTATTAAGCAACATGCCATACGTAAATGAAGTTGGAGAATCAATTCCCATAAAAGCATAGTTGGAAGACAGAGTTAATCGGTAATGTCTCAGATTTTTGCCAACTGGAAATTGGACGTCCTTGGCCGTTACCTTTGATTTCTTGACTTGAGTGCATATCTATGTGTGTATTCACACGTGTTTGGGACCAAAAGGAGTGACCTGGGTGATCCACCAAAATAGCCCGATTGAGTGATTTTTTCCAGATGCCTTCGAAACCTTTGTCATGTGGACTGCTGATGGGATTTTGTCCCGTGCTCGACTGGTCGTGAGCCTCGCTCGACCGGTCGAGGGCTGGTCACGACCAGTCATGGAGTCGAGTCGTGGCATGACTCAAAGTCCAGCGACTGTGGACTATTTTTCTCTGGGGTGCTTGACCAGTCGAAGGAGGATCTTGACCGGTCATGGGTGGCGCTCGACCGATCGTGGACTCGGTACGACCAGTCGAGGTTACGCAGATTCGTTCCGCGATTTTGCGCGGATTTCGTGTCGCAAGTCCTTTCGCAACTGAGATGCGAAAAGGAGTTTCCTAAAACTTTAAATAGGAGGTACCTAGGGCTTTCTAGGGATGATAAGAGGGCTTCCTAAAGCTTTACAAGGGATTTTCTAAAGGGTTTAGGGCTATCAAAGGTGAGAGAGAGAGGAAAAGAGAGAGAGGAAGCTTATAGAAGAGAGATTATGCTCGTGGAGGTTATCTACTGCACAATCTATATCTTAGCACTTCTATGTCCTCGTAATCGGTGAGATCTCTCTATTTTCTTTGTTTCTCTTATTGTTTATCTACTTTTGCATGAGTGAAGAAGGTTGTAACGTTTTACTTCATAGTGGATTGTTGATGGACGAGGTCCCGTGGTTTTTACCTCTTTGAGGATTTTTCATGTAAAAATCTCTTGTGTGGTGTGTGGTTTATGCTTTGACTTATTTCATTGTTTTATTATCCGTAATTCTAGTTTGTTTCAGGAGGCTAGATCCTAAGGTTTTATGCAAGGCCCCCAACAAAGTGGTATCAAAGCCAAGTTCATTGAACGGGTAGGATCGGTTTTGAATTATGGAAGGTGGCTCATCAAGGATGATCAGCCTCAATGGTTCTAACTGGACCATATGGAAGGCTAAGATGAAGGACTTGCTTTATTGCAAGGACCTATATTCTCCAATTTTAGGCATATCAGCAAAATTCAAGGATATGTTTGATGATGATTGGAAGAAGATGGACCGAAAGGTGGTGGGGTTTATTAGACAATGGTTGGATGATACTATGTTCCACCATGTGTCTACGGAAACCTTAGCCACTAGCCTTTGACTGAAATTAGAAGGGCTGTATGAGAGGAAGACAGTCGGTAATAAAATTTTTCTAATAAGGCGACTTGTGAATCTCAAGTTTAAGGATGGTGGTTCTGTGGCTGAGCACATGAATGAGATCAGCAATATAGTGAACCAACTCTCCTCTATAAAGATTGTCGTAGATGATGAATTGCAGGCTTTGCTATTGCTTAGTTCATTGCTTGACAGTTGGGAGACATTGGTGGTGTCTCTAAGTAACTCCGCGTTAGACGGAAAGATATTCATGAAATAGGTAACCGGTTGTCTCTTCAATGAGAAGACAAGGAGGAAGTCTTATAAGTCCACTCAGTAAGAGGCCCTTGTGACATAGGAATGAGAGAGAGGAAAGAACAGGAAGGGCGGGAAGGCCCGAGATAAATCAAGAGGTAAGTCGAGTAACAAAAAAGATGTTGAATGCTGGAATTGTGGCAAGAAGGGCCACTATAAGCATGAATGTCGTAAGACTAAGAACGACAAGAAAGGAAAAGGAAAGGAAGATGAATCAGATTCTACTACAGTCGCCTTAGATAGCGACATTGTAGCTATTCTTTCACCAGATCACGATGTATGTCTCACGGCTACGAGTAAGGACACCGACTAGGTGATAGACTCGGGAGCTTCATTTCATGAGACTCCACGTAGGGACTTCGTCACAAGCTACAAGTCAGGTGACTATGGAACCGTGAAGATGAGAAATTCTGGTGTATCAAAAATTGTGGGAATCGGTGATATTTATATGAAGACCGATGTAGGCTACACATTGGTTCTCAGGGATGTGAGATCTATCCTAGACCTTCACCACAACTTGATATCGACGGGAAGGTTGGATGATGATGGCTATGAAAGTTGGTTTGCTAGTAGGCAATAAAAGCTCATCAAGGGTTCATTGATCGTGGCCAGAGGAAAGAAGCGTTGCATCCTTTACAAGACAAGTGTCAGTGTGTGCAAGGGTGAGTTGAACGCAGCGTAAGATTTAGCTATTGACATGTGGCATAGGTGTCTAGGCCACATGAGTGAAAAAGGGCTTCAACTACTGGTGACGAAGCAGATCCTTCCAGACGTGATAGGTACACCTCTTAAAACTTGTTTTAATTATTTATCATGGAAATAGCATAGAGTTTCATTTATTAAATCTGCTTCTCATGTTAATAAAGTGCATGCATTATATTTAGTTTATTCTTATGTTTGTGGTCCTATGAGAACAAAAACCTTAGGTGGGGCATTGTATTTTGTCACTTTTATAAATGATGCATCTAGGAGGATTTGGGTTTATGCTTTGAAATCCAAGTATGAGGTTTTTGGTGTGTTTAAATTGTTTCATACTATGGTCGAGAGAGAGACATATGTAGATCATTGAAGTGCATTCGCACTGACAATGGTGGTGAATACATTGGTGACTTTCATGAGTACTGCAAGTCCCTGGTATACGGCATGAACAGATGGTTTCCAAGACCCCCCTGCATAATGGTGTAGCTGAGTGAATGAATCACACCATTATTGAGAGAATCAGATGCATGTTATCCCATGTGAAATTGCCTAAGATGTTCTGGGGAGAAGCGATGCACACGGCGGTGTATTTGATAAACAGGTCTCCATCAGCCCCGTTGAATGGAGAAGTGCCTGAGAAGGTGTGGACTGGACAGGATCCATCGTACAGTCATCTCAGGGTGTTTGGATGCAGGGCATCCGTTCACGTACCAAAGGACGAGAGGTCCAAGCTCGATATGAAGATCAGGCAGTGTATGTTCTTAGGGTACGGTGATGAAAAGTTCAGTTACAGATTGTGGGATCCGACCGAGAGGAAGCTCGTCAGGAGCAGAGATGTGGTTTTATTTGAAGATCAGTGTATAGAAGACATTGGTAAGCCAGAGAAGAACTGGCTTAGTTCAGGTGAACTAGAAGACATGAATCCTATTATTCCTCTCGTGGTGCCTGATGACAGTGGAGTACAACAAGATGCAGCGGACGAGGGAGTTCCTTCAGAAGATAGACCAAGGGAGTAGCTCCCCTTTGATCCACATGTTGAGCCACAGGTAAGGAGGTCATCTAGGGACAGACAACCGTCTAATAGGTACTCGCTATATGAGTACATTATGCTGACTGATGAGGGAGAACCAAAAGATTATTTTGAGGCCCTATCCGACGAACATAAGGGGGAGTGGTTGAAAGCTATGCAAGAGGAGATGGAATCTTTGCATAAGAACCACACCTATGATATGGTGAAACTGCCTAAGGGCAAGAAAGCTCTGAGCAACAAGTGGGTTTTCAGAAAGAAATTGAGCAGAAGAATTCACAGACAAGGTTCAAGGCCAGATTTGTGGTGAAAGGGTTCGGTCAGAGGAAATGTATAGACTTCGAGGAGATATTCTCACTAGTGGTGAAGATGACATCCATACGGGTGTTGCTTGGGTTAGCGACTAGCATGGATCTGGAGATAGAGCAGTTAGATGTTAAAACTATCTTTCTCCATAGTGACCTAGAAGAAGAGATATCTACATACACCAAACAGAGGGGTTCAAAATTAAGGGTAAAGAGCATATGGTGTGTAGGATGAGGAAGAGCTTATACGGGCAAAAATAAGCTCCACAGTAATAGTACAAGAAGTTCGACTCGTTTATGTTGAAGCATGGGTATGTTGAAGCACCACTATGACAAATGGGGTGCTCAACCAGTTGAAGGAGGATCTCGACCGGTCGTGGGTGGCGCTCGACCGGTCATGGACTCGGTACGACCAATCGAGGTTACGCAGATTCGTTCCGCGATTTTGCACGGATTTTGTGTCGCAAGTCCTTTCGCAGCTAGGATGGGGAAAGAAATTTCCTAAAACTTTAAATAGGAGGTACCTAGGGCTTTCTAGGGATGACAAGAGGGTTTCTTAAAGCTTTACAAGGGATTTGCTAAAGGGTTTAGGGCTATCAAAGGTGAGAGAGAGAGAGGAAAAGAGAGAGAGGAAGCTTATAGAAGGGAGATTATGCTCGTAGAGGTTATCTACTGCGTAATCTATATCTCTGCGCTTCTATGTCCTCGTAATCGGTGAGATCTCTCCATTTTCTTTGTTTCTCTTATTGTTTATCCACTCCTGCATGAGTGAAGAAGGTTGTAATGTTCAACTTCATAATAGATTGTTGATCTGGACGAGGTCCCGTGGTTTTTACCTTTTTGAGGGTTTTCTACATAAAAATATCTTGTATGGTGTGTGACCTACAATTACTTATATGCTTTATATATACTTATCACAGTCTTCTGCTTGTGAAATTCAACTGTCTCTGGAGTATGATATGCTGTTTTGGTATAATCTCATTCATGTTTAATGCACTAATATGGACAACATTTAATCATCATTATCTATATTGCATAAGTGATGTTTTGGAACTCGGGAGTTTGAGCTTGTGCTCGACCCCTGATTTTCAGGGTGTTACACGCCATGCCTTAGAAACTAATCATGGCCCATGCCCATGTCCACCTTATCCTATACATGCATCCAATGCATGCCTTATTTTTTGTCACATCACTTTAAACAATCAATTGTAACACTCCACTTCATCATCCACCATGCATCACCAACAACTCACAACCCTTATGCATCAATTAGCCAATGCATGCCTAGATTTCTTCCACCTTTGCTAATTCTTGATTACCTCCATCCACATTATCCATCCACTACCCATACCATACACCATCTTCCACCTCACTTTTAGCACCAATAGGACCCCATAAATGTACCACATCAACCCCCAATTCCCTATATAAGAGTAGGAGCTCTCTTACACTCATCATTTTGCTATACTTAGAAAAATTCTAAGATTTTAAGAGAGAGTGAGAGATAGTGGGGCCAAGGTGTGGCCCATTTTCAACCTAGAGGGAGTGGACCACACATCATCATCAAGCCATTCATCCATTCAAGGTGAGTCTATACCCCTCCTTCGATTCTCCTCATCATCCTCTTTCTTCCTCTTTTATTTATTTTTATATGTGTGAGGCCCACTGGTGTGGAGTTCTTTTATGCATATATTAATGGCTATAGTGGTTAGCATGGTGCCCCACGTCAGTATGGTCCACCATGATGAACATTATATCAACACTCCTCACATATAATCCCCCCTTCAAATTAAAAAAAAAAAAAAAAAAAAAAAAAAAAAAAAAAACTGAACAACAACTTGTAAAAATCGTATAAAATCAACCATGCTAAGATCGAAGTTGAAACTTGAGAATAATATGAACCACAATATGAGCTAATCTGGACCAAATTTCATAGCCATCTAACGGCCCCTATGTTCAGAATCTCTTATAATGGAAGTTAGGAAATTCTAGACCGATAGATACTTTCATAAGAATAAGCCTTGAATTGTTTTGTGTGGTCCAGATGGATCTAAGGCTCTGTATGGTTGAAAACCTATATACAACCTAAACAACATATTCCCAAACCATCCACATGGCTCAGATTTTCCAACAGAAAATCTGATCATAGAAATTTGATCAAGACATCTCATGTGCTATTTGTATGTATGTTGTCCACAACATTCATCCTCTTATCGTGAACCCAATTGGTAGTGGGACCACTTTTGATTTATGTACTTTATTAGTTCATTCAATATGGATATCCATGTGTATTGATGTGTATCTCTTATCTATGCTTCCATAGCATGTGGGCCCCACTTGCTATTTTATCTATTTCTTTTCCTTTGCACTTTTTTCTGTTTACTAAAATTTTTCTCAAGTACTTAACCGTATTGCATGTAAGCCTCTTTGACAACTTGTGGTGGGCCCCAAGCTCTATAGTTAAGGTCTCATTTTGGGGGATGTTTAATCCTTATATCAGTGAGTTGGGATGTCCCACATTTTTTTTTGGAATGATCCCTAAGTGTTTGGAAATTGGGCCCTAAGTTGTGACAGACCCCATTGTTAAAAACTGTCTGATTATTTTTGTGTTTTGTATTAACTTTGGAAATCTGTAGTGGACCCCACGCACAAGATATGAGTAGGCCACCACTTGAAACCTTTAAGCTATACCAATTAATAGAGAAATTATATTTTACTTAGGCCAAATAAGACCCCACATGATCAGGAAGTGGATCTCAAAATGGGGGCAAGGCATAGTTGTGCAGAAAATTAAAATACCTATGTTTGGCCCGATACCAAATATTATGTGTGCATAACTAGTTGGTCACAACTTATACTTTTTGAAGTACATATATGTACTACCACGGTCACCTCACGACACACTGAAAGATGGTCCCTTGTGATCATGGGACATACTCAAATCGGGCCAAAACTAATTCTGCAGTGTTTCCTGTACATTTTTTCCAAGCACCCAAGTTTGAGTCTTCATAAAAAATTGTATATGCATGATTAAGTAAGGTTACCTTATGGGTTTTGAATTTCATATATAACTCTACCAAATTCCCTTTTTCCTTCAAAATTACTGGACCCTATATAATTAGGGAGTGGATCTCAAATAGGACCGGGAGTAGTTGTGCAGAAAATCCCGTGCAAAAAAATTGAAATGCCTATGTTTGGCCTTATGCCAAAACTCATATGCGCAAATCCAGTGAACCACACTATTTGGATTTTGAAGGCCACACATAGGGCTACTAAAGGAACCTAATGACATACCAAAAGGTGGCCCCACCTGATCAGGGGACATGCTCAAAAATGGCCAAGGGTCATTTCTGCATAGGTTTTCTGCATGTCTCTCCTACACATCCATGTTTAGGCCTTCACAAATACTTGTGCATGCATGATTAATGAGAACTAAAATTTGATTTTTGATGCCTATACATAGAACTATCAACAGACCGATAACAAGAGAGGGCACCGACACGCTAATCAACAGACCCTAATCCTAGGGATGACACTAAAAATCAACGAACCACTTAAAGGTGCGGTCCATTATCCTTAGGTTGCCAATTATCAAACTCATGCCGCAATTAATGGTTTATGTAATAAATAGATGAATATATGATAGTTAATGTTGATTTATGAATGTGTAGTGCGTAGACGGATGCATGCCGACTAGTGTTGATTATTGATTTGGGTAATGTATGAGTCGATGCTTGATAATTAGTGTCAATTTATGATTGTGTAGTGCGTAGACGGATGCATGCTAACCAGTGCTAGTTACTATTGGTTGCGTGTTGATGTATGTGTGTTAATCAGTGCCAATTGATGATTGAGATACTACGTAGATGAATGCTTGTTAACCAACTCACTTACCATAAATTGTTAACTTAGTGTAATGCCACCTACATGTTCGATAAAATGCCCAATAGAGTGAAATTCTCTGAATTACCATTTACAACCCTCCATGTAGTCACGTTAGTCAATTTATTAGTGTGGTTGATTGACTGAGACTACCTGGATTGTCGGGTTGGCCAGAAAACCGCAGATTCGACTAGTCCAATTGATTCGGGCTGAACATGGATAACTGGTAGTAGTCAGACTACACGGGATGCTTGCACCCACTACCATTTATGCTAGAGTTTGTCTGAGTCAACCGAATTAGCCTAATCGCTAACCAACCGTGTGTGTTCACCATGTACGATCATGCCTACCTGAATCTAAAGCACTCAATACCTTTGAGAGGCCCACTATTAACTGTTAGTGATACGATCCTCAAGTCTCGAGAGTCAGACATGGTGGTATGAGACACTATGTTGATGTTGTCGCTCTACGTTGAGGTGACGGGTATCTCTGTCGTGACTAGCAAGCACAGGGGGTGATAGGTCCTTGTTCGAACGACCCCCATCAAATTACTTGGCCGATGGTTCTATGCTAGATTACCGTTCGAACGACCTAAGCATAAATGAAATTGAGTGATGAACCCTTTTTCTTGTGGTGATTTGGTTATGTGACAAGCCCACACTTCGAAATTGAGTGATCATACTCGGTGTTTGGGTGACGACCCATACCGAGTTGATCCTCATACCTTTGAGTATCATCCTTACCTTTGGAATTATTTATTTTTGAGACAATTGCGTTATACCTAAATTTGGATCAGTGATCGCAGGGTCAGAGCCGCTACGGCCGCCCTGGGCCAAAGGATCAGGATAAGGCCATCGATTAAATGAAGGTGTTTCAGCTTCCCTAATCTTGTTGGATGAACGGACTTAATTAATACTCGGCTAACATAAACATTCATAGCTTTGCATTAGCATAGGTTGGTGACTCGGCAGTTGAGGTAGCATTAAAGGAGTGTTGGTCTTATGTGAACATGAAAAGGAGAGCTTAAGAAGTCCTAGAGAGGGGGGGGGGGGGGGGTGAATAAGACTATGCCAAATAATCAAATAAAGTGCTGAATAATAAATAAATTAGAGATCTCAATTGCCTAAGTATTGAAACGTTGATTTCAAATGATTCTAGGACAACCTTCACCTAAAAGTTTAGGCAGGACAACCTTATTTCATGAATACTTTTAAAATCAAAATCCCAAACTTTGAAAGAGTAAATAAAAATAAATATTAAAAACATTCACCACATAACATAGAATTATAGTGGTTCGGTGTGTAAACAACTATTTTAAAACAGCCACACCTACTCCACTTCCAAAATTACTCTCCACATAATGTTGGATTTTATTATGAAAAAAGTTTTCTCAGGGTCACCTTAAAACTTGATACAGTTGTGATTTTAATGGGTTATCACAATCAAACCCCTCACTGAGATTTTCAGGCCATCTCAGACAAAACCTACACTGAGATTTTCTGGCTATCTCAGAAAAATCAAATAAAAAATTGAAGGTATACTTATCTTCACCATAGAAGAAGCTGCAGCCAAAGAACCGCTTTTCTTGAATGTCAATTGTTCAATGTTCATTCAAATAGAAAAGGTCCAGGGTTCTATTGATTTTAATTAAGTTTAAACTAATGGCTACATGAGTTAATTCTCTTAAATCTCAAAAGAAGAGTAGTATTCACTTTTTTTAGAATCAGAATGAAAGAATCTGAGATTAAGGGAATTAAACAAAAGCTATATAAATAACTTATAAATACCTTTCAATAGCTTGTTAATAACTGAAACTTCTCTCTCTCTCTCTCTCTCTCTCTCTCTCTCTTATAGAAGAATTTTATAATAATAATTGATATTTTGAATTAAGAGAGAACCTCAATTTATAGGCAAAAAAGTTAAATCTTCGACTGTCCCGAGGCAGTCTTCGACTAGCCCGAGCAGACCAGATTCTGTTCAATAGATTTCAGATTTGCGCGGGATAAGATTTATCCAATCTTCGACTAGTTCGAGGACTAGTTCGACTAGTTGAAGAGCTCTGCTCAACTAGTCGAATTTGGTCTTCGACTGGTCGAATATCCCAAAACCCGAACCGATTTAGTTACTAGACTTTAAGCTGATTTTTCTTGGGTTAGTCGAAGATCAGTCTTCGACTAATTAAACCAAAAATTTGACTGGTCAAATTTGTAACTAAAAAACATTTTTGGCTTCAACTTGAACTTGGACTAGCTGAGAAAACTCAGACTAGTTGAACCAAACCTTAGGCTGGTCAAATTTCAAGCAAACATAAGTGTAAAAACCCAATTTAAATAATTTTTGAAAGTACCTAAACCCAAGGTCTTTCTAGGGTTTTATACTACCTGAGATATGTGAAATATTTGAACTTCTTTGTTTTGAACTTGATCACTAACGTCATCTTGACTTTTGAGCTTGATTTTACAGTTAAATATCAATTGATCTTTAGCTTGATCTTCTCTTGAGAATGTACCAGACTTGAGTTTGATTTTCTCTTGAGAATGTACCAGACACTTGAGCTTTATCTTTTCTCGATCTTGGACTGATCTTGAAGATTTCTTGACAATTTGTTTTGATCATACGAAATTTGACAACTAAAGAGTGCTTTAATCATTTTAGCACTTACAATCTCCAACTTTGTCAATTTTGTGCAAAACGCAGATCATTACAAAAGAGAATAATGAAGTCTTGTAATCTTGTTGTAAAGGATTTTTAAAGTTTTCAAAATGTTACTACTCCCCCTCAATTAGTACTTCCCTTGTAGCATTCCATGGCATAAAAAATTCCATAGCATATAGCATTCTTCAATCAATCATGATATGCATTCTTCAATCAATTACATGACATGCAACAACAATTTTCAGCAAATTTTCCTATGCATACATGCATTCTCTAAGCAACTCTCCCCCATTTTGTCACAAGTTGACAAAGGAAGAGTGAATTAACTTCATAGATAATGAACATGAAGAAGAAGTATATAGCTAGGAGATAATTGAAGTAGGAATTAAGCATATGAAATTGTAAATGTCAGGAAAAGAAAATGATAATAAAGAGTTTAGGGAGTCTAAGGAAATCATCCAAGCACCATCAAAAGTAAAGTTTAAAGATTACATATCCATAAAAATCAGTTCCATCAAAAGATAACTAATCTCAATCCGATCAAGACGAGGAAGGATCAGGCATTGACGGGTCAAGTTATTTCAAACTCCAGCTGATGCGATGGAAGTACTTCTTCATGTACTTCATTGAAGACTTGTGGGTTTAAACCAAAATTTTCTTTGAGTCATGCGGTGCTTCAACTTTCTCCTTTAGAGATTTGAGACAATCATCTACTTGAGAGGGTTGATAATCGGGATCATCTGAATCATCGGATTTCTCCAATTCATCAAAAATATCATCCATGGTTGTATCTTCAGGTTGTTTTGCTTCCTCCTCTTCTTTACTTTGACCAGGAAGACGTTTCAAATTCATCTTATTCAGGTTAACATTATTAAATGGGAGTTCTGATTTCGGTGACTCAGACGATGGAATGTTGACATTACAATGCAAAGCGAGGCAAGTCATAAGGTATGCAAACGGAATAAAACCATACTTGGGATGCAAGCGAAACTGAATAATGATGTAGCAGATTAAAAAAGGAAGATGAACTTGTATAACCGACATAAAAGAATGAAGAACTCGAGACATAAAGGGAGTAAGTTCAGACTTATTCCCTGATCTAGGATAAATATTGGAGGTAAAAATCCTATGTAAAACTCGATACTTAGGGAGCATTTGGTTAGTAGGGAGAGCATTACCCAACTTCCATTCATCATTAAAGCAACACAATTTATGTGTTATCACTAGCCTTTCAGTATTAGTCATTTTGTCAGTTAAATTGGCAATAGGAATGCTGTCATCTGCAACTGTAATTTTAGTCAATGCTGAAATAATGTAGCGAATAACTGTGAATGTCCCTTCAGCGAATTTAATCGTGAATGTGAGATCTTCATGGGACACATCACATATGGAAGCATACATTCCTTGTGCAATGGAATGGTAAGTCATTCCGCCCCAACCAAAAATGCGTTCCCAACAGATTTCGGTGAGAATGGGAACAAGTCTAAAGGAAGAAATGTGATCAAGAATAATTGATCTCTCGATGATTATATCCCTTGAGCGGAAATCCCTAACATGCTTCGAATCTTCTTCGGTGGCCCGTAGAGTTCTCACACCTAGTGGAGTCGATCTAGATGATGAGTTACCACAGCTTTTACATGTTGCTGTTTTCTTTGATCGAGACTCCATTTTGGTTTGCACAAGAAAGATATCAAAGAAAGTGAAAGGAATGAAGCTAGATCAGTTTATGAAGAAAACCCACCTTAAAGAGGGTTTCAAATCAAGAATATAACACCCAAATGAGATATACTAGCAAAGATTTACCAAATACTAGAAGAAAATTGGAAGAAAAATACTTACAAGCAAGATTGGGTGATGGGTTAGTTGAGTGAGGCACCGGCTAGTCGAGGAAGATTAAGAAAAATGAAATAGAAAAAGCAAATTTCCCCCTTTTGAAGTGAAATCACGTGGTCCTCGACTGGTCGAGTATGTACAACGATTAGTCAAAAATCACAAAATCTGAATTTTTGATTTATTTATTTAAAATTTTATCATTATTATCATTTTATGCATTTAATTGAAATAAACATAAATAAACAATGCATAAAAAGAAACAAGATAATTATTTAACAATGCACAAACCAATATCATGCTTTAAATTGAAAAATCGATTTCTGTCAAGAGAAAATAGAGGGATCTCACCAATCACGAGGACGTAGAAGCGATGAGATGTTGATTGCAAAGTAGATCACCTCTACGAGCAGAATCTCCCTTCCACAAGCTTCCTCTCTCTCTCTTTCTCTCTCTCTCACTCTCTCTCACTCTCTCACCTTTGATAGCCCTAAGCCCTCCTAGAAAACCTTTAAGAAACCTTAGAATACCCTGGAATATTCTCCAATCCCGCATACACTCCTTTATATAAGAATAGAAAGAGGTAAAATCAAAATAGGAAACAATTTTCGCAAAATCTATGTTTCCTCAATCGCATCTGCGTAACTCTTCGATGATATCGACGGTCTCTCGATGATAACCTTCGATATCATCTAAGGTCCTTCAATGATATCGAAACAGGACCAAAACTATCCAGCGACCAATGGTGAAAAATCCTGACAATTATCAATGATATCGAAACTGGTTCGATTTCATCGAACCCAACAATGAGGAGAAAATCCCCATTAAATCTCCCCCTTCTCGACTTAGGAGGAATTCACCTTCTTCAAGACAGCCTGTTTTCTACAAATCTCGAACTTGCCCTTGAGTAAAGCCTTGGTCATCATGTCTGACCCATTATCGTCTGTGTGGACCTTCTCAAGCTATAACACCTTCTGTTCTAAAGTATCCCTGATCCAGTGATACCGAAGCTCTATGTGCTTCGACTTGAAGTGCTGACTTGGATTCTTGCTCAAGTGTATAGTACTTTGACTATTGCAATAGACTACGTGCTACTTCTGCTTCAGGCTAAGTTCCTATAGGAACCTCTTCATCCAAAGCATCTCTTTACATGCCTCTATGACTGCAATGTACTCGGCCTCTGTCATCGATAATGCTACGACCTTCTGTAGCTTGCTCTGCCAAGAAACCACTCTCCCTACAAACGTGAATATGAACCCCGATGTAGACTTTCTAGAGTCTATGTCGCCTGCCATATCTGCATCTGTGTAGCCCTCTAACACAGGTTTCCTGTCACCATAGCATAGGTTTAACCTGGATGAGCCTCTTAGATACCGCAGTATCCACTTCACCGCTACCCAATACTCTTTGCCAGTATTAGCAAGATACCGGTTAACAACACCAACCACATATGCTATGTTTAGGCGTGTACACACCAAAACATATATCAAACTTCCTATTGCTGACGCATAGGGTATCTTCCTCATCTCATTCACCTCTGCCTTCGTCTTGGGACATTGCCTGTCGCTCAATCTAAAGTGACCATCTAGTGGAGTACTGACCGGCTTCGCTGCATTCATATTGAACCGCTCTAGGACTTTCTCAATATACCGCTCTTGTGACAGCCAAAGCTTCCTACTACTTCTGTCACGGGTTATCTCCATTCCTAGGATCTGTTTAACCAGGCCCAAGTCTTTCATCGCAAACTGTAACGACCCTCAAATTCTCGTAATGAATTTAAACTTGAAAAACAAATAAATAACTGAATAAATAAATAAATAAACAAATAACAATTTAACTGGGAACAATCAAACACTCATAAATCTCTAAATACAGTAGCTTACATAAACAAAGGTGGGTCGATCCTTAGCTCGAGGAAATCCACAAGCCCTGAATGAGGAACATGCAACTCAAAACTCAATCAGAAATAATCAAAACTTACCAAAACCCCGACCTTAGGTGCTTAAGGACCCATCAAGATTAATGAACGGCGCTGATCGTCCTAGATCAGATCGTGGAACCACATTTGATATGTGAATGTACACAGATTGTGCACTCACGCTGTGCACGGATCTCTCCATCAGGTCAAACTGTTGTTGACCCGATGAAATCCCAAAATTTTCAAAATTTTCGAATGAAACCACTCTCGCCCAGCGTCATTTCATCTAGGCCGACCATTCGACAATCTGCGACTGCGTCCTCTGATCGAAAAATTCCCGAATACAGAAGCCAAATCCTCATCCATCTGATCTGTTGAGCCCCACAGACCACGTCCATGTAGAGATTTTCCATTGAAAACCACCCACGCCACCTCTGTTAACGACCTAGTAGACGACTTTCGTGGGAGTTGCTAACTAGGAATCTATATCCACCTCTGCCACGCTCTGACCAATCCGACCGTTGGGACCGGTCAGAGGGACACCACATACGCGAAGAAAATCTACGTCAGCCCAATGAGTTCTGGATTTGGATCCCTACCCGACGAAAGGTGGAGGGAATATTGTCAAATGTAGATATCTCAATCTCCACCGTTCCTTGGCTTCTAGAAGACTCGCTAGAGCATTGTGAGACATTGAGGTTAGGTTTTGTGAGAGAAGCACCTGGTGAACGAGTTTTTTGGGAGAACTTGAAACGGCGGAAGAGTTCTCACCTGTAATACGACCATCTTAATCTGCGGTCCATCTTGCACAATGAAGGGACCCCACAAGCCTTATGGAGCCATCTGGACCATCTGAACGTCGTGGATCATTGAATCATCCATCCAATGCAAAATCACCATTATCAGTCGATCATCTTCCTCAAATTGACAGTGAAACCCATCCTTTTGAGATCAGGTTCTTTCACTAATCCGAAGCATCCATCGTGTGGCCCATTAAACCCGAAACCCATCCGTGAACAACACCTGGACCCATGCACACATCTAGCTACTTGAGAGAATCCTGATGGTGGTGTTCTCTCGGCCGGCTTGGGTTAACAACCCACTAATCCTTACAATTAGCTGAAGACGTTTCCAGAAACGGTAAGGCTATAAACAACCATGCATTAGGGCGAATTCCAAGGGAGAGAGAAAAGATAGAAAATGCTAAGAGAGGGATTTTTGGGCGCTGCTGGAATCGAGTTGCAGGTTTCGTAGCAACTCGACTCAGCTACTTCGCCACTGAGTCGAGGTCGGGTCCTAACCCAATCCGTCTACTATGAGGTAATCTGAGAGAGTGAGAGAGAGGTAAGATTGAGTGAGAGGAAGAAAATTTAAGAAAGGAGTGGGGAGAGTGATCGCTGGGTGTGGAGTTCAGCTACTGGAGAAAGCTCTCAACCAGTCGTCTGAGACTTCTCAAATGCTGTTTGTCCAACCGTGGTTCCAGCCTCGGTTCATGTAACCAACCCGAAACCCATCCCAGTCGTAAATCCATGCTAAACCAGCAACATCTGATCCAATCTGCTGGAATGTTAGGACGTTTCTCTTCAAAGCAGTGACCGGGAACGAGTCCGGGAGGTACATTCCTAATGTCCAACGTGTCTGGACCCCTTTTAACAACCCCATCACACTCTGATCAGGTAATCCACGTCAACCCTCTCTCAGTTCCATAGAAATCTACCTGTTCGGCTGACCATGGCCACTGTCATCTCAACTGGGCCGCGAGTTGAGTGACTCAATCCCATTCCGACTCGATTCTAAGATGAATGACCAATCTACCTCCATGGAGGTGGTCGGTTTCTTCCTAAAGCTGGGACTGGTGCTACTGGTCAAGCTCTGGTTCGCCGGATGCAACGGATTGCAACGCCTTTGCATTGTGGCTCTACCGAGTCAATGATCCAAGTGCAGCATATGAGTATAGATCCTAACTCAGTTGTGACTGGGGAGTAAATCGCCCTGATTAGACCCAGTCCTGGGCATCCAAACATGCCCAATCAAAGGTTGACTCAACTAGTTTTCCCTGCCAAGTCAACTCAGTGCTCACTAGCGTGTTGACTTAGCTACTCTCTCATCTGAGTCAAGCTAACTCCATATCTGGATCTACCACCAAGGTATCAGGTCACATGTAATCAAAAGAACTATTAGCCTGACTGTACGATCAGTAAACCTGCATATAGCGTCTCACTAGACGATAGTTAAAAACCTTGACCGAGTCAACTCGGTTGTAACTCATCAAGGTCTTGCAATGTTTCACCCAGGTGCAACCAGCAACTGATTACCATGGAAGACACTCCATCCTTCAATCAGTCCAAATCAGATCATCACACTCACTACTTAAGAACATTGCAAATCAGAGAAAATACCCCAAGGTGAGGGACATCCCCCATGGCTTCTCCATTACATTGAATTCTAAGATAGTGTTGAAGCTTGAAATTCTATAAATATTAATTGTGCATGTGTTAGCCTTGCTCCCTTTGAAATAATTTCACTAATCATATGAAAATATTCATATCTTATTGATCTGTAGAAATTCATATCATACTCTTAGCCCATATGTAGGCTTGCTTAGTTATATGTACCTTTCATTAACTATGTTAAGAAGTGGTAGACATTGTTCCTATCTAAATGGTTAATTCAATCCATAATCCATTTCATATGCTAGAACCATTCTTTTTAGCTAGTATGCATGATCAAGTTTGAACTAGCACGCTATTCCTTCCACTCTTAATTGGTTATGTTGAGAATGGGTTAACATGCAAATGTCTAATTACTTGAATTCAATGTGTAACAAACATGTGACTTGGACTTGGTATTGTATTCTCCAAGTCAGGTTATAGTAGTGGTCCAACTTGGTGTTATATTCTACCAAGTAACGACATATGACATGATGTATCTATTTATTATCAATGTTGTATAATGGAATCTAAGTGTGAAAGACCACCTTTGGTAGGATGTTATGAGAACTTGGTAAGATATACTCCATATATGGGCTTCAGTTGAACCTGGATCATGTTTGTGAGAATAACCTTGTAAATTTTATTGAATGTACGGGAGTATCATGATGCATGACATTCATGCATGACATATGAGCTTTTCCGAGTGTTTAATGTAAGCCACATTCTGCTCGATTAACTGTTAGATCGGTTGAATGACCAGAGTTGTGCATTTGAGTCACTTTGGGCGCTCTTATTTTACATGAGGCTTTTCCAAGATTTTTATACCTCCTCGGGCATACCCCGGGTATTTTTTTTCTAGGAGGTCATCCTTAGGCACACTCACTTTTATGGCCTTTTCCAGGTAGTTCACCTATCGCGGGCGGTCTTTTATTTTGACAGCTGGATGTGCATAACCAAATCTGCGACTTGAATATACATTCATGCATTCATGTAATTGCATATGTAGTTGTATTGTCCTATAAATCAAATATGAATTGTTAACCTAGGTTGGAATGATGTGTCATGGTTGAATCTATGAGGGAAATTCCCACTGAGTTTTCACTCACCCAATCGTGTGGTTGCACCAAATAGATACAGGTATGATGGCCGAGAATGACGCCTATGATGGGACTCTAGGTGCTGCTGAGGAGGATTACGGCGAGGAGGGCCCGTACACTGATATGGTTGAGCCGTTGGAGCTCAGCTGAATGTTTAAGACTTATTTACTTTCATGCATTAGACACTATTTCCTCTTGTGTTAGTTTGAAATTTGTAATTAAAAATCCCCTGACATGGGATCTTGCTTTACTCCTCACTTTTAGTCACATATGTTGAACTCCTTTCATTAGTTTATACAATGGTATATCTTGTTGTTATGAATCGTATTGATAATTAGTTGAATAGTAGTATGATTTCATGACGTAACCCTCGGATTCTTGTACTCGAGCGATCGTCCTCAGGTCGCGAGAATCAGGGTGTTACACAAACAACTTGCCCAACTCCTGTTTCAGCCTGTCGATCTTCTTGATGTCTTTTCCCATGATGAGCATGTCATCAACGTGTTACTACAAATTGCCAACTTGCGAGAACACATACTCGACTCCGTTTCATACCCATGCTTCAACATAAATGAGTCTTCTTTACCGTGGTGGAGCTGTTTCTTTCTTCCTCGGCCTACACACCATATGCTCCTTGCCCTTGACTACGAACCCTCCGGTTGGTGCATGTAGATCTATTCTTCCAAATCGTATAACAAACATAACTGCTCTATCTCAATATCCATGCTAGCTGTCAACCCAAGCAACACCCGTATGGATGTCCTCTTCACCACTGGCAAGAATATCTCCTCGAAGTCTATGCGTTTCCTTTGACCAAACCCTTTCACCACAAGTCTGGCCTTGAACCTCGTCTGTGAATTCTTCTGCTCAACCTTCTTTCTGAACACCCACTTATTGCTCAAAGCTTTCTTACCCTTAAACAATTTCACCATATCCATATCATAGGTGTGGTTCTTATGCAAGGATTCCATCTCCTCTTGCATAGCTTTCAACCACTCTCCCTTATGCTCGTCGGCTAGGGCCTCAGAATAATCTTCTGGCTCTCTCCCATCAGTCAGTTTAATGTACTCATCCGGTGAGTACCTCTTGGACAATTGTCTGTCTCTAGATGACAACCTCACTTGTGGCGAAAAAAAGTGGATTAAGTGGGGGCTGCTCCCCTAGTCCATCTTCTGAAGGAACTCCCTCGTCCTCTATACCTTGTTGTACTCTCCTATCATTAGGCACCACGGGAGGAATAATCGGATCCATGTCCTCTAGCTCACCTGAACTAGGTTGGTTTACTAATGTCTTCTATACACTGCTCTACAAAGAAAACTACATCTTTGCTCCTGACGAGCTTCTTCTCGGTCGGATCCCACAATTTGTAACCGAACTTTTCATCACGTACCCCAAGAACACATACTGCCTGATCTTTATATCGAGCTTGGACCTCTTTTCCTTTGGTACGTGAATGGATGCTTACACATCCAAACACCTGAGATAGTACAATGGATCTCTTTCTCGGGTATTTTCCATTTAACATGCACTACTTTTGTGTGCATTGCTTCTCCCCAGAATGTCTTGGGCAATTTCACATGGGATAACATGCATCTGATTCTCTCTGCAATTGTGCGATTCATTCGGATGGGGGTCTTGGGAGCCGTCTTCTTGCAATACTTATGAAAGTCGGCAATGTATTCACCACCATTGTCAGTGCGGATGCACTTCAATGATCTACCTGTCTCTCTTTCGACCATAGCATGAAACAATTTAAACACACCAAAGACCTTGTCCTTGAATTTCAAAGCATAAACTCAAACCCTCCTAGATGCATCATCTATACAATACCTTCTAACCAAACTCAGAAATCTTGTGACAATGCACTGGACACTTTTGATCATATGTAAACAGGCCCACTGCATTCTCTCCCTCTCTCTCTTACCGTTATGAGTCGTCCACCAAAATAAAATTAACCAAATTGTAGTTTCCTTGTTTCTTTCTTTTTTTAAAAAAAAAAAAAAAAAAAATCAAAAAATCAAAAAATAAAAATTGAAAGAGTACTAGAAACAAATATTAAATGTAGAGGTGTCCCCATTTTGATCTCTTGGCCCCGGCCCCGCCCCGCCCAATCCTTCCTCCATTCATTACATTGGAAGAAGACCACCATGCCTTAGCCATAAAAAAAAGAATTACAGAGGGTGGCCCATTGTCTGAAGATCCAGGCCGTTGATGTAGTAGGTTCAGGGGTGCAGGTGAGAAGCCCCAAAAGATCATGAATGGCCTATAAATAGATTGTCAAGAAAGAAGAGTTCGCATTCAACAGAGAATAGGGTCACCCATAGAAGTTGTTCCCGCTGTTTCGTTGGTGCGGGAATCATGTCCTATTGTAGTCTTTCAAAATAGATGGATGGAATGGCTTAGTCATGTACATCTCTCTAGACACTACACAGCCCCAGGCACAAAGATATCTCTGCACCTAGCATCACAGGCAATCCGTTTCCCTAAAGAGGTCCGACCTGATGACCACAGCGAGCATGGAGTCCGTTGCTGAACTGTCCATATAAAAATAAAATAAAATAAGGTTCGTTGACGTTGTTGTGAGCCTGATTTTCGGTCACGGTCGTTATTACCTTTGGCCAAAATAAATAAAATAAGACACTTTTGGTCACATGTAAACGTTGACGTTGTTTGGGAGCCTGATTTTGTTATCGGTCATTATAAGCAAAATCATGTTTAGTGGGCCATAAAATTGTAATCAACTGACTAAATTCATCCACAATGGATGTCGTTCACATGTACACATAAATAATAAAATGTCATGTGTAAATGGTATATATGGATGGACGGCATGGATAAATACATACATTAATATGGGGCGAACATGTGTAGTGGATTTCAAAATCACTAAATCTGCATGAGAACTAAATGTAATTCCAGACCAATCCATGAATGAGACGAGTGATCACAATGGAGGAAGACCACCATGCTTTTACCATGAAGCAAGAATTAGCAGAGGGTAGCCCATTGTCTGAAGATCCAGGCCATTGATGTATAGTAGGTTCACACGTGGAGGTGGAAAGCCCCAAAAGATCTTTCAGGCCCTAAATTTTTTTAATGTACTATAAATAGTTTTTCAAGAAATAAGGTCCAGCAAGGAGAGTTCACATTCAACAGAGAATAAGGTCAACCATTGATGGCTGGGTCCATCAGATCAACGGTCTAGATCACTGAATCATGGCTAAAATAGAAAACAAAAAGCTTAAAATGAAAAATATGCTGGCTATGGGGTTCGAACCCATGCGCACTTATGTGCAGAAGATCTTAAGTCTTCCCCCTTAACCTCTCGGGCAAACCAGCGCTTTGTTTGTAAATCTAACATTATGAAATTTATTCTATATGAATTCTCGTTGTATTAAAAAAAAACCAAAAAAAAAAAAAAAACACACTGGTGAGATGATGGGGCCCAACAAAATGAAGGACCAGGATCAATGTCTATGGGGTCGCTTTCTTGGTAGCTAAGATACCACTGATTGCATTGTATCCTTTATAGAGATTTCAATGGTCTGAAGCAAATCCAGACCGAAGATCAAATGTCACTAAATCTTTGTCATCTATTGAACCAAGAGGAGCCCCATCTATTCTCAGTTTTAGACAATCCAAGAGGAGCTCCATCTATTGAACCATATAGATGGGCCAGAATACGCATCGATTGTGCCCATTGATGATGGAAACCGTGGATAATATTGCTGTAACTTGAGTTGGGGTCAATGCAAATCCAACCGTTTTCCGGGGCACAACAAATGTGTTTGAGGTGGGGGGTTTGCACCCTCGTTTACCACATGGTGGATGCATCACTCGCATTAATTCGAATTTATTGTAAATACAGAACAGGCAGCAACCTACTCCAACAACATTACTCGATTTCACCTAGTAAGTCCGTGCAAAAGGTGGGGCCCACCATGAAGATTGAATATGGTTAGATCTGATTGTCAGACGTTCATTTATTAGGATGGTGCAGCCTGCTAGATGAGACGATAAGTGGTGATAAATGCTGTTGTTGTTATTTCAATATCATGTGATTATTGCGGCGTACTAAAATGATACGACCCCATGCATTCGGGATGTCGAAGATACGGTATATAACCGAGAGATCCGATAATACCGGTCTTCTACTTAAGATAATCAGGTAGTTGTCAGAGGGTGAGGCCAATCTTCTAAAAATGCATCACACCTGTGCCTTATGTATCAAAGGATTTTCTTCTCTTCAATACATATAAAATAAAATAAAAAATTTATAATCACCTGTGGAAAATAATTCCACATCACCTCTCTAAGTAGAGAACTTTACTTAATATTAGAATTGAATCCAATATACAAGTGTAAACTCAAATTACAGCTAAAGTTAACAATTATTTAATGACAGCTACATATTATACTAAGTAATGTAAATGGAGATAAAGGTAAATGGTACAATAAGGAATGTAAATCATAGATAATTGGAAGTTAGATTTGATTTGGTTTGATTTAGTTCTTATAAGACTATATATATATATATATATATATATATATATATATATATATATATATATATATATATATATATATATATATATATATATTTGGTAGAATTCCCTTACTATTTATAGTTTTAAACCGACCATCTGAATGCTTTCCATGGTCTAACAGTTATTGTAACTGTTTCAATATTATATGACCTTCTGGAGGCTTCCTTTTAAACTTACCGCCTATCTCAATAACCACTTCATGCTTCCTTATTAACTCGGCCATGTTCCTCTCTGCCACCTTTACTTTGTGGATAGCATGTCATCGCTCAATATACGCCAACAGTATCACCGTAAAATCCTCTTTGGGTATATATGTAGATCTCAAATACACCACGTAACTCTCATAAAATTACACGTGTCCCTTACTAATTGACTCTCGTAGGAACATACAGAAATAGGGTAGAACCACAATAGTAAAAAAGTCTTTATATATTCTTCTCTCTATTGGGTTTCTTCCTGATTGTTCCTCTTCTCCTAACCGATCTCTGTTTTTTGTCGTTAATCGATCATCGGCCACACATTGACTACATTTCATTTGTTTGTCGCTTGCCCACACTCCACTCGACTGATCTTCACATCTTTCTATTTTGACTATTCGACTAAGCTTCCTAGCGATATTTCGACTACTTATTTCACTCCGTCGACCAAGGCTTTGTCTTGGTTGCCTTCTCGGTCGACCTCCTAGATAGAGCTATACATGAGTTGAGCTAGCTCGATCAACTCACTCGACTCGACTCGAAAAAGCTTGACTCACCTCGGTTCAAAATTGGATTCGGACCGAGTCGAGTTGATTTTTGGAGCTCGAAAAAATTTCAAGCCGAGTTTGAGCTTGCTTGAACTTGACTCGGCTCGGATCGAACATCAACTCGAATTGAATCAGATTGGTGACTCGGTTATTTTGATATTGATGCTTCTCGTCGGGTGTTTGATGAAATGACTCAATGAACTATTATTTCAGGGTGTGTACATTCTCCACGGGATCGGTTGGTGGCAAGGAATGAATGAATACAAAACAAACCACTAAAAAAATTACATCATAAAACTACCTCATATCTTGATTTTGATTTTGCTTACCAAGTGTTTGATGAAATACTTGTAAAGAGTTGTTACTGTTTTGCATTATGTGAGAATTTAAAGATGCATTCAAAGTGTTTGAGAAAATGCCACACAAGCTCGAACTCAGTTCAAGTTGCTGACCAAGCTGAGCCGAGCTAGCCAGACAGGCTTAAGGATCGAGCCGAACCAAGTTCGAGCTGGGGTTAGCTAATGGGAAAGCCGAGCTGATCCAAGCTCGACTCTGATCGACTTGTGTACAACTCTACTCTTGGATGACTCTCAGCTGTTTGGTTTGCTTTTGAATTCCTTTTAACCGCTCTCTGTCTTATAATCCTATCAGTCGTGATTTCATAAAAAACACTCCATGCATCCTTAAAAATTTTTAACATGCTGTATCTTTCCTTAGTTATAACATATGTCATTTCCAATTAGATTTCTTAAGAATTGTTAGAAATATGGTACAACATCCCCCCCCCCCCCATCGCTTCGCCTCTGATAAAAGGTAAATGCGATATTAATTTGTTGTTTAGCACAATAAATATGATTGTTTGGCCGTATAAAAACATCAATTTCAGCCATCTTGGTCGAACTCGACCATATTGATCGGAAAACATCAAAGTCAGCCGACTTGGTCGAATTCGGCAGTCTTAGTCGAAAATTGGTGAATTCGACCATTTTGGTCGAAAAGTGGTAAATTCAGCCATTTTGGTCAAATTCAGCCATCTTAGTTAAATTTAAAATAAAAAAATAAAAAATAAAAAAAAAAAGAAGAAGTAAATTTGGACATTTTGGTCGAATTTGGTCATATAAAGGCAATTTTAGCCATCTTGATCAAAAAACGACAAAATCATACAGCCGAGAACTTGGCCTACTACTTCCTAAACCATTTAAATAGTTTGGTCACAATTCAAACGATGTGATTCAACCATTAGAGGTGGTGCAGGGCCTACATGGTTTTGTCTTACATGATACGGTGGATTTTTAAAAAATGGTTGCTCCCAGGTATATTCTGGTTTTCTTTGTTAGGGATAAAAATCATGACCTCCCACTCTGGTTGCCTAAATTTGGAGGGGTAATGGAGCATTTTGCACATCCTGCATTGGAATAAAATGGGTGTTCCGTTGCAAGGGAGGTATAGATGGTAGTTGAGTCATGCTACCAACAAAACTTTGGTATTATACTACATCACCGTAGGTACTCTTTCGGTAATTATGGCCATCAATCGATGCATGGCCTCAGTCTAGTTAACCAGTCATATATTAACATTCTCAGTTTGAACATAGAATTGCTTGGCTTGCTTGAGCTCTCCCATATTCTGAACATGTTGGATACTTAGCTGCACATCCCGCAGTCTGACCATTATCTTTTTAAGAAAAACGGTCCAAAAGGTTGATGCTCCTTCTTGGTTGGTGGACCTGAGTGACGGATGAACGTTTAAATTCAATAATTTGAGTGTCATTTGAATCAGTATGTCCTTGGTCGAAAGTAGTGCAGTTGGTGTCGAGGGTTCAACCTTAGCAATTCGATTGCTCATATTCTTATTTCTGATTGGTCAATTTGAAATGTTGCACAGGTGAGTAAACTAGAGATGGTCCCACCGGGCGTGCCAAGAAATATGTTGCTATTATTTCAATCTCAGTCACATGTTCAGGGCGAGTGTGCCAAAATTTAATGTGCTGCTCAATTCAAACCAAACAACTACGATTACAAGCTCCAAAATAGGCAGATACGTCGAAGATTAATCATATATGACTAAGATCTGATAAGATTGGTCATCGATTCAACCAATTGCACAACATTGCTTAAGATGATCATGCGATTGTCAGAGGGTGAGTTTATCCTCTGAAAATGGGTCACACCTATGCCTTTTTGTATGTGTTAATACTTTAGGCACACATGTAGTTGTTGAATTTCTTAGACAAAATACTGGTTAGATCTTTTACACACTTCAGTCCTCTACGTCACTTCAAGAAGCGTGACTTGACATCTCAAGAATAAAAGATTGAGTATGGTTGCAAGTGAAAGATCAAGTGTATGCCAACCTTCAGGTAAAATGACCCTAGGAAAATACCATAGGATAGAGGTTTTTATCATACCCTTTATATGTTTAAAATGTGTAAGTTTTCTGTATAAGATTAAGGTTGTTCGACAAGCTCAACCCCTGGTTCGACCAACCGAATTTTTTTCTGTCAGCCTAACCTCGGCCAAGTTTACAACAACATCAAACTGAAAATTTTGTTGTAAGTTCGCCCAGCTCGATACTGGGTTTGACTAAACGAACTTTGCTCGAGCCAGCCTGAAAGTATCTTGGGTTAAGTTTTCAGTAAATATTATTTTCATATATTTAAGGGGATTCGACCAACCGAACCCTGTATTCGGTCAATCGAATTTTCGTTCACGCTAACTGAATTTTCAATAAATCTTATCCCGCGAAATCTTATAGCTGTTGGAACAGTATCATTGAAATTTGGCCAACCGAAACTATTCTTAGGCTGACCGAAGTTCCAAAACATTTGGTTATAAATAGAGACCTTCTCTCATTGTTTTATATACAAAAAGTGTGATAAAACATTCTCAAGCAAAGAGAGAAACTCAAATCCTTTCAAAGCTAATTGTGTAGTAATTCTTATTTTGTTTTTGCTTATTTAATTCCATTTCTCAAGTTAGATTTAAATTTAATTAGAGAGTAAGCAATACTCTACTTGAGATTAGAGAATTGAATCTGCAAGTTTTATGATTTTATTCTTTGAGAAATTATAGATCCATATATCCTTTCGGGTTATGCATACATTAATTCATCATCATTCAAGAAATAAGATCGTTGTATTGATTGAAGCCTCGATTTCATCAGTATTTTTACATCGACGTTTCGTCTTCAGAAGATAAGTATTTATTTGATTAAATTTCTGTCAGTTGGGTTTGTTGAGACTCCACGAAAATCTCATCGGGTCGAGTAGTGGTTAGCCCATGAAAATCACTAAGAGGTTTTATTATGGTAAGCCTATGAAAATCACAAGAATTGTAAGAGATTGTTCAGGTAATCTTGCGAAAACCTTAAAAACACTGAAAAGGCAAAATTACGTGGAATAGTAATTTTAGGAGTAGAGTAGGTGTGTATTGAACACCGAACCATTATAATTCTTTGTGTATTATGGTGATTGTTTATCTAATTCTCTACCTTTACTATATTGAAAGATTGATTTCAATGACGTCGTAAAATAAGGTTCTATTTTTTGCGATTGAGAATATATTTTCAAATTCCACCCCCCCCCCCCCCCCCAAGGATATCTATAGCTCATCTTTCACTTTTGTATAAAAGGACTTTCTTTTCTTCAATACCAATAAAATAAAAAGGAAATTCTTACAATTAATCATAGAGAACAACCATTGAACACCTTCTGGATAGAAAACTTTGCTTGATACTCGAACTAAATCCAGCGTATGAGCGTAGACTCGAATTACAAGTAAAGTTAACAACTACTTGATTACTGTTATGGATTGCACTAAAGAATGTAAATGGTAAGTAAAGGTAAAGATTACACTAAGGAATGTAAATCACGGATAATTGAAAAATAGATTTAACTAGGTTTGGTTAGGTTAGAATGAGACCCCTTCTTTTGTTGAATTCTCTTGATATATTATAGCCTTAAACTCACCATTTGGATACTTTCCACGTTCTGATGGTTATTGTAACCATTTCGGCACTATATGACGTTCTAGAGACTTCCTTCTAAACTTGTCACATATCATAATAACTGCTCCATACTTTCTTATTGACTTGATCATGTTCCACTTGGTCGCCCTTACTTTATGGATGACATGACATCGATTGATATACGCTAGTTGTATCACCGTAAAATCCTCTTTAGATCTCTTTGCAGATCTTGAATACACCACATAACTCTTGTAGAATTACATGTGTCCCTTTCTAATTAGTTTTCGTAGGAACAAAAAGAAATAGGGTAGATCCATAATAGTCCAAAAGCCTTTCTAAATTCTTTTCTTTGTTACGTTTCTTCTTCCTGACTATTCCTTTTCTCTTTAACCGAGCTCTAATTTTGTCGCTAATCGATCATTGGCCACACATTAACCGCATCTCTTTTATTGGTTGCTCGCCCGCACTCCACTTGACTACTCTTCGGATCTTTCCATTTTGACCACCCGACCAGGCTTCCTGGTCGTATTCCATTTCCTAGCTTCCCTCAGCCGCTTGGTCTACTTTTGGATGCCTATCGAACACTCTTTCCACTTTCGTATGGCTATCGACCTCTTATTTCATTCTGTTGACCAAGGTTTTGTCTTGGTTGCCCTCTCGGTCGATTGGTTTGTTTTTTTATTCCTTTCAACTGCTCCCTATCTTATCATCCGGTTAGTTTTAATTCTATACAGATCACCCCCAAGCATCCTTGAAGGTCTTTAGCATGCTATATCTTTCCCTTGTTATAACATGTATCCTTTTCAATTGAGTTTTCCTAGGAATGGTAAAAAATAGGTTACAACATTGTCCCCACATCACTTCGTCCTTGGTAAAAGGTGAATGTGATCTTAATTCGTTGTTTGGTACAATAAATGTGATTGCTCAGCAGTATATAAACATCAATTTCAGTCATCTTGGTCGAACTTGACCATCTTGATTGGAAAACATCAAAATCGGCCTAGGTTGAATTCGGCAATCTTGGTTAAAAAATGGTAAATTTGGCCATTTTGGTTGAAAAACAATAAATTATTCTATTTTGGTCGAATTCGGCCGTCTTGTTCGAAAAATAGTAAATTGGGCAATTTTGGTCAAATTCAATCATCATGGTTTTAAAAAAATATATATCAAATTCAGCCACCTTAGTCGAATTCAGACATTTTGGTCAAAAAATGGCAATATCACCCATGACAATGCAGATTATTGCCCAATACATTCTGAATAGGGCTTATGATTGACAAAGGTAATAATATGGCGAAGAACTTGGCCTAGTACTTATATAATTATTTGAATAATTTAGTCATGATTCAAACGGCGTGATTCGTCCATTGTAAGTGGTTCAAGGCCTACCTGGTTTTGTTTTTCATGATACAGTTGATTCCCAAGGAAGAGCTATCCCCTAGGTAGATTCTAGTTTCCTTTATCAAGAATAAAATTCTGACCTCCCACTTTGGTCGCCTGAAATCGGCGGATAACAGAGCATTCTACACATCCTGGATCGGAACAAGAGAGGTGTTTCGTTGTAAGGGTGGTATCGATGGTGGTTGAGCTATGTTACTGACATAACTTCATTTGATATTATACTGAGTCATCGTGGGTACTCTTTCAATAACGATGACCATCAATCGATGCATGATCTCAATCTGGTTAGCCATGCATTTGTTAACATTCTCAGTTTGAATATGAAATTGCTTGACTTGAGCCTGTACCAACTCTGCCTGAGCTCTCCCATATTCCTGAACATGTTAGATACTCAGTTGCACATCCCGTAGTCCGACTATTATCTCTTCAAGAGAAACGGTCCAAGATGTCGATTCCCCTTCTTGGTTGATGAGACTAAGTGTCGAATTAGCTTTTAAATTCAATAAGGGGGTCGTTTGAACCAGCACGTCCTTGATCGGAGGTAGTGCGGTTGGTGTCAAGGGTTCAGCCCCAACAATTAGATTGCTTCTATTTATATTTTCGATTGGTCGATTTGCAATGTCGCACCAGTAAGTAAACTAGAGACAGGGTCCCACCGGGCGTGCTAAGAAATATGTTGTTGTTATTTCAATCTTGGTCACGTAATTAGTGCGGGCGTGCTAGAACTGAATGTTTGGCTTAATTCAAACTGAACAACTATGACCCTAAGTGCTGAGATAGGCAGATATATCGAAAATCGATCGTATATGACCGAGATCTGATAAGATCCGTCGCCTATTCAGCCACTTGCATAGAGTTGCTTAAGATGATCAGGTGATTGTCAGGGGGTGGAGTTCATCCTCTGAAAATGGGTCACACTTATGACTTCTGTATAAAAGGACTTTCTTCTCTTTTATACAGATAAAACAAGAAGGAAATTCTTACAGTCGGTCATGGAGAACAACGCATAGCACCTTTCTGGATGGAGAAGGAAATTCTTACAGTCGGTCATGGAGAGCAACTACATAACACCTCTCTGTATGGAAAACTTTGCTTGATAATCGAACTGAATCCAACCTATGAGTGTACACGCAAATTATAACTAAAGTTAACAACTACTTGATTACTTCTATGGATTACGCTAAGGAATGTAAGTGACAGATAAAGGTAAAGATTACAAGGAATGTAAGTGACAGATAATTGAAAGATAAATTTAGTTTGGTTTGGTTGGTATAAGACCCATTCTTTTGCTAAATTATCTTGCTATTTATAGCCTTACACTGACCATCTGAATGCTTCCCATGTTTTGACAGTTACTATAACCATTTCAACATTATATAACATTTTGGAGATTTCCTTATAAACTTGCCACCTGTTCCAATAACCTTCTAGGACCACTTTTGTCATACCCCAAACTCAGAAACTGGGCTCACAAAATTCCTGATTACCAATTCGGTGCCGACAGCCTCTATAGTACCCCATTCTCGACTCCTAGCGCCCATACACCAGGTTCTGATCCTAGAATCCTACAAGGAGGATTTTTCAACGTACATTTATTGCATAAGAAACATAACCACAAGTATATCCAAATCACAAAGGCAACAACATCATCACATATCCACTAATATAAACATTTGAATACAATGCTGAAAAAGAGATACATATATCGAAAATCAAAGCTCCAGAAAACGTTGCGTGCTACAAGCTCCACTCTGCTACAACCTAACACCACCTGTACACATCTATCGTGCATAAGCTTATAGAAAGCTTAGAGGATGGTATAAGTGTGTGAGCAGTATATGCGTGATCAGAATGTAATATCAAAGTAAACGGAGATACTGATAATTCCACGAACCATACAATATCAGAGTAAGCAAAAATACTGACAAGTCTATGAGTCATACAATATCAGAGTAAGCAGAAATACTGACAAGTCCATGAGTTATACAATATCAGAGTACGCAATACAAATCAGCTATGCAAATGAGGAGTCAAAGAGAACCAAATATCATATGCCGATGGTACAATGCAATATGTAAATCCTGCTAAGTCCGTCTAGGCCATATAAGTGCAGAAACATAACAACCCAAAATGTCATATGCCTGCGGATGTAATGTAATATGCGATGTGAATAAAATGACCAAGCTGGAGTGTGAAGTCGGGATAATATTACTTAATATCGCAAGCTACAGGGTCTACTACAAGGGACTTCTATCCAAACCAGTCTCATACCTAAATTTGGATAGTCAGACTCAATATGGTAAACTCCTGATCTCAGGTTAATCGCGCGCCCCAATCGAAATCTTTGCCATTATGAAGGTAAACAATAATTAGTTGCGCACCACCAGCCCAAGTGGATAGTAAATGAATGAGTATGCACCTCCTGCTCAATAAGTCCACGTATCAATATTGTACATCTATGGGATCATCACCGGGGTCTAGTACACTCTACGCCAGCTGCAACCCCATCAAACGCACAACTGGGTAAGTGGAAGAGACCTCACTATCCGCCTGCCAATATTGGGCTCGGCTCGGCTCATCGATAGCGAACTCATTCTTCAAGCTGGTCAGACTCAGCCTAGCTATGCCTACTCCCTCAGGCGGGTAAGGCCACACCCCCTTTTAACCGACCATGACACATTGGAAGACGCGGTCTACTGTTATACGACCCTCATGTGCTCATATATATCCATTCGGTCTTGACGTTGGAGCGTCCTCTGGTACCAAGAGGGTTTAGGGATTTTCAATCAGGGCCATCTATGACGGCCCGATGCTAGTAACAGATTTTTGGTGTCTCATTTGGCTATCCACGACATGCCTGTGGAGGCTATGGCCTTGATGTCGTTAGGGCGTACAGTAATCACAACACAATGCAAGATGCATGAGTCATACAATCCAGTCATGCATCAATCATACGCATACCGTATGCTCATGTGAGACAATCTCCGTCTATCAGGGAGTCTCATAACAACACGTCCAATGACATATGCAATAGTCAACCACATCTCATAACAAACATGCAGATGATGTGTATGAGCATGTATCATGATGCTATGCTGTCACATACTCATAATCGGTATCAATAATCGGCCTCGACAATCAGAATCGGCAATTGGAATCGGCCTCAACAATTGGAATCGGCCTCGATAATCGGCCGAACAAGGCCTAAGGGAATGTCACAATGTGGACATTAAACCATCACTATCCATCAATGTGGACATTTAACCAACATTACTCCCAAGGAGTGGACCACATAGAGCCAAACGTATAGTGGGCCCATGGCCTCACATAATAGTCTAATGTACATCATGATGGGCCTCACTCAAGGGCTTATTATACATCACAACAGGCCGAATACAAGGGCCTAATATACATCACTATGGGCCATGACCCATAATCCTCAAATACATCATAATGAGCTACGACCCATGGGCCTCAATATACATCATAATGGGCCATAACCCATATGCCTCAATATACATCCAGTGGGCCACATCAATGGCCACACCAATGGTCCTCCTATACAACGAGTGGGCCATTAATGGGCCGCACCAATGGGCCTCATACACATCAAGTGGGATGCATCAATGGGCCGCACTAATGGGCCACAAATACATCAAATGAGCCTAATCATATGGACCAAGTTAAATAAGCCGATCGAATGGGGCCAAATTAAAACAAATGGGCCGAATCATATGGACCAAGTCAAATGGGCCAATCGAATGGGCCGAATTAAATGGGCTGATTCAAATTAGCCAAATCAAATGGGCTAAGTTGAATGGCCCCAAACCAACCACACCATTCATCTATAGCTAGAGATCATTTTAGAGCATTATCACAAAATGAATCATATCCTAAGCTTCATCTGAACCATCCCACAAATGGCAGTGGTGATAATGATTTCCACTGTTGAATTCCATTGGGCCCCACCATAGTATTTATTTCCCATCCAGTCTGTTCATAAGGTCACAAAGACCTGGATAAGGAGGAAAAAAAATATTATATTGATTCAAAACTTCTGTAATCCAAAAAGGGGGGTTTCAATGGTAGACATTCAAACCCACTGTTTGTTGTGGTGTGGTCCACCTGATAACTGGATCTGTCTTATTTTTCTTCCCAAGCCTAGGACTGGCTCATTAAATGGATGGATGGTTTGGATGAACCAATACATCAGAGTGGGGTCCACCTACGTGGCCCACCTAAGACGGCTCGCCAAATGGATGGACGGTTAAGATGTAACATATACATCAGGTTGTGGGGCCCACCGTCCAACCATCTGGATGGTGCGGCTAAGACCCAGACATCACGATGGCCTCACATAAATGGATGGACGGTAGGGATACAACATATGCATCATGGTGGGGCCGTACATGGCACCGTCCAAATGGACAGTGCAAATGAAACACATAAATCAAGGTGGGGTCTACGAGTGTGGCCCACCAAAAGAAATTTTTTTTTTTAAGGAGACGGTCCAGCGTCTAATGTCCAGACCTGGACGGACGGTTGGACGCAGGACACCTACATCAGGTGTGGGTCCCACGTGGGGCCCACATGCATAATATATAATATTATATATATATATATGGGAAAAGGTACTATGCGCTCGAGCGTAAAGCAGTCGTCCGTAAGGTCAAGCTGGGTGGGCCCCACTGTGATTCCTTTCGAACATCACCACCGTCCACCAGATGCACCATTCCATAGTGGGCTTGGACGGCTCAAAATCAAGTCAATCCGTGACTTTAGTGGGCCACACCATTTAAAACCATAAGTATACATGTCAAAAACATATAAAAGCACTGGTGGGACCCACCTGAGTTTTTTATGCACCTAAAACTTGGTCTGAACCCTCATTCTAGTGGGACACACATAATGGATGGACTGGATTTGCAAAAAACATCTCGCTGGGCCCTAAAAAATGGTTATGAATGTTTCAATGGTGCACGACCCTCTGCACTTCTGTATGTGGTGTGGTCCACTAAAGTCACGGATTGACTTGATTTTGGGCCGTCCGGGCCCACCATGGAATGGTGCATCCGGTGGACGGTGGTGATGTTCGAACGGCATCATGGTGGGGCCCACCCGGACTTGACCTCATGGAGACCGCTTTACGCTCGAAAGCATAGTACCTTTTCCCTATATATATATATATATATATATATATATATATATATATATATATATATATATATAATCACCATCTGGACGGACGACTAATGAAACACCCACATTTGGTGGGTCCCCTACTGACATGGCCCACTAGAGTTTGGATCAGGCTAATATTTGTATTTTCCCTTCAATTGGGACTGTCCAAACATGCGAAGCCGTGACTTACTTGCCGGGAGTCGGTCCCGGCAAGGGGCCGCTTATATGGATGGCATGGATATAATACATTCTTCATGGTGGGCCACACACCTCTACATCATACAAGAGAGAGAGAGAGAGAGAGAGAGAGAGAGAGAGATGTGAAGGGGAGGGACCCCGCCACTATTGGGCCCTCCCTATACAATGCATATATCAAGTGGGTCCTACAACAAGTGGGCCCTTAAAATAGAAATCAACGGTGGATCACCCACGTTTGCTCTCCTTCTTTAGCTCCTTAGATTCCTATGCTCCTTGCTTTCAATTTTGATGGAGGTTGATGAAGAATGAATGGTTGAGATGGGAGATGAGAGGGTGGGAAAGTAAGCCACGCTTGTTGTTTTGGGAAGGCATGGAGATATTGGACATTTGGGTATTTCTCTTGGGGTTAGAGAGTAAAGATAGAAATGAGAGAGAGAGAGAGAGAGAGAGAGAGAGAGAGAGAGAGAGAGAGAGAGATGATGGATGGAATGGTTGTTGTAAAGGATGGGAATGGGAAAGGTTGGGTTAAAATTTGTGTAAAGGAGGTATGGGTGGGGAGAGAGAGAGAGAGTTGACTTGTGAAGGGGGTAAGGTGGCATGGGTGATGTACTTGAGATAGGGTGTGTACTTGATTGATTGATGGGACATGTTGTAGAGATTCTCTCGAAATTCACAACGCGCGACGTTTCTTCTGAATGAACGCGGGCCCACATTTTCTGGCCCGAGTATCGCCTCGACGCGCGAGACGCGGTCGGAAAGATGCAAGTCTTGGGTCGAACAGACTCAAATTGATAGGATGCGACTCAGGGTCGCGCACAAATGTCTATTACAGATCGCGGATCGCCGGAATTCGACCGGGAGGACCGCGGAAGCCTACGGAACGGTACGGGCTAGGATACAGGTCTCACAACTTCCATACGATTATCAACCAGTTAGTTCGCTCTATCAACCAAAGTTTTGTCTTGGTTGCCCTCTCAATTGACCTCCTGGATGATTCTTGGCCGCTTAGTTGTTTTTGAATTCCTTCCAACTACTCTATGTCTTGTCATCATGTCATCTCTGATTAAGAAAATGTACACCAACCATCTTTGATGATCGTTATCATGCTATATCTACAACGGATTGGCTGGTGTACTGCATAGCAGTGACCTCATTGGTGTGTTAACGTCAAGTTCCGTGGACCCCACCATGAGGTATGTGTTATATAAATAGCTCTAAGGGTTGAGCCCAAAATTGAGTTAGATCCAAAGATAAAGTGGGCCACAAGGTTAAAAGCAGTGGGAGATTGAACATTTACCATTGAAACCTTCCTGGGTAACAGAAGTTTTGGATCTCTTTAATATTTGTTTTTTCTCTTCATCTATGTTTTTGTGACCTCATTAAAAGATTGAAGGGAGAAAAAAATAAATTTATAGTGTGCCATACCAATTTTAATGGTGGGAACCGTCGTCCCTCTGCGATTTGTGACGTGGCACAGTTGAACTTTGGATATGAGTCATTTTTGGGCACATGTCCTAAAATGATCTGGCCAAATGCATGAACCGTGTCCATATAATAAATACATTATGATGGTTATAGAATTTGGTCTTCTTTCCACGGTATGATTCATACCGTTAACTGGAAGACTGCCGAACTCTTCAACACGCACATTGTATATACACGTGGCGAGGTCGCTGGTACCGGCTAATCCGCTTCCCATTATATATTTCCCTTGCCATGATCCAAGAATGGTCAGAAATATTAGACGAGTCTTTTCCAATTCGACTCGATTTCCCAGCAATATCAACCTTTCTATGATGGCCCTACAGATCGATGGTTAAGAAGAAAATTTAACAACCATCCATTAAACTTTTTTAAAAAAATAAAAAAATTCTTATTATTGATCTTTGGGGTCTTTCAAACTGGGAGATTTTTGGGGCCACCCAAGACGGAATACGACCGATCAACGGTCTTGATCACTGAAAAATGGGCTCCACTTGTAAAGATTGGAATGGGAAAAAACCGTCCGTGCACGGTAAGATGTGGTGGCCACGCATCACATAGAAGAGGCTAGGACGCACGGCACAGGCGTGTGTCATCTGGGCTATTCATGAGTGGGGCTCACCTGGAATATAGCCTCGCCCAAAAATCAGCTTGGTCCACTCATCCGGTGGGTCTCACATGTATATTTTGAATGCTATCCTTCCCTAATTTTTCCTGGCCTGCCATCCATTTTCTCATACAGGTGTGGATTCCCTGCTGAAGGGGCCAGATTTCTCACATGTGTGCGAGTCACCTAAGCATTTCTCTGACTACGATTGGTATCAATCAATACTCATGCACTGAACGAAGACGCTCCTGGCCTTCAACCTGCTGTTGAACTGGGTCGATAGTGGGCCATTAATATCTTCCTGCTACGATCCAACGGTTGTAAAATAAATCACAACATTAACATCACATGTTTCTAGTTTTTACTGAGACTGGCCTACTGAAGGGGAGAAGACATTCCCCACCTAGATTTGGAGCTTTGGCATCAGTACATCCACCAGATTTCATGACTTGGTTGGGCTTGTTTCAAGACGGGGGTATAGTCGCCCGTTTATTTTCTGAGCATGTAGTCCTGAAAATCAGGCCCAAACCCATATCATTACAGCAACAGACGAATCTAGACCCGACTTCAGTGAGGGACTCAATAAAAACATTGGCAGAAGACTGTTTATTTGTAGGCCATCTTAATGGACAGGACTGATACGCGGTCTTAAATGAGAGTCATGAGGCCAGATCAAGATGGACCGCTCTGCTGTCTGAGGAGTTGAAAAATGGGCCATTCATATGGTGTTTAAAAGATTGCAGTGTTGGGGTCCATGTGACCCTTTCAGATTGAATGGTCCTTAAGAGGAGTCGTACAATCCTTGTCTTAATACATTCCTAGATCAGGTGGGCCATACATGCACAGAGAGAGGAAACGGATTGGCTACTCCCCCTGCCACCAGCCAATGGTTGGTGGTCGGTGCTCTGTGGGCCCATCATGATGTATGTATTTCATCCATGTCGTCCATCTATTTTTCTATATCATTTTATGGTATGAGACTAAAAATGAGGTATATCCCAATCTCAAGTGGACCACATTACAGGAAACAGTGTTGAATGAACGTTGAACATTAAAAACTTTTTGGGGGCCATAAAAGTTTTGAATCAAGCTTATCTTTATTTTTTCTCTTCATCTAGGTCTATATGACCTAATAAACAGATTGGATGTAAAATAAACAGTACAGTGAGCCTTAGGAGAATTTTAATGGTGGATATCCAATCACTATTGTTTTCCTGTGGTATGGTCCACCTGAGATTTATGTCCCTCTCATTTTTGGGATCAAGCCCAAAAATTGGAACGGCATATATGCATAATAGAACACATGTCCATATGAATTCGGTCTAGATCGGTCTAAAATGACCTAAGCCATAACATGTCTTGAAAAATTGACCCGCCATACATGCCCAGCCCATGGGCCAAGCCCATAGGTCTAATTCCCATCCAAAAGTCAACCCAGGAGGGCCACCCTCAGAATCAATCATCCACAAGGCACGTGATACATGGTCTGCAGGTGCTACACATATGACAATCTGGCACATGTAATCACATTATAGGTGCATGTGGAGAGGTGTATGAGGCACCGAAACTAACTGTGTAGCTTAGCTGGGCCAGGTTGGGTTTGTGAACCCAAGCCCAACCCAACCTCCAAAGGAGTTGGTGTAATGCCTAACCTAACTAGTGCCCAGCCCAAGGGATGAAACTTTAACCCTGATGGAATTTAGGTTGGGTCAGCCTAACACTCATGTGGGACGCACATTACAGTGGGGCCCAGAAAGCTCATCCTCATGGGAAACATTTTCGTACACAGTACACAGTACACATGTATAACTAAAAATAATTATATCTATAACCATCCAGGTAAACTAAAGTCTACAGTCATCTTTCACTACTCATCAAACACCCAGCATGTGGGCCCATTTAGTAGTGATCAAGTTGGCCCAACCCAGTGGTTGGTATGGGTTGAGCCCCATCGAAGTAATTATCATTGCAGGTTTTGATTTGTTGTTGTTGGCTTCTTTGTTTGTTTTTAATTATGCAGGTGTGCCCAAATCAATTAGTGGATCGATTTAAATTGATCAACTTTGACTTCAATTACCAAAATAAGCAGATACGTCGAATATTAACATATATAATCAGATTCTATGAAGATCAATCGCTTAAGAACCACTTGCAAATATATATAACAGTTAAGCAATACTTGGAAGGTAGGGTTCTTCCTCTAAAAATAAGTTACTTTGTGACTTCCACAAGAAATAACTTTCAAAATAATAGTACAACTCAAATAAAAATAAAAACTCACAATCTATCAATACGAGTGATTGCAAGAATGCGTCTCTTGAAAGAATTACTTGATGCTGGATAAAGGACAAATCCAATTGTACGATCGTATACTTTGATTATTGCTAAAGATTATAGATAAGAATTACCTTTATTTGATTACTATTATTTATAAGATAAGCTAAGATAAAATAAATTTATTTATTGTGTTAGATAGGATTGATAAGAATTACCTCTATTGAATTTCTTTATTTTTTATAGATTTATATTATAGCTTATTCCTCCATTTCCTTTTTCAATTATTGCAAGAGTTACAACAGTTGAAATACATCTTTTTACATCATTTTCTTATTACGTTTCTTTTTTATTATTATTTCTCTTCTTAACGCCTCTTAACCACTCTACTTTTCTCGGCCAAGATTTTGTTTTGATGGTCCTCAACCGCCTTTTACATCTTAAACATCTCGATTGTGTTTCTCATATATCAACAATAATATTTTGTTGACCATCAAGTGCCATGTAAAATTAGACTTATGCACACTCACAGAGTATTTCAACTCTTTGAAAATCTTTTTACTCACTTCCTACCTATCATGTAATGTGGCATGTTATTATCTATTAAGTTTTCTCATAATTGCTATAGTTTTGTCCTTCATTTTCTTCGGCATCGCACGGGTTTCTTGCAAAGATCCTTTTTCCATCTTTTGTGTTCCTTTTGGCTTACATGAAAGCACTCGTGAAAGCTACGAAGATTTGTTCACATGCACATATACATTGTACATTGTACACGTGATCTACACGTATCTCTATACAAACCGTTTCAATTTAGATTAATTAAATAGTCCTAATGTCTGGCTTAATCACAGTAATTTTTAGGTTATGTCCCATTGAAAGTCATGTCAACAATATGAACGGTTACGATCCAATGAATTGCATGGGAATTATAAAGGCACCCACTTGCATGTGTGTGGGTCATGTTACTTTACCAGCTTATTAAATAACTCATCTTCATGGATTCATTTCAATTTTTACCTACACACTTACAGAGGTTTAAAATTCCACGCGCGTGTAAGGCCTTGCCCATCCACACGCATTAAGAAGTTTCAATATGAAACACATGTGTGAGATCCACACTTTTGATGTGTTTGGAAATAATTCTTAGATCTCACACCGAAATTAGGAAGTTTCACTCTTCAGGTGGGCCACGTTTTACAAAGTAAACCCACAATTAAGAGAATTTTATTAGCCATCCATGTTTTGCATGCTACGGACCATCTAAGGTGTGAAATTGCCTGCTTTTTTATACGAAAGATCTAAAGAGTGTAACTCATCTAATGGAAAGCTCAGATCTTCTGTATATGTTTCACGTTGGCACATGTGCCTGAATGGACGGAGAGGGGCTTCCACACGGGTGAAATTAGCAAGCCTCCACATTTCCTACCTAGACTCCGATTCGGGAGTGAACCCTCCGGAAGTGGTCGTTGCTCCGTGAGCCCCACTATGATATGTGTGTTTTATCCATGCCGTCTATCTAATTTTTTCCATATCACCTTAGGAAATAAGGCCAAAAATGAGGCAGATCCAAATCTCAGGTGGACCACACCAAAGGAAATACTATTGTTTGAACACCTACCGTTAGAAACTTCACGGAGCCTACCGTAATGTTTATTTTCCATCCAACCTGTTGATTAGGTCACACATACCTGGATGAAGAGGAAAAAAATATGAGATGGATCAAAAACCTTTATGACCCTAGGAAGTTCTTAACGGTGGATGTTCAATCACAATTGTTTCTTGTGGTATAGTCCACCCGAGATTTGGATCTACCTCATTTTTGGGCTCATGCCCTTAAATGAGCTGAAATAAAAATGGATGAACGGCATGGATAGAAGGTATACATCGTGGTGGGCCCACAGATTACTGACCAGTACCCACCTCGCCACTAGCGGGGTCACTACCGTATCTGACTTCCTCTAAGCCCACACGGCCACACTACAAGACAGTCCTCTGCACCCACAGATGTGCTAGCCTGACATGTAGACGTACCACTATGTAGACGTAACCAATCAGTAGAGGGTCACAGTTTATTAAACAAATTTTCGGATGAAAATCACTTTGCTGAAGTTTTCTTAGCTGTCTTACTCTTTCAGACATTGTGGCCCACCTTTTCAGTGGACCACATTTATTATTTTTGGAAGAGAATATTCCACATAGTTAGACCTTATGAACGGCTAGCTTGGATATTGCATTTATATGCAACACTAGCATATATATATATATATTGTGGGCCCCACCGTGATGCCTTTTGAACATCAACACCGTCCACCAGATGCACCATTCCATCATGGGCTTGGACAGCCCAAAATCAAGTCAATCCGTGACTTTTGTGGGCCACACCACATACAAAAGTGCAGAGGGGCCGTGCACCATTAAAACATTCATAACCATTTTTGAGGGCCCACCGAGATGTGGTTTGCAAATCCAGCCCATCCATTATGTGTGTCCCACTTGAATGAGGGTTCAGACCAAGTTTTAGGTGCATGGAAAACTCAGGTGGGCCCCACCAAGTGCTTTTATATGTTTTTGGCATGTATTCACATGATTTTAGATGGTATGGCCCACCTGAGTTCCGTATACGGCTGATTTTGGGCCGTCCAGGGCGGCCCACTATGGAATGGTGCATCTGGTGGACGGTGTTGATGTTCGAAAGGCATCACGGTGAGGCCCACATAGCTTGACCTCACAGACGACTGTAATACGCTCGAGCTCATTGTACCTTTTCCCTATATATATATATATATATATATATATATATATATATATATATAGAGAGAGAGAGAGAGAGAGAGAGAGAGAGAGAGAGTCTAGGTCTCCTGCGTACTGTGCCGCACGGTGCTTAAGTATGAGCTCCGTTACGAGACGTTGGATACAAAACAACGGTTGGGATGAAGCAGCCGTGCAGTAGGAGACTCTCTGTGGAGAAGACCCGATGCGGCTGTTTTTTCAGACGCACGCCCAACCTTCCGTAGTGACGTCTACAAGTTCCGTGGGCCACACCGTGATGTGTGTTTTGTATCTACACCGTCCATCCATTTGGACAGACCATATTACGGTATGATGCAAAAAATGAATCAGATGCAAAGCTCGAGAGGACCCCACCACAAAAAACAGAGGGGAGAGTGACATCCACCGTTAAAAGGTTATGAGGGCCACGACAGGGTTTGTTCTGGCAAATATTTAACATTTAAGTTTATCTTAGTAGGAATGACATTTTGAACGGTATGGATGGGATATAAACATTATGGTGGACCCAAAGAAGTTTCAATGGTAAGAATTTACCTACACACTTTTTACTAACGTACGGCATACTTAAGCCCTAGATTTATATCATTTTTTAGCCCATCGTCTAAATTGATCTTTCAAAACCAATGAACGTGGTGGATCCTCCCTAAACATCACGGTGGACCCCACCTAACTTACCATGATGGGAAGTTCCTCTGGAATCCCTGTCGGCAAGCTTATCTGCCATTATTGGTAACGAGACAAGGATTGCGTTACCATTCGGGCAGGGCTCTCTGGGACCCACCGTGATGTAATAATTTTATCCATGCCGTTGAGATTTTCTCTTAAATCATTTTAAGCCATGACATAAAAAAATAGCCACGTAAAAGGCTTAAATGGACCACAAATTGGGGATTAAATGTTCACCATTAAAAACTTCTTAGGATCTGGAGAAGTTTTGGATCAAGCAGATATTTATGTTTCTGCTTCATCCACGTCTACGTGACCTTATGAATAGGTTGTATAGTAAAAAAACATCACGGTGTCCTTTAGAAATGTTTCAATGGTGAGTGTCATATCATTGCAACATCCTTTGGTGTGGTCCACTGGAGCTGTGAACCTAATTCATTTTTTATCTCATACCTTAAAATGATCTGAGAGAAAAGATTAACAGCGTGGATAAAAAACTTACATCACAGTGGGCCCCAGAGAGGGTAAGATGCAATCCGCCTCCATTGGTAATGTGGCCAGACTGTCTAAGAGGGAAGCGGATTGCGTACTGAGTAAACTCTGTGGGTCCCACAGTCATTCATGCATTTTATCCACTCCGTCCATACATTTTATCAGATAATTTTAGGTGTACTCACGAAAAATTAAGAATATCCAAAAATCAAATGGACTACACCACTGGAAACAGTGTCAATTGAACATCTACCATTTAAAATTTTATCGGGGCCATAGAAGTTTTAGATCAATCTGATATTTGTGATTTCACTTCATCCATGTCTTTGTGATATTATTCACAAGTTGGATGACAAATAAACATCACTGTGGGCCATAGAAAGGTTTCAACGGTGGAAATCATTATTCCCAAGATTTCTTGTGGTATGATCCACTTTAGCTTTAGATATACCTCACTTTTAGGCTCAACCACTAAAATGATCTGAATCAACAGATGGACAGAGTGGATAAGACAAATACATTTACGGTGGGCCCAACTGAGTTTACTCACTACGATAAGAGCGTACTTAGTAACTCAGTACGCAATCCGATTTTGTCTAAGAGAGGAACTGACGTTTCATGAAACGAAAGGCTGTCTTCCCCAGAGTGTGGCGTCACCAACTTTTTTGGCCCCACCATGATGTATGTGTTGTATCAACACCGTCCATACATTTGGAGAGATCATTTTAGAGCATGGTCCAAAGAACGAGGCAGATCCAAGGCTGGGGAGGACCCCACCATAGAAAACAGTCATGAGAGTAACGCCCACTGTTGAAACCTTCTAAAGTTCCACCGTGATGTTTATTTGAGATTCCAGCCAAATCATGTGTTAAAGCAGACATGAAAAACTTAAATGTTAAATATTTGCCAGAACAAACCTTGTCGTGGCCCTCATAACCTTTTAACGGTGGACGTCACTCTCCCCTCTGTTTTTTTGTGGTAGGGTCCTCTCGAGCTTTGCATCTGATTTATTTTTTGCATCATGCCTTAATATGGTCTGTCCAAATGGATGGACGGTGTAGATACAAAACACACATCACGGTGTGGCCCATAGAACTTGTAGACGTCACTTCAGAAGGATGGGCGTACGTCCGAAAAAACAGTCGCGTGAGTCTTCTCCACGGAGAGTCTCCTGTTGCACGGCTGCTTCATCCCAGCCACTGTTTTATATCCAACGTCTCCTAACGGAGCTCGTACTTAAGCACCGTGCGGCACGATGCACAGGAGACTAGGACTATATATATGTGTGTGTGTGTGTGTGTGTGTGTGTGTGTGTGTGTGTGTGTGTGTGTGTGGGACAAGGTACTATGCGCTCGAGCTGATGGGACCGTCCCATGAGGTCGAGCTGTGTGGCCCCGTTGTGATGCGTTTCGAACATCTACCCCATCAGTCAGATGCACCATTCCATCGTGGGCCTAGGTCTCAAAAATCAATTCAATCAGTGACTTGTGTGGGCCACACCACATACAGAAGTAGAGAGGGGCCATGCACCATTAAAACATTCAGAATCATTTTTTGGGCCCACCGAGATGTGGTTTGCAAATCCAGCCCATCCCTTATGTGTGTCCCACTTGGATGAGGGTTCAGACCAAGTTTCAGTAGCATTCAAAACTTAGGTGGGCCCCACCAAGTGCTTTTATATGTTTTTGGCATGTCTTCACATGTTTTTAGATGGTATGGCCCACCTGAGTTCTGTATACGACTGATTTTTGGGATATCCCATAATTTAAAGGGGACCCATCAAATGCACGGTGTTGATGGTCGACACGCATCACGGTGGGGCCCACATAGCTCGACCTCACGGGAGCTTATAGTGAGGTCGAGCGCATAGTACCTTTTTCCATATATATATATGTGGAAAAAGGTACTATGCGCTCGAGCTGATTTTAACGTCCCATGAGGTTGATCTGTGTGGGCCCCACCGTGATGCGTTTCGAACATCTACCCCATCAGTCAGATGCACCATTCTATCATGGGCCTAGGTCTCAAAAATCAAGACAATCCGTGACTTGAGTGGGCCACACCACATACAGAAGTGGAGAGGGGCCGTGCACCATTAAAACATTCATAAGACGTTTTTTGGGCCCACTGAGATGTGGTTTACAACTCCAGCCCATCCATTATATGTGTCCCACTTGGATGAGGGTTCAGACTAAGTTTCAGTAGCATTCAAAACTCAGGTGGGCCCCACCAAGTGCTTTTATATGTTTATGGCATGTCTTCACATGATTTTAGATGTTATGGCCCACCTGAGTTCCGTATACAGCTGATTTTTGGGATATCTCATAATTTAAAGGGGACCCATCAAATGCACAGTGTTGATGGTTGACACGCATCACGGTGGGGCCCACACAGCTCTACCTCACGGACCCTTATCGTGAGCTCGAGCGCATAGTATCAAAACATATATATATATATATATATATATATATATATATATATATATATATATATATATATATAATGTGTGTGTGTGGTGGCATGTACATGAGCTGCCTTGTACAGGCTTGTGGGCAGGCTTCCCAAACCTTATCCTATATTACAGTCCTAGTTTGTGTGCAATGCACATGGTCAAGAGACATGACATAATTAAGAAGGTTCCGAGTCCAACCGGTTGGACCATAATTCACAGTCCAACCAGTAAATTACTTCCAATCTTCCATCTTCCTATAACATCTAACCCTTCCAAAAGTTTGGGCCCACCAAAAGGATTGCCTATTGGAAAAAATTGGCCCCATCTACATATCATAAGGAAGCACCATAGAAAACAATGTCTAGCCATTGATAAATAGGAAAATATAAATGTAATCGATTTAATTAGTGTATGTGGCGTATTTTTGTACGACGTAATCCCAATGGTTCATTCAACCTATTGGACGGGTTGGATGATGCAAATACATGAAAGGTTGGAAGTTATCTACACCTGTTAGCCTGGAGACAATCTCATTATTTTATGTACTAAAGTTGGATAGATGTAAAGGGTGTGGGAACATAGTCATATGGCATTCACATGCATGAGCTTCCTCTTCCCTGGAAATAGCATTTGAAAAAGACTGCTATGGCTTCTCCAATTCCTCCAACGAGTCTTCCAAACAAACACTCACATGGGGTGGTGCAAGATTCTCTCATGCATGATCACATGCATGAGTTTGCTCGTCCATTTATATCAAATTAGAGGTTTCTTGAGCCTATACCCGTGTAGAACCTTACACATGCATGTGAAAGCATATCTGTGCGAGATCTGATCTTTTCATCAGGTGGGCCACCACTGTTTAGAGTTTGTTGACCGTTTGGATCTTCAGATGTGTGCGCCAAAATGTTTATATATACTTGGCTAAAATCCGGCCGTTCTGTTGGTTTTTCAGAGAATGGCCCACGTAAGGAGTTGAAATGGCCTGATTTTTGAGACGGGAAATCGAGCCGACGCTGTCCATTGGATGGAAAGCTCAGATGTCGCACAAATGTTATATTTTAGCACGTACGTATGCTTGCGTGTAGATGGATAGGTCTCTGGGCATGTGTACTTTGGAAAAACAATCTATTCACAGGTACAAATGTAGGAAAGAGATTTCCTGTACCGAAGGGTACAAGTATATGGGGGCATCAAACATCTCCTGCCTATTAGCGGTTGATGATTAACTACACAGAATCATCTACCAATGGACGGTTGATGATCTCTGTACGCATTCTCCTGTCTACCAATGGGAAAACCGGGAATAATCGTAATAAATGGAGCTTATGCAACCAAAATAAAGTGGGACCCAGTGGTTTGACTCAACCGTACGTACAAGACACAAGTGCCTGACAGCCGTAGATGTGGGTCCCAGTCAACTGGCCTTTTAAGCTGCATGCCTTTCATCTCCTTGATGAAACGAGTGCCAGGGCCGGCTCAACAACTTTTGGGGCCTAAGGCGAAAACTTTAAGTGGGGCCTTTTTTTAATATTAAATATTAATTAAATTATATTTATTTTATTTTTTATTTAAAATTTATTTTTCTTGCTTTTTGAGATGCAAAATTACTGATTAAGTTTTTGCATTCAAGTTCCTCTAACATTTTTTTTTTCGATTGATAATATAGCTAATCCACTTAATCTTTCTTGTGACATAGTTGACCTTAAATAAGATTTTATTAATTTTAATTTTGAAAAACTTCTTTCTGCGGATGCAACTGTAACAGGTATTGTTAGTAATATTCTATAAGCAATATATGTATTTGGAAAAGAATCTAACCTTTTAATAAAATTTAATACATTAATTGGAGTATTTTCATTTATTTGTAAAACTTCCTTTTAGTTCGGAAAATAAATCTAAGCCATCAATATCAGAATAAATATCATGTTTGAGAAAACATTGAGATTAAGACAATGCGTTTTCAAACTATCATCTTCTAGTGCTTTTAGTTTATCAAAATTAAATAAAAAACCAAAATATTTTCATATATTTGAAATTGTTCAAACTCCGATTTCAATTGAAGAAATAGCTTGATCTATTATATATAAAAATAATTAATTTTAAATGATTCTTCACGGTGTTTGTCTCATCATTGCCATTCTCATCAAATTGTTTCTTTCTACGAATTATTCGCTTTTTCACGAAATAAAGGCTCTTTCCATTTTGGTTGCAATCTCTTTAGATGAAATCATAGCAGATGTAAATCCATCTTCTCTATATTTCTTTAAAAAGAGATGAGACCCTTTAATTGATCAATAGCAACATCAATATGCATGTCTTTCGATTGTAAATTTTTGCTAACAGAGTTAACAACATACCAAATAGTCATGCCTAACAAGAACTCAAAACTTTCAATCTCATATGTTGCTAAACAATCAAACTTCACTCTTTGTTTTAGATCTTCGCTTGTTTTTGCTAATTGTAACAAAGCATCTCTTACTTCTAGAGCTTGAAATTTTATTGCTTTTACACTTTCAATTCGACTTTCCCAACGTGTTTGTGACAATGGCTTAAGAGTTAAACTTGGCACATTATCTTGTAAAATTTTCCATCGCTTTGTGGAAGAAGAAAACAATGTATATATACGTTGTACTACTCCAAAAAAAGATATAGCTTTAGGACAAGAATTGGCCATATCACATAGCACAAGGTTAAGATTATGACAACCACATGGTGTGTAAAATGCTTTAGGGTTTATATCAAGAATTCTTTTTTGTACCCCTTGTTTTTTCCCTTTCATATTAGACCCATTGTCATATCCTTGCCCACGTATATCATTAATATCAAGTTCAAGACTCTTTATTGTATTTATAATTTCATTAAAAAGACCTTTTCCAGAAGTATCATCTACTTTTAAAAATTCTACAAAATGTTCATCTATTTTTATTGGACTTGTCGAAATATCCACACATCAGTATTACAAGAGTCATTTGTTCTTGATGACTTACATCGGGAGTACAATCAAGTATAATTGAAAAATATTTTGCTTCTTTAATCTTTTTAATAATTTTACTTTTAATTTCATTTGCTAATAACTGAATCAATTCATTTAGTATATTATGCCCAAGATAATGCTTATAGATTTCTCCATTTTGAATACGTCGAACATGTTCTTGCATTATCAAATTCTGTAATCATTTCAATTAGACTTAAAAATTTCCATTATTTTCTTGAAAAATCCTTTCATTTGTTCCACGGAATGCCAAATTATTTTTTCCAAGATTTTTAACTACAAAGAATAATTCTTAATAGCACTTTTTCCAATGATCTTTCTCTTTGTTAATTTGTTCTTGGACACTTTTATCAATTGTTTTATTTTTCAATAATCTTATTTCTAAATCAATCCAAGAATTCATGTTAGTAATATGCTCATTGGTTGTTTCATGATTTTTAAGCTGCTAAGATTTTTCCAATCCTTAGTTCCTTCATTAGCAAGTTGAGTAGTACTATGTTGTAAATTAAACACCTTGCAACAAAAACAAAATACTTTATCCAAATCTTTTGAATACACTAGCCATTTTCTATCAAATTTCTCCCCATTTGGTAATTTCTTAGAATAATATGCAGTAGAAAAATGTCTAGAGTTTTCATCTTTAGGAAAATTTATATCATTGTTTCTAATTGGACCATTTTCTACTAATAGATATCTTAATTTTGTATCAATATTTTTCCATTGACTTGGATCATAGATATTATCTTGTGGTGGTAGATTAGTAATATTTTCATTTTCTTCTAAATTATTTTGTTGTTCATTATTAAGAATTGTTACATTAGATATTTGAACATTATTATGATTATTTTCATTATTATCTTTTTGTTGTATAATTTCATTATCTTCTAATTCATTTTGATGAATTTGTTGTTTATTTGTAACATTTTCATCCAAATTTTCTGTTGTATTTTGTTTAATACTAGTAACAAATTTTTCCATAGATCCTTTTTGAGATTCAATTTGTTTTTCAAATTTTCTCTTTTTTTTTAGTTTTTCATAACCAGATGGATGTTTTCTAGTAGACATTTATAATGACAAAATATTTATAGATAATTAAAATAAGATTTATAATAGAAAATTATAATTTAACTATAAGAAAAATTAAAGTATAGAACAATAGAACCTGATTAATCAAAAGCAATATTGCAACTTTACAATTTACTGAATGATGTGATCACTTTATACTTTAAACCTGCACAAATAAAAAATTTATTTATTACATAACTCAATAAATTAGTATTAATACAAAAATGAAATTTTCTAAAAGAATGATTAATAGAAATATAACTAAAATATACTAATTAAATAAAAGGCTGGAATATTTAAAAAAATAAAAAAATAAAAAAACAAAAACAAAGCATCCGTACAAAAAGGCTGAAATATTTTTTTTAAAAAAAAAAACAAAGCATCTGTACAAACTACTAAACTACAAAAGTCAAACTAATAACAAAATAAAAAACTTACTCCATAGAATTATTATCCCATGTGATAAGTGATAAAGCTAAATTAGATTGGAAAGTATAAAATTTATCAGAGATTCACACTACCACAAATAAGAAGAGAAAGTGAGTAGTTAGAATTAGAACTTACAAACAACTGGAGGCTTTCCAACACAACAGCAGCCCACACTACATGGCCACTCCACACAATTTACAAAGAAAGCGTAAAAAGAAAAAGATCGAGATGGAGAACAATAAGGTGAGTAGTGGAAAAAAAAATTGGAATTTCTTCAATAATTAAAATGGAGAAATAGAGATAGAGAGATGAGAAAATATTTTTGTTTTCTATGTTTTTTTTTTTTTTATAATCACTCTTTTGGTATAATCACTCTTTTGGCAAATTTTCGTTGGTGGAATACCAACGGACGGTTTCCTATAATGAATGCTCGTTTACTGCAGTTCCGTTAGCCACCGTTTATGGCGTGCACAGATAAACTCCTTTTTCAGTTTTTTTTTTTTTCACTCTCTCCTGTAATGAATGCTCGTACAAGTGGGGCCCACAAATGGGAAATCGAGACCATTAACTCATTGGTTTCTACCATGGATGGACCAATTCCTGAAATAATTCTCCATCAGATTTTCATAACATTTGGATTTGTGGCCTACAAATAAACGGTGAAGACAAGAAACCAATGATATTCCACATGCAAATGAAAAACGGTCACGATTAGTGGTTTTGATCTTCTAAACCATAAATATTTCAGATCATTTATACTTTCTATGTGAGCCAAAATATCAACGGCCCGGATTACTGAACTATGGGTCCAATACTACAAGCTCAAAGCCTTAGTATAGTATGCATATCCTAGGTCGAGGACCTATGATTTGGATAAAATTGAAATGAGTTGCGTACGTGGTTAGAAAACTGGGAGAGAGTCTGGGATTGTGTAAACTTAGTTGGGCCCACCGCCAATGCATGTGGTTTGTCCACGCCGTCCATTCGTTTTTTTCGGATCATTTTATCGGTTCAACCAAACAAAATTGATGCATATGCAAAGCTCAAGTGGGCCATACCATTGGAAAAAGTGGATGTATTGATTTCAACCGTTGAAAATTTTCTAAAGCCCCAGGTGATGTGTATTTGTCATCCAACCTATTCATAAGATCAGAAGTACATGGATGAAGGGAAAACACAAATATCAGCTTGATCTAAAACCTCTGTTGTCCTCGAGAATTTTTCAACGATAGATGTTCAATTCACACGATTTTCTGGTGGTGTGGTCCATTTGACGTTTGGATATACTTCATATTTGGAGTAAAGGCCTAATATTTTGTGTTAAAAGATATGGACTGAGTGGATATAATTCATGAATGACACAGGGGCCCGCAGAGTTTACTCAGTATCTTACCGTACTATGTGACTCAGTACGCAATCCGCTTCCAAAAAAACTGGAAAAGTCCCCTGTTCACGGCAGAAACGGAGGCTAACGGAACAGCAGTGAACAAGCATTCATTATAGAAAACCGCCCATTGGTATTCTACCAACTAAAACTTGCCACGTCACCTCCACTCCCTAGGTAAAGACGTACATTTTAAATATATATTATATTATATTCCTTAAAATATGGGGCCTTCTTAAATGTGGGGCCTTAGGCCATTGCCTTGGTTGCCTTGATAGTAGAGCCGGCCCTGAGAACAATAAGGTGAGTAGTGGAAAAAAAATTGGAATTTCTTCAATAATTAAAATGGAGAAATAGAGATAGAGAGATGAGAAAATATTTTTGTTTTCTATGTTTTTTTTTTTGTTATAATCACTCTTTTGGTATAATCACTCTTTTGGCAAATTTTCGTTGGTGGAATACCAACGGACGGTTTCCTATAATGAATGCTCGTTTACTGCAGTTCCGTTAGCCACCGTTTATGGCGTGCACAGATAAACTCCTTTTTCAGTTTTTTTTTTTCACTCTCTCCGTAATGAATGCTCGTACAAGTGGGGCCCACAAATGGGAAATCGAGACCATTAACTCATTGGTTTCTACCATGGATGGACCAATTCTGAAATAATTCTCCATCGATTTTCATAACATTTGGATTTGTGGCCTACAAATAAACGGTGAAGACAAGAAACCAATGATATTCCACATGCAAATGAAAAACGGTCACGATTAGTGGTTTTGATCTTCTAAACAAATATTTCAGATCATTTATACTTTCTATGTGAGCCAAAATATCAACGGCCCGGATTACAACTATGGGTCCAATACTACAAGCTCAAAGCCTTAGTATAGTATGCATATCCTAGGTCGAGGACCTATGATTTGGATAAAATTGAAATGGGTTGCGGACGTGGTTAGAAAACTGGGAGAGAGTAAGGAAAAAAAAAAAAAAAATGGGATTGTGTAAACTTAGTTGGGCCCACCGCCAATGCATGTGGTTTGTCCACGCCGTCCATTCGTTTTTTTCAGATCATTTTATCGGTTCAACCAAAAATTGATGCATATGCAAAGCTCAAGTGGGCCATACCATTGGAAAAAGTGGATGTATTGATTTCAACCGTTGAAAATTTTCTAAAGCCCCAGGTGATGTGTATTTGTCATCCAACCTATTCATAAGATCAGAAGTACATGGATGAAGGGAAAACACAAATATCAGCTTGATCTAAAACCTCTGTTGTCCTCGAGAATTTTTCAACGATAGATGTTCAATTCACAGTGGTGGTGTGGTCCATTTGACGTTTGGATATACTTCATATTTGGAGTAAAGGCCTAATATTTTGTGTTAAAAGATATGAACTGAGTGGATATAATTCATGAATGACACAGGGGCCCACAGAGTTTACTCAGTATCTTACCGTACTATGTGACTCAGTACGCAATCAGCCAAAAAAACTGGAAAAGTCCCTGTTCACGGCAGAAACGGAGGCTAACGGAACAGCAGTGAACAAGCGTTCATTATAGAAAACCGCCCATTGGTATTCTACCAACTAAAACTTGCCACGTCACCTCCACTCCCTAGGTAAAGACGTACATTTTAAATATATATTATATTATATTCCTTAAAATATGGGGCCTTCTTAAATGTGGGGCCTTAGGCCATTGCCTTGGTTGCCTTGATAGTAGAGCCGGCCCTGACGAGTGCAATACTATTCAGGTAAAAGGTTTATAAAGTACACTTGGGCTTTAGGTTTGTGCAAGTGGGCTAATGTTTCAATGATCCAAAATGTTAATGTGATGGGACTCACCATGTATGGATGGCCCCTTCACCAAAAACCCACTAGATTGAAAGATCCTAGCCCTAGAATATTTTGGCCTTTTCATTCAAGGTAGAATAGGAACCCTTGCTGTATTTCTTTTGACCTTATCTTTCTCGGTCTGGGAATTTTTTTGGTACCTCAACCATTGATGGTGGGGAATATTATATTAATAGTTCGGATAAATGAATAATGGGCCCCACCTGTTCAAACTAAACCCAAACGGTACTGCACGTTCATGTCCACTGTCCAATTGGCATACATCCTTACTGATGCTGACCGTCCATTCAATGAACCACCTCTTGAATGATCCTGAAGTTTAGATCAGTGAATTCTTACACCCCCGCCTTTCCAAAGCATGCCATTGGTTAGAAGCAAGGTGATAGTTTTCTTGCCCGTGGTACACTCAAGAGGTTATCTATAAATTAGACGGTCTAGATTCATTAGCATGTACACTTAGTGTGGGTAGTATTGGTCTATACACCGAGTTTTGATGTATACTTTATTGGTACGATTGTTGGCCGTATTTTGTAACGTCCACATCAAGCTTGCTATTCTTTGGTAGCTAACGTATATCTACTGTCCATTTGTTAAATTCCATGGGCCCCCTTTTTCTGTTTTTATTTTTTGATGTATTTTGTATACCTTTTTCTCAGCGTATATACTAAGAAAAATGAGATTCGCCTTATGCTTTAATTAGAATAATCATATACAACTATAGTATGCTAAGGTTACCATACCTCACTTTTTTTTTTTCGGCAAACAACTCACACGTGCAGGACATCTGAGCCATGCAAGAGGTGGAAAACATCACGAAGATTACCTGGTCCGAAAATCAGGCCAATCCTCTTATCAGGTGGGCTGCACCTATATGTTGGGGTAGATCATCGGCTGTCCACCTACTTTGATTGTACGAATGAATATGCCCAAAAAACTCTAGTTTTGAGTACCATAATCATCAGCACCGTGCAACGTCCCAAAAATTAGGTGAAAAATGAGATGGCTTGGATCACTCTATCTCAACTGAATAATTTTGGGGCATCCACCATTCATAATTCCACAATTTAGCCTATAAGATCAACAGCCTTGTCAAGGAAGCTACATCCCCATTTGAATGTGAAGGGACATTGGACCTGTAATTTCTCAACATATACCTGCTTTGAACATATAAAAATAGGGGTGTACACGAACCGAGCTACTCGGTTAGCTCGCTCAACTTGGTTCGAAGCTTATTTTTTGAGCCCAAAAATGAGTTCGAGCCGAGTTTGAGCATGCCCCAGCTCGACTCGACTCAGATCCACTCCAGCTCAAATCGAACTCGGATCGAACCAATTTGGTGACTCATTTACTTTGCCATTGATGTTGCTCACCAACTGTTTGATAAAATGACTCAAAGAAATGTGGCTGGTGGCAAGGAAGGTTTGGCTGGTGGCAAGCAAGGTAAGTACATTAAACAAATACCTTTTGTCTTTTTTTTAAAATTTTTTTTTTTTAGTTTTTATGTTACTTAAAAAGTGTTTGATAAAACACCTGTAGAATCATTGCCTCTGTTTGTAAAACAGTGAGTTTTTCAAGTTGAAGTTTAGGTGTTTGTGGAAATGCCTCGATCTCATCTTGAGCTGAGCTGACCAGTCAAGCTAGAAGACCGAGCCGAGCGAGTTCAAGCTGATGTCAACCACTGTTGGAGCTGAATCGAGCTAAGGCTCACTCAACTCAGATCAACTGGATGTACACCCTTATATAAAAACAAATAAAAGTAGAAGTTGGGTCAGGCTCCATGGATCCCTGATATAGAGATTGTGTTTTCAATACTGAAATTATGGGATTGAGTGCCCATGTGGTGTAGTGTGAGTGCATGTGAGTGTGTAATGTACGGGTATGAGTGTGTGTAAAATAAATAAATAGAAGCAGAAGTGCATACACGCTAAAGCATGCACATGCATGTACAAAGCATGCTAGCCATTACATGTATACACCCATCCTTAGGGCCTGTTTGGCCGGACCAATCCCATGGGATTAGGAGGGATAGAATGGATTTTAAGGTAATGATGGTGGTGTCAGTATTCGTCCCTTGATCCCATGGGTTTGGGATAGCCCATGGGATATACAACAGCTGTTTGGACCATCCCAAATGGAAGGGTTGGCATCTACACTGCTTCTTGTGGTGTGCCCCACTCACTGTTTTATATTTTCTTAAAACATGTTTATGGCTAAATGTAGGCCGATGAAAATGATGGACGGAGTGGATATCTCATTGATATCTTGGTGGGCTGCACATAGAGGTGAAAATTCAATCCTAGGATTGACAGAATCCATGTTAGCTAAGGACGGTGCTTACGAGGGCGAGGTACATCCCGCCATCCCAAATGGAGGATGGGATGAGATGGCGCAGGATAACCCTCCTAATCTCATCTAATACCATATCGCCTAACACGCCCTTAGTGTATAGCTTTAAAAAAAAGGTACGGAATCACATCAAGAGATGCCCATTTAAGGCTTGATAACAACGTCCATGACATACAATTCAATAAAGTAATGTTTCCATTAAGGTGGTTTTAAACTGATTGGATTATTTTAAGGAGAGCCTTATATTCCAAAGTCCACTTCCTAACAAACTTCAAATACACTCAAATATTTCAATTAAAAAATATAAAATCAATTCAAATAAAAGAATCCACATCTCTTTAACTCCATCTAGAAATAGACATACGATATGATTCTAAATCCCACGACTGATTACCTTACATGCAACTGTACCACAACTTGTGCTACGTCACCATCTTTTCAGTCCACGTGCGACATGTGTAGGACATCCGTACCATGAAAAGGGTAGGCCCCAACATAAAAACCACAACGGGCCGCATATCAGGTGGGCTATGATCATATTGCGTGGACCGTGTCTAGTTTTCGACAAGGGTGGTCTTGATGGTGGGGCCTATTGTTTTAACGGTAGGGATTTCCTACATGAGCAGCACGTTTGTGGAAAAGATAGGACAGTAGTATAAGGTGTCTTTCAATAGAAAAGTAGAATCAGTGATAATAAAAGGTTGAGAAAAGATGTGGGAGACTTTGTAAAGAAAGGGATGTATATGACACCATCAGCCCATTTGACTGAGGATGTGACCCCTTTGCTTGTGCTTGTTCCCCAGTGCAAGAACCGTAGTAATTGATGTCGGTTATCTGGGTGGTGGGGCCGACGGTTCCCTCCATCCTTTGTTTAAAACTCGTAATATGGCCGGTGTCATGCACGTGGTAGGCGTGGTAGATGTAGTTAGAGGAGCTGTAAATCTGCAATGAGTGGTTTTTTGAAAGCTGATGCCCGGTAATGATTGAGGTCTGGTGAAATTGGTGGGCCACGCCATGTGGAGGTGGGCCATAGGCTATAACAGTTTCGATCCAATGATTTCAAATCGTACTTTGTTGTTTTGTCTGCGCCATGCCTATTTGGATTTGTGATCATTTGTTTATAAGGAAGAGCCCTCGGAAAGGCTTTCGGTGGAAGTTCCTGCGCCAGGATTTTGGGTGGGGCCCACTGCAATGTTTGTGAGAAATCTAATCTGCCCATCCATTTTTTTTATATATCATTTTAGGATATACTACTAAAGATAAGGTGGATCGAGAACTCAAATGGGCCATACGAAAAGAAAAAGTAGGGATTTAGTGACCACTATTGAAATATTTATATGACCACAAAAGTTTTGTATGGGCCTATTTTTTTCAGTAAAATTGACCTTATAAACGGTTTGGATGGCATACAGACATCAACGCCGAGCCTAGGAAAGTTTCAACGGTGGGAATTCCTTTCCCCACTGTTTCATCTTGTACGGCCCATTTGAGTTATTGATCCTCCTAATTTTTGGTCTCATGTACTTAAAATGAGCTTGAAAAATGGATGGATGGGTTGGATTTCTAATAAACGCTACGGTGGACCCCACCTTACTTACTAGTGCAAGAACTTCCTGCGAAAGCCAATCCGCATCCGGTACACTCATACATATAGGCTGTTTGATTTTTAATTTCCCTGGTAAATACAGGGATATAAGTAATTATTACGTACCCCACCTGTTTGATATTCAAAAAAGCGGTCCATACATTTTATTACTGATTTAAATATGTGGGCCCCACCATGATATATGTGAGTTATCCACACCATCCATCCTTTAAAAAAATACATTTTAATACAGAACCCAAAAATTAAGAAAATCAAAAGCTCAAGTTGACCACACCTTAAGGAACAATGATCATTAAGACGTCAATGGTTGAAAGCTATTTTCTCCCTAGGGCCCATATTGATGTTTATCTGTCATCCAACCTGTTCATATGGTCACAGAGTCATGGATAAAGGGGAAACAAAAATTTCAGTTTGATCCAAAACTTTTAGGGTCCTCAAGTAGCTTTCAATGGTAGGAGTTTAATTCCCATTGTTTCCTGTGTTGTGGTCTACTTAATCTTGGGATCTACTTCATTTTTCAGATCATGCCCTTAAAATGAGTTGGTTAAAGAGATGGACGGTGTGGATAAGACATACACATCATGGTGAGCCCCATGATTTAACATTTTTCTCCTTGACGAAGTGAGGAGTGTTATAAATAAAAGGTAACGGTCAACATCACCTTGGAAATCTAACCAGAAATATACCGGTAATTAATTATTACCCGTTTACCTTGTATTACCTCTCTAATTAGAAAATCAAACAGGCCCGCAGTGGGGCCATCTAATTAGAAAATAAATGGATTAGATGGCATACACATAACAAGGTGGGCCCCACAAACATTGGGGAAGTTTTTATTAGTTGTGTGTCCCATCCCAACTGTTCTTTGTGGTGTGGCCCACCTAAGTTTCCGTTTGGGCTGATGTTTGGCTGCATTGCCTAATGTAGAAGGGTATATTTAGTGGACGGGATAGATCTGATCCATAGTTGGTCATGGACCCAACAGCAGCTTGAGCGCATCTATTTTATTTTTAGCTTCTCTTTATCTTGATTGTCATTTGCGGACCAACAATCTAAACGGTTGGAATTGTAAGATCTCCAGAGTTTTGGGCTATGGGTCACTGACACGGTATAAATGCCATAAGTAGTCGCAGGAAATTTTGTCTTCAAAGCAGTGAAACATACATCAATAAATTTGCAGTAAAACAGCTGAGGGCATTTTGGGAATAAATTGGGTGAAAAAAAAATAAAATTTTAAATAGATGTAAAAGCTTCCACGTGATCGATGGGGGTTACAGTGGGGCCCACCTACATGTTACCGACGCACCTAACATCATGTGGGTAGGACTGTTTCCAATCAGGCTCATTTGACCTAATCATTCCTCAGGTCCTGGGTTGGGAACTTGCGTTTTAGTGGCGGAGGGCAATTTGGGAATAAATGGGAATATTGGTGAGGGTATTTTGCTCTAAGATGGATCATGTGCTCAATTTGGACCGTTGGTCACTTGTTGGCCAACAATCTAATGGTCAGAATCACCGTGACTCATTAATATGATATGATAAATGCGAAAAAACTTACGGTGATTTTCTGATAAATAGTCTAAATACATAACATATATGTGGTAGCATTTTAGGAATCAATAGTATAAACACTTAAATAGTGGTCCAAATTTCCTAATTGTAAAATACATCCTTCGCTTTTGACCATTCCCAAACAATAAAGTGTGGCAATGATCTGTACTGAGGTTGGTCCTGGCCCTGGCCTTAGTCCCCTGGTAGGCTAAAGAGCACCCTGCCCTAGCCCTCATCCTAAAGGGCTAGGTTGGGTTCGGGTCGGTCGCATAAGTTAAAAATAACTTACATCCATATATGGTATGTGTACAATTGGTGTACAATTGATGAATACATGTTCATGAATAGAATTAAAAATCTTCTATGAAACTTGTGTCTAATATGATCATTAATCAACCAAGCATATGCCCACCCAATTACACTTCATATACATGGACTCCATGTACTGCTCATCATCTAAAGCGGGGTGTAAAATTCGAACAGTTTACACTTCATCTGAGTATTAAAGTTCTTCATGTTACTATATAGACTAATATACAAACTCTATAATCTTGTGACCGATACATACTATGCACTATGTAGAAATATACATGGAAAATAAGCCAAGAAGGGCCAAGCTATTCATCATTAGCCAACCAGGCTGACCTAGATTTTTGCATACCTACCCCAGCCTTTGGGCGAAGTGTAGTGGCCCAAAGCCGTAGCCCTAATGACCGAACAACCCTGCACTTTGCCATCCTCGAGAAGACAATAATTTAATGAACCTTCATTTGCAAATAACATTTTCATCCATGCTCTAGTTTACACTCATTTTCAATGCATCGACGCGGATCAATAAGAAGTTGCCACGAGTCAATAGTACTACTTTTCTTTTATCGCCTTTTCTTCGGCGATACATCTTCCATTATTAATGTAGTGTCACAGAAAACTGCACACATACCTTTAGGGTGTGTTTGGACGGGCACGCTGCATTGGAGTAGCCCGTATTAGGTTGGATAGGGTACTCCAATCCTACGGCGTCAGAGCAGCCGTCTGTTTGGACATGCGATGGATTTGAGCCTGGAGAGAAAATCCCCTGGATTGTGAGGGATTTCGTCGCTGGATTTGAAGGGTTATCGCGCGTACGGCGCAATCCCGTGGGATTCGACGCTGGAAAGGGGTTTTCATTCTCCCTGCCTTTCTCCTTCCCGATGTCAATCGTACGGCTGAAATCTCATCTTCGCAGTTTCAGGTGGTGGGATTTGGCGGGAGAGGATGAGAGAATGTGCGAAAATAGGGTTATAAGAAGCCGTTTCAGGTCACGATGGCCGTCACCATTCGAGTCGGCGCTGCCATCGCGAACTGACGGTCTTCTCTGGCGGAGGTAGGTCCTCTTTCTCACCCAAATGGTATGAGTAAACCTTAATTTGAATTATGATCGATCTTGGCCTGATTTATGTTGCGGCTGAGATGTGGGATGAGGTGGTTTTGCATGCATGTGATGTATGAGGCTTCGTCCTAGGTGAGACAGGCCCTCCGATATGGAGTCGGCCTGTGTCGTTCGTTGCGACAACATTGTTTAACATTCCGATTTATACGGGAGGTAAATTTTTGTCTTCTATTTTTCTTGGTTTCCTGTCATGCTTTTCCTGTTCTTTTTTTGGATTGAGTCTATGGTATCTTCTGCTTTCATAATGAAATGGTTTTCTGGGATCTATCAGATGGTTTTCTGGGATCTATCAGATGGATTTACCAGAATTATCTCAGATTGTTTGCTATGTTGATAGATCAATTGTTGGATTTCTCTGTTATTGCTATATATGAGATGGATTTTCTGTTGCAGGATTTTATACTTGCACATTATATACCTGTTATTTATAATCATGTTCTGTAGATGAATTTTTCATGTATAAAGTACATTTATATTTGAATTGTTGATGAACAAATATAGGGCAGTTATGAATTTCTATGGCTTCCTTTCTCGGCCAAACAAATGCCTGGAAATCATAATCTGTGGAATTTCTGGGATCACCTTCAGTGTTACAATCGTCACATTCTGTGAACCCTCCTCATTTGGTGTCTGTTTGAGTTGCATACAGTGTATATTTGTAGACTGTTTAATAAGACAATACAAACATTCTGTGAACCCTCCTCATTTATGTATTTTTCATCTAGATAGCTAACTTCTTACAAATTGCGCATCTTAGTCTATTTAGCCATTTTTCGATCTTTTTTGTTTGCATGAAGAATATATGTTAGATGTCCTTATGTTGGTGTTATTGTTGACTGTTGGTTTTTTCATTTCCTTTCAATATTTTCTTTCTCTTCTTTTTGATTGAGTATATATGTATCTTCTTCTTCTAAGTACTGAATTTCCTGATATATACCAGATAGTTTTCTGCTACATGTCACATGGAATTTACATGATTACATCAGATGGTTTTTGTTCTGTTCGTATATCAGTTGCATGATTTAAGAGTTGTTGCTATATCTCATCTAGATTTCCTGTTGCTGGATTTTTCACTTGGACATCATAATCGTATCTTGAATAATCAGGTTCTTCTTTCCAATTGTACATGTGTGATAGTCTCATCAGTGTATAGATGAATCATATGGATTTTTCATGCTTGTTCAGGGAATGGACTGTATGCCTTGTAATCCAATGGATTGATTTTTTGTGTTTCTTAGTACATGGTTTAAATAACAGTTCTATCAATGTATATGTGCAAGCTGTTTAATTTGACACTATTCATCCGATAATAGACTGTTCTCCTTAGATTCCAGTGATGAATTTTATATATATATATAAAATACATGTATACATGATAGTTCTATCAATGTATACATGTATACAGATTAACTGTTTTTTATATTTCTCTTCTAAAACCAGTGTTGTATTTGGTATACCTCATGTAGCATTACTGAAATGAGATGTTTATGGTGATAACGATTGTGAAATATACACTTTCTAGCTTGCATGAATAATAACTAAAATGTAGGCAATTGATTGAGTGTTTAAGATAATCCAATCGGGGGACTTTCAGGCAAAAAAAAAAAAAAACTCAATGATATATGCCATACTAGCTTAAATGGATAAGGCCCTGTTTGGCTGCTACTTAAAAATGAGTCCATCTTATTTTATATAAGGGTGTATTTGGTTGCACCAAATATCATGAAAATTTTCACCAAATTGGACTGATTCATGGTGAAATATCATGAAATTTCAATTGGTGCAACCAAAGGCATCCTAATGTTAATTGTGTATTAGAGATTTCCATAAGGATAAAATACTCTTGATAACCCATAATTTACATAAATTAAACTATAATCTCTAATACATAATACTGCTAACTAAATCAGATGAAATCACTTTGAAGTGGCTACCAAACAGAGCCTAAAATGATGAACTTCAATGGCTCGCATTCAGCTTCATAAATCAACAGTTGAACTCATCCTAACAGCATGATTATGGGATGTGCGTCTTCTGCTTTTCTTGGTTTCCTGTCATGCTTTTCCTGTTTTTTTTTTTTTTTGGATTGAGTCTATGGTGTCTTCTACTTTCATAATGAAATGGTTTTCTGGGATCTATGAGAAGGTTTTCTGATATCTGTCACATGGATTTACCAGGATTATCTCAGATTGTTTGCTGTGTTGGTAGATCAATTGTTGGATTTCTCTGTTGTTGCTATATATGAGATGGATTTTTTGTTGAAGGATTTTACACTTGCACATTATATACCTGTTATTTATAATCATGTTCTGTAAATGAATTTTTCATGTATAAAGTACATTTGGAGGTCATAGAATTGATCCCTAGTGGGGATGGCTAACATGGAATGTGTCTACTTACATGGGGTGTGTAATTACCACCTAAAAAAATGAAAAAAAATTACATGATTTTCATTTTTGGAAAAAGAAAATATGAGCGTCTACAGACATTTTTGGATTTTTCCATTCATCTGGGAGTATACTGTTCTCCTATGAATCCAGTTTCGAATTTTTCATTTGGTTAATGTACTCTATTGCAACTCAATAGTTGACAGTTTGGTAATTGAAGTTGAGACTTTGTCACCATTTGTTAAAAAATTTATTGTTCACCTGGATTGATACATATAGGGGATATTTATGGACTTTGTTATAATATATTTGTATTTATGAGAAATTAAGAAGAGGAACGTTGCCATTCCAAACATGTGCATCATGTCTAGGGAGGCAAAAGATTCGGCCAGCCATCTCTTCCTTCACAGTGGAGCCCGAAGAGTAGTTTTTTGACATTTCTTCAACATCTTTATGTGTCTGAGGCCCTCAATGAATCCATCATGGAGTTGCTTGTGATATGGGAAAAAAGTCCATTTTATCCTTGAGGGGTTACTATTTGGAAGATGATCCATATGTACTGTGTGGGGGATATGGAAAGAGAGGAATAACAGAACTTTTTTATGATAAAAGAGTTCTGGTTGAATCTCTAAACATGAACATTCAATATAAATGGTATAAGCCATATCTAATCCCGAATTCAAAAGGTGTCATTTTAAGACTAGGATATCCTGACCTGAGTTAGTTGGTATATAGCTTAAATGTTGTTGTTGATTCTATTATGCAAGATCCATGGATATTCTTGCATGCGTTTTTGGGGTGAGGGGGCTGATTTGGATTTTCTGGATGGAATGATCTCTCATAAGCTCTCCATGTGTTTTCCTATTTTTATTTATTTATTTATTTACTTTTCTTCATCATAATACAATCTAGTTGCCATTTAGAAGAAAAAAGTACATTCGTGGAAACCAAAAGTAATTTTTTGCTGGTACAGGCCCTTCATCAGCATTTACTAAAAGGTTTCTTGCTTTGTTTAAATTCCATCCTTTCACTATTAAACATACTTTGTTCACTACAATTTCTCATGCATGTCCATAAGCAGTTCATCTATTAATGGCAGTTTTCTCAAAATTTCAAACTAGTCAATCTAAAAATCGATTACATCTTTTTATTCACTGTAACTTTTTAGGTTTTTTTTTTTTTCCCTGTTAAGGTCTTCTTCTTCATATATCAATGGTGCGGCTGAACAGTGAATAATTTTGTTATCTTACAATTCATGATAATATATTAGATAGATGGTACTTGACAATCCTGCATATGGGAAATACATGTTAAGACATGCCTATGAAAAGTAAATCAGATGCCAATTACTCTATTCTGGCATTAGAGAGTATGCCAGATCTAAACCCTAGAAGAGCTGTTACCATATTCATTTTATGTAGTGTAGTCATAGTTTATGTTAAATGTTATCAAATTACATTTCAGTATATTGGGTAAAAGGACCCTGTAAATGTTGGTTTGTGTGGCTAACTTTGTGGTTGGAGGATCCCCTGGATTGAGACAATCACCCATACATTTCCATCTGTTTCACATTCAATTTATACTATTCATTTGCATCAGAATCCTGTTATCTATGGATGTGTTTGCCAAGTTCATTGTATCATCTTGGAGTGTTATTTACGGTATATCTCAGATGGTTTTCCTATTGATAGGTTTCCTTGCCAGTCACTTATGAATGGTACTCATTTACTGTAATGTATTTTCGCATTTCGTTAATCGCAACATGGTTGCTTTTCCTTGAAGTCTAGCTGGTATGGTTTCTCTAATCTCAAAATTATCTGTTATATACTGATCTGTTACCTTATTTGCAATGATCTAGTACTCATTTACTATAATGTATGACATGACTTCTTTATTATAGTCATGTGTTGTCTTAACTGAAGGAATATTTCCATTACATGTTGTTCCATTTTTCAGGAAATAACGATGAGCACACCATTCTTGTTTATTACAAAGACGTTTAGGAGGTATGTTTCTACATTTCTGTTCATATCGGAAAACTGACACTTGCATTATTCACTGCATATTATATCATTTTAATTTAACTCTCTGCCTCATATGAAGCTGGTTTTTCAGATTTCTGTAGGATAATCTTATTTATTTTAACACTTGAACTAGATTCTAGACATGGGTTAGAATTTTCGATTGGAATCAATCTCTTCAGAATTTGTCAAAAAATAAATGTGAACTTCTTAACATGTAATCATAGGTGAACTTATCCCACCATATAAATTATTCAACCTTTTTCTCGAAGAGGAGATGAAAGGACTTCAGATGTTCCAAATACATTCCCATGCAAGATTGCTTGACTTATAACTAGAGTCAAAATGAAGGATCGATTAAGGGATTGAATTTGCTTATATTTTACTAAGCTTGTAGAGTTGGTTTATTCCCCATATCATGGGAGAAATTCTACTTATTATTGTCAATCTGAGTATACGAACTTGATGGTGTTGGTTATCAGTTGGCGATGGAGAGTGAAGAATCGGGAGAAGATACAGATAGTGTCATGGTTGCAAGGGCGATGATGGCTTGTGTGGTGACTGTCGGGGAATATTGTCGTGAATACATGTTCAAAAAGCTGATTCGTCATGGAGAGGATGAGTGTGCCAGGTTCATCAACTCTATCATTAGGGCCAGTGGCCGGGATTATGTCACACAATTTAGGATGAATCGAGAAACATTCTTTGATCTATGTACCCAGCTACGCGAGAAGACAGTGCTGCGTGATACTCGACGTGTAAGTCTTGAAGAATAGTTAGTAAAGTTCCTACACACATTGGGGCACAATGTTCGGAATCGCGTAATTGGTCATAAATTCATTCGATCGGGTGAAACTGTGAGTCACCACTTTCATAGTGTATTAGATGCAATTGTGTCGTTGTACCTAATTTTCGTTAAACAGGCTGGACCAGCAACTCCATCTAAGATTCAGACAAACACAAATTGGGCTGCTTACTTTCAGGTATTAATTATGGAGGGTCATATTTTCATATATATATTTTATACTACCCTTCATTCATACTTTATCCAATTTATCTAGGATTGCGTTGGGGCAATTGATGGTACACACATTCCTGCTCATGTACCTGTCGGTGACCATTCGAGCTTCCTCAATCGGAAGGGGATCCTCTCCCAAAACGTACTGGCGGCGTGTTCATTTGATATTAACTTCATTTACATATTGGCTGGTTAGGAGGGTTTTGCTTCGGATGCGAGGGTCTTATACAACACATTGAGTCGATCAGATGATCCCTTGCTTGTCCCACATGGTATTTGGTTATCTTTTAAGAGATTGCCAATTTATTTCACCACCTTGACTTATGTTATTGTTCACTCAATGGGACTTTGATTCAAATGTGTAGGAAAATATTATATTATCGATGCCGGATATGCACATTTACCCAGTTTTATGGCTCCATACCGGGGCGTTCGATACCACTTACAGGAGTATCAAACCGGGATAGCACCTGCCAACATGAAGGAGCTGTTTAATTATCGACACGCATAGTTGCGTAATGCAATTGAGCATTATTTTGGTGTTATGAAAGGTAGATTCCCAATCTTGAAGACCTCCATGCAATATGAATTCCACACACAAATTCAAATTGTGATGGCCTGCTGTGTCTTACACAATTTCATACGTACTAGACCAGAATCTTAAGAAGAGATGGACTACGCTGGAGTATCTGCCACTGATGGGGAGACCCAACGCCTCATGAGGTTTCAACGAACGACGAGCAATAATGGTTACTGCGAGCATCTCAGCGTGAAAAAAGATGATTGGAATCGCGTTGTGCGATGCTATAGTAACCAGATTGTGGGCAGATGCGCAACAAAATAGTAGGATTAGATAATTGATCGCTATTTGTTACAAATTCCATGACTTACTGTTATTTAGTTTCTAAATCATGTTATGTACCTATCAATGGAGTTGCAATCTTCCAATCTCTGATATGGTAGAGTCATCATATAGAGATACCAAAAGGTGTTTTTGATAATCGATCTTTTAAAATAGGAATCACATTCTTATAATTATGGCTGACTTTATGCAAACCATCATATGTACTTGATATTCAGATGATATGACAGACAGGATGTCTAGTGATCCATCGACACCAACACATTCACTGGCCAAGACACCAGTGGTGCCCACACGATCTTCCCCATGCACGAAGACGGTGAAATCCCTGGTCGAACCTGCGTCTCGAGCCTCCAAAATAAAATGGATTCCCGATATGGATCAGGTTATGATCGACATATTTTTGGAACAAGTGGCATTAGGACGCAAGGGCGATAATGGTTTCAAATGTGAGGCGTACTAAATTGCCGCCAACACTATTACAAAGCATACTAATATAGTCCTCAAGTGGTAGAATGTCTCTAATCGACTAAGGTATTACAAGAGGGAGTACATTGTAGTGAAGGATATGCTGGCGGTGAGTGGGTTTGGATGGGACAACGAGTGGATGGTGGTGACGGCTCCTGATGAAGTCTGGGATGAATATCTCAAGGTATAATTTATTCAATATAAAGTAAAAATATTTGCATCAGTATACACTTCTTACTGTACTTACTACTCATTAGTGTATGGCTGCAGTCTTACCCGCGTGCGAAGAAACTCCGCGGTAAACGGATTAAGAGAATGGATGATCTTGCAACTATCGTCGGTTCGAACCAGGCATCGAGGACGTTTTGTCCAAGGCAGTAGGAGTATAGATGTATCAGCATCATCATCTCATCTTCAACAAGAACTCAATGATGCATGGAGAGAGCTAGATGATGACCTCGACGATACAATTGACTTGTCAGATAATTTTGTTACAAATTCCGCAAGGACCATCCCATTTTCACCAGACAATCCTTCGATTGGACAATACGGCTTACGTAGCACTCCCACTCACACGTCTAATTTCAATGTCATTCTAAGTGGGAGCACAGGGAGGAAACGATTGTGCCCTACTCATCCTTGTGAAGTACTTGGGGCCTCTTTACAGACCGTTGCTGACTCAATGCTTAAATTTGGCTTCAACAAGTTGGTGAATCGTACTTCTAAAGTACTTGATATACTAGAAGAGGTCCAAGGCCTGATCAACTCAAAGTTTGTTGAGGTTGGTCAGCTCTTGAGTAAGGACAAGGATCTGACATCATTTTTTGTGAGTCTGCGACCTGAGCGTCGCGTTGACAGGTTGAAGAAAACACTTCATGACCACTTTGGTGATCGAGGTGTTGGATCTATCTGAGGATTCGAATTTCTGAGTTTGTTGTTTTGGCTGTTAGTTGTTGGTCTGTAATAACTTTGAATTACATGATTTTCTAGGATGATTTCCTGAATGCTTTAATTTTTGGGACCGACACATGGTAGTATATACGAATATGAGGATTATGCTATGGCTATAACTTTTATATAATTAACATGTTTTTTATGGTGTCACATGCATCCATTGGTTAGTTTATTTTCTTAAGACACTCGAAGACCATACACTCCGCTTGCTTGGAAGGGTACGTATATACGAGTGTTTTTGTTTTCATTTAGTAAGTTTTTTTATACTTTCCGATGCTATTCGATAGGAGAATACTGCATGTCCACTTAGTTTGCAAATTTTTATTCCAACACACAAATCTCGTGTCAATTACGTCCATGTCATTGCAGATGGGAAAGGATAAGTATTACATCGTCTTGGTGGGGCGTAGGCCTAGCATATACATATCTTGGAACAACGCTCGGGTGGAGGTGGAGGGGTTTAGTGGAGCGAGACACCGGGCATTTAAGAATTGGAAAGAGGCAATGACATGTTGGGACGAGCACTTCAGTAAGGCATGTGCACCGTCGAGACCTTGCATGACATCTCATGCGGTTCAGGTCACTACATTTTCTGACGACCGGGACATCTGCCATTCTTTGTCACACTCCAGCCGACAGACGATGCTGATGACACAGGTGTCGAAGGCCATGGTTTCTAGGGCCGTGTCGACTGATGATCTTCCCCCATCACCCAGATCAGATGGAGAGATATTTTGTACTCTTCTAGTTGGTGTCGTAGTCCTTTTTCTTGCCTTCCTTGTCATTTTTAAATTCTAGCCTTATCTGGATGACTGTCACTCTTATTATATTACTTGGTACTTTTCTCTCTTTTTGCAACACAATGTTGGTTCTCATGTTTTCATACATCGTTATTCTAGCCTGATATATATTTTTTGGGATCTATCTCTATCACACCACTACCACATGATGTGGTCCATACAGATACATGGACATATCCCCTGCTGATAGTAATGTTGATTGAATACACTACATATTGCCAATTTCATGAGACATGCATTGGTGGGCCCCACATAATTCTATGACCTTCGAAAACAACAGTGTGGTCCACATGCAGTTCAAAATATATTGATATCTGTTTTATATCTCCACATGGGCTTGTATGGCAGGTATGAACAGATTTGATCTAGAAGTAACTGCTAAAATAAAAGGCTGGGTAGCTATATGTTGAGGTGTTGTGGTTCACCTGAGAAATGAGAGGTATGTGTTTCATCCTTTCAGTTCATTCATTTTTATTGATCATTTTATGGCTAGATCCCAGAAATGAGAGGTATATACATTTCAGGTGGACCACACCGCATGAAAATAATAATGATTGGACATACATCATTAAAGTCCTCGTAAGGCCCACTGTACTGTTTATTTGACGTCCAATAGGTTATTGGGTTGTACAGCCCCAGATGAATGGAAAAAAAGGAAAATGAGCTTGATCCAAAACTATTATGGCCTGAAATTGTATTTTAACAGTCGACGCTCTCTTAAAACTGTTTCCTGTAATCTAGTCCACTATATATTGGGATGCACCAAACATTTTTTTTTTCTCCAATCTTAAAATGATCTGTTAAATTAGATGGACGACATGGATGAGACATGTACATCATGGTGGGTCCCACGGAGCAGCAACCACCAGCCAAAGGCTGCTGTCAAGGGGAGTACCCAATCCTTTTCCCCGGTGCAAGCAAGTGGTTTGGCGGGAGACAGTTATAACCGTCCTTTGCTTGTGACATCTGCCTGTTGTAGTTGAAGTGCCTGGATGGTAACCAATCCCACGCTTGTCCATACACACCCTCACTCAACCCAATCCCATCCAGGCTGCCTGTCCAAATAAGCCATAGGTGGGACGCTGGATACAACAATCCAATGGGATTGCATGTAATCCACTGACACTTTATCGGAAGGCATGCAATCCACCCTAATACAATCCAATCCCATCCAGCGTGCCCGCCCGAACACGCCCTTAAGGGATCAAAACGTTGAATCACATATGGTTGTGATTCATGCAACATTTAAATGAGGTAGTGCAACCAACACATCTATAAAATACTTACTGAGGCAAGGATCCTATCACGGATTTAGATATGATATGCTCGGTAAGGTCGTCTCTGGAATTCCTTCCAAAATGAGATATCTTCCCAGAGACATTTAGAGCTCACATAATAATTACAAAGATCCGAATATTCAAAGTTCGAATCGATATTTAAATGGATGGGTATCAATGGAATGGGCCCATATTGAAGTTGATTGAAATAAAAAAAATGGGAAATCCAGATATGGTAGATCATGATAACACTTAAATATTACATATTTATCCTCTCATTTGCATTAGCTTTCTTAGTATCTAAGTGTTAATTCGATTTAATTATATATATTTTCTTCATGCAATGTGATTTTGTACCTAAGGATGAATATATGCTCTAAATGATAAATTAAAGCTCAAAAGAATGTTCAATAAAGAATTGGAGATTTAGAGGACACTATTGAAAATTTCAAATGCCAAAGATTCAAGAAAATCAAGTACAAATGATAAAAAATAGACTGAAAAATCATAAAGTGCATTAATGAAAATAACAGATTGTTCGGTCCCACCCGAGTGGGTTTGGTCCGACCAAATGTGTATAGAATAGTCCAGTAAGAAAATATGATTTTTAGATGTAATTCATTTCGACACTTACGTTCGATCAAAGCCATGTTCAGTAGCACTGAGGGGATGTTCGATACAATCTGAGGGTGACAGAGACTTTAGACCTATTTTGGAGAAATTCGGCTGCAATCAAATGAATATTTGGTTGAACTCAGTGTGACTTCGATGTGACTGAAAGTAACTGTCGGTGCGACTGAAACGTAACATAAGTGTGTAAAATTGAAATCAGTTTTAAATTAGTGTGAGTTTTTCATATTTAAGCCATTTTATATATGAATTAGAGTAGATGAGAGAGAGCAATGAGTTACAGAGATTCTACGAAGTCCTTATTCTTCTCAAATCATTAGGTTCTACTTCAGTTTTTAATTTTTTTGTTTTAGTTTAGTTTAATCATGTGTATGGTTGGCTAAATCTCTTAGTTATGGCTAAGAGGTGAAGCTTGTATTAGTTTTTATTGTTTTACTTTACTTTGATTCAAGTATTTGGTTTAATTGTTGAACAATTCATTGATATTCGTTTGAATAAAGCTTTATTTTACTTTACTTTTATCCATTATCAACTCTAGGCACATTGGATGCTTAACAAGGCTAAGAGTGATTACTTCTCTATTTTGGAAGGGATAAATTTGTAAAATCCATTGATTTATTATAGAATGAGGGCACGATAGATGCTTTGAATTCTCTACGATCAATACTTTGGTGTTTTATGTGGCAACCAAATCAATTGAAGTTTAAATCTATTTTGCAAGAGATAGACCTGTAAAATCCATTAATTTAACGTAGACTGAGGGTATAATAGAGGCTTTAAATTTCCTACAATCAATACTTTGGTGCTTTATATGGCAATCGAATCAATTGAATTTCAAATCTATTTTTGGTTTATGAATGATGATTTAACCGCTCTATTATCCGACTGAATAGGATAAGACTTCGATTCTAGTTGAGTAATGTAACTGAATCAAGTGAATTCGATATTAAGAATGATTATAAGTGGATCTTTAGCGCTCTAGACTTTAGTGTTTTGGTTTATTGATTTCCATTTAAATTATCTTAGTTTCAATCATTCCTTCTTAAAAACCAATTCCATAGTTAGTTCAAGTTCAAGTTATAAAGTATTCTACAAAACACACAAATATAAGTCCATGTGGGTTCGACCTTGGTCTTGAAAGTTCCATTGTTTGTCAATTAATGTGAATGTTGAGTCTTAGAGTCTAGTGGGCCCCATATGAAGAATACAAGACCGGAGACTCATCGATTTGAAGAGGTTCAAGTGCGCTACATAGGTAAATTAAGCCTCACATCCCTGACCAAACCCTATTAGGTAATAACTCCGCTTAAAATGGTCCTAACTTACCCAAAACTATATTTGCAAAACCCTTGGTAAGCATTGTTATAGAGTTAACTTGAAGTTTGTGGAGATAAAATCAAATTAGAAAATTTCATGTTCCATTGTGTCATCGGAGTGCAATCGAGACATCTTTGATGTCATCAAAGACATGTTCGATGACATCGAAACAATAGCCTAACAATCCAGCAACCAAATTGAGAAATATACTGGATATTGTCGATGACATCGAAACTTAAGTCTTGATGGCATCGAACCTACTCGATAACATTGAACTTAAGCCAAAACTCTCCAGCAAGCTTTGAAGGAACTCTGATATTTTCGATGCAATCGAACTACCTTCGATGGCATCAAAGATAAGTCATCGATGACATCGAAGGATAGTCGATGGCATCAATACTTGGACTAGCTTGTCTAGAGAGTTTACAAAGAAAATTCTATATTTTTCAATGGCATCGAAATACTTTCGATAACATCGAAATTTAAAATTTGATGACATCGAAATTCAAAATTTGATGACATCGAAAAGCTGCTTGATGGCATTGAGATATGGACAAATCTTGTCACACCCCAAACTTGAAAACTGGGCTTACAAAATTCTTGATCACCTAATCCGGTGCCGACAGCCTCCGTAGTACCCCATTCTCAGCACCCAACGCCCATATGCCAGATTCCAATCCTGGGATCTTATAAGGAGGATTTTCAACATGAATTTCTTTGAAGATAAGCATAACCACAAGTTTACCCAAATCACAAAAGCAACATCATCATCACATATCTACTAATATAAACAATTGAATGCAGTGCTGAAAGCGAAATATACATATATCAAAATCAAGCTCTAGAAGACCGCTGTACGCTCCAAGCTCAACGCCGTTGTGACTTAACATCACCTGCACACATCTATCATGCATAAGCTTATAGAAAGTTTAGAGGGTGGTGTAAGTATGTGTGATACACGTGCCAAGCATATAGATATCAGAGTAAGCAAAAATACTGGCAATCTATAAATCATATAATATCAGAGTAATGCGGAAACATGCTGACAAGTTCATAAATACCATCAGCCTTGTTCAGGCTATGCGATGCAAAAATATAATAGGCCAATATCATATATTGAGGAAGCAATGTAGATCAGCTATGCAATGCGGAGACATAGTAAGCCAAATATCAGATATCGAGTTCACGAATACCGTCAAGCTTAATTAGGTTATGAAATATAGAAGCACAATAACCAAATGCTATGTGCAGAGGATGCAATGCAATATGCGATGCGAATGAAATGTCCAAGCTGGAGTGTGAAGTCGGGATGATAGAATGTAGTATCGCAAGCTATGGGATCCATCACAAGGAACTTCTATCCAAACTAGTCTCATACCTAAATTTGGATAGATAGACTCAATGTGATAAACTCCTGACCTCAGGTTAGTTGCGCACCAACCGAAATTCTGGCCATTACAAAGATACACATATCAATTAGTTGCGAACCATCAGCCCGAGTGGATAATGAATGAATGAGTAAAATGCTAAGTATGCAACTCCTGCTCAATAAGTCCACATATCAGTACTGTACATCTCTGGGATCATCACCGGGGTCTAGTACTCTCTACATGCAATCACCACCCACTGGACGCGTAACCATGCAAGTGGAAGAGACCTCACTATCCGCCTGACCAGTAATCAGCCAATATCTACCCGGCACATCGATAACGGACCCATTTATGAGCTGGTCAAACTCAACCTAGCTATGCCCCCTACCCTCAGGCGAGTAAGGCCACAGCCCTTTCCAACCGACCATGACACAGTAGGAGTCGTGGTCTACTGGTATTCGGCACTCTGGCGCTCATATATCCACTCAGTCTTGACGTTGGAATGTCTCTTGGACATGGAGGTTTAGGGATTTTCACCCAGGGACATCTATGGCGCCCCGATGCTAGTAATAGATTTTTAGTGTCCCATCTGGTCATGCACGATATGCTTATGGAGGCTACGACCCTAATGTCGCTTGGGCGTACAGTAATCATAACACACAATGTAAGATGCATGAGTTATTTAATCTAGTCATACATCAATCCTGCGCATACCTTACGCTCATGTGAGACAATCTCCACCTATCGGGGAGTCTCATAATAACCTACCCAATGGTATATGCAATGGTCAACCACATCTCATAACAAACATGCAGATGATGCGTATGGGCATGTATCATGATGCTATGCTGTCACATACTCATAATCGGTATCAATAACCGGCATCGATAATCGGCATTGATAATTGGCCTATCAAAGGGCCTAAGGGAAGGTCACAATGTGGACATTTAACCATCATTGCCCATCAATGTGGTCATTTAAACAACATTGCTTCCAAGGAGTGACCTTCATAAGGCTAAACATATAGTGGGCCCATGGCCTCACACAAGGGCCTCATACACAACATAATAGGCCACATACAATCTCAACAGGCCTCATACAATCATAATGGGCCTTACCATATAGGCCTCACATATCACAATAGGCCACATCACATGGGCTTCATATACAACACATCGGGCCTCATCATATGGGCCTTATATACATCAAGTGGGCCGTACTAATGGGCCTCATATAAAGTCAAGTGGGCCACATCACATGGGCCGCACTAATGGGCCAATATACATCAAGTGGGCCGCACCAATGGGCCTCATATATATCAAGTGGGCCGCATCAACTGGCCGCACCATTGGGCCAATATACATCAAGTGGGCCGCATCACATGGGCCACACTAATGGGCCTCATATACATCAAGTGGGCCACATCACATAGCCCATACCATCTGCACCATTCATCTAATTTAAAGATTATTTAAGAGCATTTCAAAAAAAAAATCATATCGAAAGATCATCTGGACCATACCACAAATGACAGTGGAGATAATGATTTTTTACTGTTAATTCACCGGGCCCACCAACGTTTATTTTCCATCCAATCCGTTCATAAGGTCACAAAGGCTTGAATTAAGAGGAACAACAATTTCATATTGATTCAAAACTTTTGGGACCTAAAACGGGTTTCAATGGTAGGCGTCAATTCTCCACTAATTTCTGCAGTGTGGTCCACCTGATAGGCAGATCTACCTTAGTTTTTAGTCTCAAGCCTTAAGACGAGCTCACCCTTTGGATTGATGGTTTGGATGTAACACTTACATTAGCGGGCCCCACAGAACTGTTGACGAATACAACAGCTATATAGCTGATAGGGTTACCGGCCCACCGTCCAGATGATGGACGGCGGGATATGACGCATGCATCATGGTGGGGTCCACATGCATGGCCCACCAACTAAATGGACGGACGGTCTGGATATCAGACCGTCAAATCAAACGTACTGGCTGACACCAGTACATCAGCTATATAGTTGGTGAGGTGGTAGACCAACCATTCCACTTTCCAGATACATGGGTCCTACGTGTGTCCCACCACCTAAAGATATATAAATATATCATATATATATATATATTTATATACATATAGTATATGATATATTATTATTTTATTATTATTTTCTTTTTTACATATAACAAATGTCCAACACTGGACGTCCATTGATGGATGGTGTGGACACAACGTCCATTGGTGGATGGCTAAGACACAACGTCCATTGATGGACAAGTAGGATGAAATATATAAATCATGGTGGTCCAGGGCTGGTAAAATAGACAGACGTCGTAGATCTACACATCATCAAGGTGGGTCCACACGTGTGGCCCATCAAAACTTTGGATCGAGCAGATATTTGTGTTTTCCATTTGTCCAGGCCTGCTGGAGGCTGGACGGTGCCAGCTCCAGCAGCTAAGCCCAATCAAGCTAGGGTTCAAAGATGGACGGCTTGGTAAGATACATGCATCTAGGTGGGGTCCACGTCAGTGTGGCCCACCAGCCTTGAAATAGGCTGATATTTATGTTTTTCCTTCAATCAGATCCGTTTAAACGGACCACAGGTGGGCCCACTCGGTGGACGACATAGATAAAATACACACATCACGTGGGGTCCACAACACAAGAAAAGAGAGAGATATAGAGAGAAAGAGAGAGAGATCGGCGTAGTGGAGGGACCCCACCACTATAGGCCCCTCTTTGATCACAACACATACATCAAAGTGGGTCCCATCATAAGTGGGCCCTCAAATAAAAATCAACGGTGGATCACCCACCTATTGCTCCTCTTCTTTAGATCCTTGGACTCCCTAGCTCCAAAGCTACAAGTTTGATGGAGGATGATGGAATTTGGACGGTTGAATGGTGGGGATCTTGGGTAGGAAGTGGGCCACACCTACCTTCTTTCTCTTCTTGGAAGCCATGGACAGTTGCTCTCTTGCTTGGGAGAATGGGTTTTGAGAGAGAGAGAGAGAGAGAGAGAGAGAGAGAGAGAGAGAGAGAGAGAGAGAGAGAGATGATGTAAGAGAGGGAGAGAGATTGTGAGTGATGGGTGTACTTGACATGGGTTGTGTAAGAGAGAGTTGATTTTAGGGGTTGCTTGTACTTAGGGATGGGATATGTACTTGACATGATTGATGTGATCGATGGGACATGTTCCCTTGAGTTTGCAAATGTGCGATATTTTCCTCGAACTAAACGCGGACCCACATCTCTTGGCCTGGGTATCACATCGGCGTGCGAGATGCGGTGTCAGAACCACGGCGACGGCACGGTCGCACTGGTACAAGTCTCAGTTCAAGCTAACTCAGATCGACAGGATGCAACTCAGGGTCGCACGTAAATGCCGATTACAGATCGCGGGTTGCTAGAATTCGATGGGGAGGACCGCAGGAGTGTACGGAACGATACGGTCTAGGATACAGGCCTCACAAATCTATCCATAGAGTTTTCAAAGGAAAATTAATTTATTCACGATGGCATCAAAATGGATTCGATGACATTGAAATTTAAATTTTGATGGCATCAATGCATGTTCGATGACATCAGTATTGTGCTCAAATAGTCTAGCAACCTCAGTATATTTTTCAAGAAAAATCTCGATGGTATCGAGTCATCTTTCGATGACATTGGTATTGAGCTCAAATAGTCCAACAACCTCAATATATTTTTTAAGAAAAATATCGATGGTATCGAGTCATCTTTCAACGACATCGACTATGATAGATTTCTGCCCATTTTCTGACCATTGGGATATTACTCTATATATCACTTGGGGTTGTTTCTTGGCTTTTAGAGCATGCATTGAAGAAAGCTTTGAGATAGTTATTGTTAGAGTTAATACTCTTCCTCTTAAGCCATCTTTCCTATAGGAGTTCATCATTTAATCCATGGCTTAAAGGCATTTATTGGGATATTCATAACCAGGATTGAACTATGAACTCTGACTTTCATTGATGATTCAACAACCACTTTAATGGTAAATAATTATAATTGAATATTTGAATGCTCGGCTTTAGGAATCTTCTTTAGCTCTTAAAGACCCATTATTAACTAGATTAGATTCACCAACACCTTGACCCAACAACCTCGGTATCTTCGATTGGAGCATCTACAATGATTTGCGGTTCAAGGGAGCTGAAGACTCTTCATCAACTGGAAGATTTTCATCAACGTGTGCTGAATGGAGCTCAATCACTTAAAGGTATGTAAAAGAGTCCATTTTATTTGAAGTCCTTTCCTTGTGTAGGATTGTGATTCAGAGTTTGGTTTCTTCAAACCGCCAAGACCTTTCGTAGTCCTCTGATGGGAGAGTACGTGTAGAGTCCTTGTGTAGGATTTACTGCCTTGTGTAAGCATCTTTGATAGAGTCCTTGTGTAGGATTTATTGCCTTGTGTAGGCATTGTTGATAACCTTGTGTAGGTTGTAAAGGTTCATGGTCAACTTGATTTAAAACCATTGAAGAGTGAAATTCGGTACACTCATGGGTTGAGTGGATCCATCGAGAGTGGAGTAGGCACGTAGCCAAACCACTATATATCACTGCATTTGTGATGCATGCTCTTGCTTGTGTTTGTAATGATTCATGCTATGCTTAAATTCTGTACACAACATGTTTGATGAAATGCACCCTTAATATGTTTCACTATCCTAACTTTTGATTATGATTGCTTTTCAATTAATCCTACCTTATAAGTGCTTAGTAGTTAGTATTTGTTTTAAGTAGGATTAAAAGTTTAAAAAGTCTTATTCACCCCCCTCTTGGACACTTGGACATAAATCCATACTTCATTAGTCGCGGTTTACTCGCAATTTCAATTGGTATCAGAAAGGGTTCCTCTCGAAGGGTTTAACAACCTAGAGGGAGTTCCTTACTGAAGTTGGAAGAATGTCTAAAGGAGAGGGAACGTTGGTCTCTCGACTGCCAAGTTTTGATGGTTTAAATTATGCATACCGGAAAGCTAGAATGAATATTTTTATGCAATCTTTGGACCATGAAGTATAGGAAATTGTTGAGAATGGGTATGAGCCATTAATGGAACAAATTGTACTTGATAATGGCACTACCATATCTCGACAAAAAAAAGCATTTTGGACTGATTATGATAAACAAAGGAAAACATGTGATGCTAAAACAATGAATGCAATTTACTGTGTTGTTTCACAATAAGAGTTTAAATGCTTATGTATGTGTTAAACATCAAAACAAGCATGAGATTTACTGAAAACCATCCATGAAGGAACAAGCACCATAAAACTTTTAAAGCTACAACTCCTAACAATCTAATTTGAGAATATAAAAATGGAAGAACATGAGACTTTTATGGAGTTTTACACAAAACTAAATGATATATGTAACTCTATGTGGGGACTTGGAGAGAGGGTTCCGGTACCAAAAATTTATAGGAAAATCTTGAGATCTCTAGCGAAATGCTTCAATTCAAAAGTCACCACCATATAAGAGTGTAGAAATATCGATGAAATGAAAGTAGAAGAACTCATAGGTTCCCCATAGACTTTTGAACAACACTTTAAAACCCCCACAAAATCCAAAGATACTGTCCTCAAAACTTCCAAAACTAACGTTGAATTTGAGGAGGATAGTGAAGAGGATGATGGAGAGGAGGTGGCCCTTTTGGCCAAGCGGTTCAAAAAATTCTTCAATAGAACCGTGGAAGAACTTTCAACAAGAAGGGGAAATATCCTGACCATAAGGGCCCAATAGGCAAACCATCTAGAAGGTCTAAGGAACCCTAATGTTACAATTGCCGGAAGTATGGTCATCTATCTAATGATTATCCCACAAAGAAATCAAAAGGAAAGGCTATGGCAGTCATATGAGACGACATCGAAGACTCTGATTCAGATACAAGTGAGTTTGAGAGTGATGGAGAGAAAAAAATCTTTAAAAATTCTTATGGCCTCCACCACAATGGTCATCCCGGATCTATGGAACAATGAGGAGATAGATGAGCAGCAAACTGAAAAGGCCTCCTCCTCCTTAGAAGAAGACGATGAAGTAGAAGAAGAAGAACAACAAGAAAATGATAACATCTAGGTGGCTTATGACTAACTAGAAATAGAGAATGAAAAGATGAAAATTGAAAATGAGAAACTGAAACTAGATGTAGAGAAATCCAAGCACTCAGTTGGACTTAGTCATAGGTTATCCCAAAGTGATGAAAAAATAGAAAGACTCTTAGGTTTGGGAAGACACTCAAGGAATAAGAAAGGCTTAGGCTATGAAACTTGTAAATCTAGCCCTTCTCTTGCACCTCCTATGATTAAGAAAACTGTTGCATCTGGCAGTCAAACAAAAGCTACTCCCATTTGCCATTCATGTGGAGACATGGGGTATTTTAAATTTGAATGTCTAGCATTTAGACAACCCCATTCCACAACCGGTTCAAGCAATATTGGTAAATTCAAACCAACCGAAAAAATGATGTAGAAACCAAAGAGTCCTCCTACAAAAGTTGCAAATGAAATGAGAAAATTCCCTACTCCTAAAATGATAAAGAGGATGGAGGAATTGCTTAAACAAGTATCACAACTGAATCACAAAACCAAAGAAATGATGAATCAGGCGAATTTGGATCAGTTGCCCCAAAAATCCAAATCACCAAGGTATAACTAGCCTAAAGGGTGAACTAAAAGGAATACTTCATCTCCAAAGAAGGTGGTTACCAAATGTGTTGTGAAAAATAAAGCTAGCTGCCTTGTAATTCATACAACACTCAAAGCAGGCAGTAGCTCTAAATGGTATCTTGATAGCGGTTGCTCCAGTCACATGACAGGTGACAGGACCCATTTTTGCAATTACACTGAGTTTGATGGAGGGTCAGTCAAATTTGGAGATGGGAGCACCACCAAGATAGTTAGACATGGGACAATTGTTGGGCATGGATTGCCCAAGATTGAGGATGTTCTTTGTGTTGAGGAACTAAAACACAATCTATTGAGCATTTCCCAAATATGCGATAAAGAGCACTAAGTCACTTTCTCCAAAGATGTGTGCGAGAACTCGGATCATATAAGTAAATTAATCATGAAAGGTCTCTGCACAAGTGACAACTGGTATGTAATAGAAAGCAGTGGAGAAAATGTCCCGTCCACAAGATGTCACATGACCTGAGATAATGATTCTAAATTGTGGCACCAAAGACTCGAGCATGTACATTATCGAAATTTGTCACAAATTAGCTCAAAACATCTGGTGAGAGGACTTCCTAAGATCGGGAAGAAAGAGAAGGTTGTGTGCGGTGATTGTCTTAAAGGAAAACAGATAAAAATTTCTCATAAAAAGACAACCAATGTAATAACCTTAAGTTATTACATATGGATCTAGTAGGTCCCATCAAAGTTGAGAGCCATGGAGGGAAGATAAACTTTTTGATGGTGGTAGATGATTACTCTAGATTCACTTGTGTCGCTTTTCTTAGGGAAAAATCTGAAACTTTTGAAGAATTAAAAAAACTTGCTAAGTGACTCTAGATTGAAAAGGGATATGTCGTTGATAGGATCAGGAATGATCATGGGAGAGAGTTTGAGAACGACTGATTTCAAAGGTATTGTGATGAAAATGGAATCTAGCATGAATTCTCAACTCCAAAAACTCCATAACAAAATGGAGTGGTTGAAAGAAAGAATAGGGTGTTGCAAGAAATGAGCTCGGTTATACTGAATAGTAAAAATATGTTAAAATGTTTTTGGGTCGAGACTGTCAACATCGCCTACTATATAATAATCATGTATACCTTAGAGCAGGTTTAAATAAAACTTCATATGAGATGTGGAATGGTAAGCAACCTAGTGTGAAATATTTATATGTCTTTGGTAGTAAGTGTTATATCATTAAAGACCGAGAACAACCAGGTAAATTTGATTCTAAAAGCAATGACGACATATTCTTAAGATATTGCTTAAACAGTCGTGCTTTTAGAGTTTACAATTTGAGGACCCTTACAATCCAAGAAACATTCAATGTGGTTGTTGATGACCAACCACATGACAAAAATGGTCCTACCATTGATGTGGAGGATGATGTGGAACCATGCATGATAGGAGTCCTTGGTGGATGGTCCATAGGCCTGGACACCTGCTAAAACCAAGTCTAAGGTTGGCCCCACCATGGCTGTCCCTCCAAGGGTGGGTCATGTTCAAGTGGGCCACACCAGATGGGAGAAAGGATGGATGAAACACTACATTATGGGGGCCTCAAGGAGGTGGGACGGCCAACCCATGCTGGACATCAACCACCATGGGATGTCCAACATGGCTGCTGGTCAGCCATGATTCCCCTAGGTTCTGATGGTCCACATGGCCCCCAATCATGTATGATGGGTCCCAGCAAGGTGGGCCACATTGAATAAAAATTCCAGGGCCAACAGACATACCAATTAATTTATACAATTTATAGACAACAAGGTTGCAAAAAAAAATTAAAAAAAAAATACAGGTTGCTGTCCCCTTTTTGGATCACCCATTGGAGTGGGTCCATGCCATTAAAATCAAGGGAAAATGGTTGGGAAAGGTTCCTCTACTATTGTACATCAAAGTGTGGTGCACATCAGTGACCCGCCACCCCAAAACATGGCCCACAAAGGGGCTTTCCCAGTCAATACATATGGTTGGCAGTCTCACATGTTGGACCGTCCAAGCCCTTGGGCCCAACCCAATAGGGTCCAAAAGTAGGGCTATATGGAGGGTTTTCTAGCATACTGCTGGGTTGGGTCCTCTCACCAAAGACCCACCCTCATCACCTTCGAAAATGATCAAAAGATGTGAGCCAAACACCACTTAGAAATTAACAATATGAGCCTCCAAAAATCTGGGCAGCAATGCATGTTGTAGCCCAAACAGAAAAAGTCCCGCAACATATCCTTCTTGTTCATCAAGGTGGGGCCACTTAGATGGGCCACACACACCCCGATCATGGCCCCAAATGATCTAGACCTTGTGTGGAAAAGTGGACAGCAAGGTGGATCTCCCTCATTCAGAAAATGGGACAAGGAGAATCATCCAACAAGGGTGGACGGCTAGATGTGCCTTATACATCAAGTGGGCCACCTTGATTAGCAAAAATGGAAGAAAATAGGGAAAGAGAGAGGAAATGAGAGAATCCGGTCATACATAGAGGGATTTTGCCACTAAGACCCCTCATATAAAGATCTAGTCATACATATTCACATCTTGGGTCCATGCATGCATGAAGAAAAAAAATTTCTAAGGTGGGGATATCATCCCCACCATAAAATGAAGGTCTAGATGACCTTAGTATGATTGAGATGATGAGATACATCATGATGGGGTCCATAGAGAAGGGCCTCATCATGAAATAATGCATGCATGTAGGATGGGCCAAGGGCTACATCCAAGGGATCAAATGTGTGAGGCCCGTATCCTAGCCATACCATTCTGTAGGCTTCCGTGGTCCTTTCGATCAAATTTCGGTGACCCGCGAGCTGTAATCGGTGTTTGCGCATGATCCTGAGTCGTGTCCCGCATATCAGAGTCGGCTCGACTTGAAACTTGTACCCTAGTGCCCCCACCATCTCCGAGGGGTTCCAATGTCGTGTCTCGCACGCCGAGGCGATACACAGGCCAGGAGACGTGGGCCCACATTCAGTTTGAGGAAAAACACCCCGCATTACAATCCCAAGAGAATGTCCCATCAATCACATCAAATGTCAAGTACTCCATCCCATCATGTCAAGTACAAACACCCATCCCCAAGCAACCCCAAAGTCAAAGCAACCCATACATGTCAAGTACACCTATCACTCCATCACCTTTCACCTATTCCTCTCTCCCATCATCTTCTCTCTCTCTCTCTCTCATTCTCTCTCCATTTTCAAGCAACCCCAAGGAGAGGAGGAAACTCCAACATCCAAGCCCCATGAGAGAGCTTTGTGTGGCCCACTTTCTATCTCCCATCTCCACCATCCAAGTTTCATCTCAACTGTTGGAATTATTTCTTTGGAGCTCTAGCATGCATTGGCGGAAGAAGAGATCTAAGGTGGATGATTTTATGTTTTGATTTTGTAATTTAAGGGCTCACTTGTGGTGGGACCCATCTTGATGTATGCATTGTAAAGAGGGGCCCAGAGTGGCAGGGACCCTCCCATAACCGATCTCTCTCTTCTTTTCCCTCTCTCCCTTTTATTTTTTATTATTTTTATGGTGTTGATGGTACGTGTGGCCCACCTGATGCGTGAATGCCATCCATCACGTGGAGCCCACCTTGGTGTGTGTGTGAAATCCACACTGTCTGTCCAACGTCCAAGGCGTGGACGCTGGAGTGCTCAATAAAAAAATAAATAAATAATAATAATAATAAATAAATAATATAATGTATATCATAATATATAATACTATATGGTGGGCCCCATGTGGGACCCACCTCTGTAGGAGAGGATTGGCTGGTGTATGGCACACACCAGTTATATTGCTGCTGTAAAAGACGTCAACAAGTTCCGTGGGTCTGTGATATCCACACCGTCCATTGACAGTGTGACCCACCTTAATGTACATGTTTTAGCCATGCTGCCCTCCCTTTTTCTAGACATGGGACCCACCCACATGTGCTACACATATGGGGTGGGGCCCACCTTGGGGTATGTATTGTATCTGCACCACGTTGGACGGTGTTAGGTACACAGTGATATTTGTATTTTAGCTGCGCCGTCCATTTGCTGCATGTGGGAGTCCGTGTGATGTATGGGTATTATCCTCACTGTCCGCTGGATTGGGATGCTGGGACCCACCTTGATGTAAGTGTTTTATCCACTTTATCCAGTCCATGCACGTGAACCCCCACACCTGATGTATATATTTCAATCCATGCCATCCACCGTCCAGGGGTCTGGACGGTGAAGCCTACCCATGATGTATGTATCCCTCCATCACCGTCCGTACAGGACGTGTCCCACCCCACACGTGTGGGATGGGACCCACATTGATGTATTTATTTCGTGTCCACACCGGACGGTGTTGCTGTGGTACCCACGTGATTTATCTGTGTGCACCACCGTGATGTATATTTTGATCCACATCGTCCAGAATGTCTGGACAGTGCTAAATCATCTTTGGATGGTGTTATGGACTGCACCATGTGGTATTTATTTCATCCACACCGTCTACAATGCTTGGACGGTGCTAGACAGTGTTTGGGTGGTACTGTGGACCCACATGATGTAGGTGTTGTATCCACACCATCCACCCTATTTTTAGATCATTTGAAGGCCCACCATGATATGTTTATTTTATCTTAGCCATCCCTCTGTTTTACCAGCATGGGACCACCATGACGTATTTATTTCATCCACACTGTCCAGATTGTGCTGGACGATGCTGGACAAAGTTTGGATAGTGCTGATCACATTAGTGAGCCATGTACCCTATGATAGTGTATAGTGATACACATGTTGCACCTGCCACTATTGAAATGATTTTAGATGTAATCTAAGCCCTCACCCACATCATAGTGGGACCCACCACGATATATATGTTATTCACACCGTCCAGGTGGCCCTCACGTGATGTACACATTTGATCTGAGTTGTCCATGGATGAGGCCCATGTGGTGTATTTGAGGGCCCATATGTAGGGCCCACCTGTTATGTATTTGTGGCCTTTGACGAGGCTGAATATGATGGTTTTATGGCCCACATCGATGTATTTGTAGCCCATCTGTTAAGGCCCACCTTGATGCAATTGCAGCCCTTATATGAGGCCCATGTGATGTATTTAAGGCCCATGTGTAGGGCCCACCTATTGTTGAAGCCCATGGGTTGTGGCCCATTGTGATGTACTTGAAGCCCATGTGATACGGCCCATCGTGGTGTATTTATGGCCCATTTGGCGAGGCCCATTGTGATGTAATTCTGGCCCATATGATGAGGCCCGATGTGATATATGTGAGGCCCATATGACAAGGCCCAATGTGATGTAATCATGGCCCATGTGCTGAGGTCCACCATGATAAGTATTTGGCCCTTGAGTGAGACCCATAGTGATGTGTATTAGGTCCTTGTATGAGACCATGGGCCTAGGATACGATTGGCTCTATGTGGGCCACTCCTTGGGAGCATGATGGTTAAATGTCCACATTGATGGGCAATGATGGTTGAATGTCCACTTTGTGACCTTCCCTTAGGCCTTATTAGGCCCATTTTCATAGATTCCGATTGTCGAGGCCGATTATTGAGGTCAATTCCGATTCTGATTGTTGAGGCCGATTTCGATTGTCGATACCAATTCTGATTGTCGAGGCCGATCATTGAGGCCGATTCCGATTCCGATTGTCGAGGCCGATTATTGAGGCTGATTACAATTTCGATTGTTGAGGCTGATTATCGTGGCCAATTTCAATTGTCAAGGCTAACTGTTGAGGCCGATTCCGATTCCGATTGTCGAGGCTGATTATCAAGGCCGATTCTGATTGTCGATTCTGATGGTTGAGGCCGATTGCAATTTTGATTGTCGAGGCCGATTATCGAGGTTGATTCCGATTGTTGATTCTGATTGTTAAGGTCGATTACAATTTTGATTGTCGAGGCCGATTATCGAGGTCAATTCCGATTTCGATTGTTGAGGCTGATTCCGATTCTCGAGGCCGATTATTGAGGCCAATTTCGATTGTTGATACCGATTCCGATTCCAATTATCGAGGCCCAATGAGATGCATATGGTGCCCATATTTAAGGTCCATTGTGATGTGCATTCAGCCTGTGTTTGAGGCCCAATGAGTTGCATGTGTCTCGTATTTGAGGCCCATTGTGATGTGCATTCGACTCGTGTTTGAGGCCCAATGTGATGTATATGTTGCCCATATTTGAGGCCCGTTGTGATGTATATTTAGCCCGTGTTTAAGGCCCAATGTGATGCATATGAGGCCTATGTGATGAGGCCCAATGTGATGTATTTGAGGGCCAAGCGATGGAGCCCATTGTGATGTATGTTAGGCCCATGTGAAAGGCCCATCATGATATGTATTAAGCTCTTGAGTGAGGCCCATGGTGTTGTATATTTGGCCCTTGTGTGAAGCATGGGTCCACTGTATGTTAGGCTCTATATGGGCCATTCCTTGGGGGCAATGTTGGTTAAAAGTCCACATTGTCGAGGTCGATTGTCATGCCAGTTATTGATACCGATTATGAGTATGTGACATTATAGCATCATGATACATGCCCATACGCATGATCTGCATGTTTGTTATGAGATATGATTGACGATTGCATATGCCATAGTGGCGATTGTTATGAGACTCCCTGATAGGAGAAGATTGTCTCACATGAGTGCACGGTATGCGTAGGATTGATGCATGACTGGATTGTATGACTCATGCATTTTGCATTATGTGTTGTGATTACTATACGCCCTAGCGACATCAGGGCCTTAGCTTCCATAAGCATATCGTGGATGGCCAGATGGGATACCAAAAATCTATTTTACATAGGGTGCTATAGATATCCTTAGGTGAAAGTCCCAGAATCCTCTTGGTTCCAGAGGTTGCTCCAACGTCTAGACCGAGTGGATGCATCAGCGCATGAGGGCTGTATACCGTTAAGCTGCGTCTCCCACTGTGTTGTGGTCGGTTGGAAGGGAGTAGTGAGGTCTCTTCCACTCACCTTTTTGTGCGCGATGGGGCGATAATCTGGTTTAGAGTGTAATAGACCCCGGTGATTTTCTAGAGAGGAACCGTACTGATATATGGACTTATTGAGTAGGAGTTGCATACTCATGCATTCATTTCATTCACTATTCACTCGCATGTCTGTTGGCCCAAAAATTTTTATTCAATGTGGCCCACCTTACTAGGACCCATCGTACATGATTGGGGGTCATGTGGACCATCAGAACCTAGGGGAATCATGGCTGACCAACAGCCATGCTGGACGTCCTATGGTGGTTGACGTCCAGCATGGGCTGGCCATCCCACCTCCTTGAGGCCCCCATAATGTAGTGTTTCATCCATCCTTTCTCCCATTTGGTGTGGCCCACTTGAACGTGACCCACCCTTGGAGGGACGCCCATGGTGGGGCCCACCTTAGACTTGGTTTTGGGCAGTCGTCCAGGCCCATGGATCGTCCACCAAGAATGCCCAGCCTATGGGCTACTACTAGACGTCTAGTCTAACAGCTGGCCCACTTGATAGGTATGTTGTATCCACTCCTTTCATCTGGTGGGACCCTCTGTGACATGTGTGAGTCACCAGAGATCAAAATAATTATATAAATTAATTATTGTTGGATTTCTAACAAGCCTAGATAGTGGATAGGTTGGAATTTCAGTAATAGGTCTAAAGTGGCTGCTCATAAATGCATGTTTTGGGGCTGCATGGCCCGCTAGATTTAGGGATATTTTTATACATATCTTGCTCTATTACCAATCAAGCTTTGGGCTTAATTAGTGTACACTTAAGGCCCACTCCAGTTGGGTTTTTATTGGATCAATGTTCATAGCTATTTATTGAATTTTCTAGGCCCGTTTGTCCTGGAACTTTCATGATAGTCCCCTTGACCTTTGAGCCTACATTTACTACTTATTGTGATGGGTTTGTGGGCCATAATATGTAAGTAGTTGGGCCCTTGGTTGCCCACCAAAGATAACCTTGTACTTGGGCCAAATTGTGATGCCCAACTCACTTGAAATAACTATGAGGATAGCCCTTATGGTTGGATTACCAAGCTGCCCATTAGGCCGACCACAATATGTATGTTTATGATCTTTATGGATTGGGCCCAAACCTTAGTTGAGGGCCCACCATATTGCCTATGTGCTGGGCTTGGTGTATAGCCTACTAAGCTATGGATTGCTTAGGCCTTGGGCCTTGTTTCATATCGAGTAGTGGCAGGCTACCTTTTGGGACCCAATTGAGGTTGGATGTTCTCCTTGGTGGCCCTAAGGAAGGCCCATGGGTTGATATGGATGGTTTAAGGCCCACTATAAGCCCTCTTTAGGACCGCTTATTCCCTTAAGCATATTTATTGTCCTCCTTAGCTTTGTGGGCTACCCCCAAAGTATTGGCCCCCACTAGAGGTTTGTTCTTAAGATTTAATTGTCTAAGTACCTAGACTTGATTCCCTCGGAGGAGTATGTTATAAGTCATCATCGTCGTATAGCACACCCTTATGATCCATATGCATCATTGAGTGATTGGATTACATTTGTGTGTGTGGTCATTGGGTTGACATGTTAGAGAGATGGAGTTTCCCCTCTTATGTACATTGTGTGCTTGGAGCTAGTGCATGATTAGTATGCGTGACTCATGCATCTGACATCGCATCTCATGGATATTGTTGCCCTTGCTTCATCAGGGCCCTGCCTCCACAGGGGTATTCGTGGATGACTGTATGTGGACACCTGAAATGTTATTCGAGCATATAGGGTGCATAGGATGCCCATGGGTGAAATTCCTAAAACTTCCATGGTACTAAGGATCTGCTCTAGCGTCGTGATCGAGTGTAAACTATGAACGCATGAGGGCCTTACACTGTTAGGCCGTGACTCCTACTGTTGTGTACTCGGTTGGGATATGGTGTGGCCTTATCCGCCTGTAAGGGAGGGCATTGCCAGGCTGAGTTTGACCAGCTCGTGAATGGGTATGCTACCGTCGAGTCTCACTAGTGATTGGCTATCAACGGGCGGGTAGTCAGGTCTCCTACGATCGTTTGACTATGCGAGTCTATAAAGCGGCAGTCATCCTGCATTGTACTAGACCTCGGTATATTCCTTATGATGGAACTGTACTAACTTGTGGATTAGATATGAGGATTGACATCACTTCACATCACATTTTCATCAGCTACATAAGCCCTTTATGCATCATCTTGGTATGATGCCCAGTACTCATTGCATTATATTCATGATAAGCCTCGGTAAGGCTAGTGATATTATCATTGATCATGTTTCCCTTCTTGTATCTCCTATTATTCTTCTGCGTACCATTGTTACACACTTCCACCACCCTTTAAGCTTTCTATAAGCTTATGCACAATTGGTGCGTGCAGGAGACCCTAGGTCGACGTCTTAGTAGCAGAGCTTGGATGGGAGTTGAGCCAGGACCCCTGTGTTGTAGATCTTTCTCGCTTTCTTCTGTTATCATATGTATTTCCTTCAGCCATATATCTAAAGTTCAAATTTATAGTGTATTTTATAATGCGCCACTTTGTTATTTTCAAGATTTACTTGCTGTGATCTTGGGTATGCCCCATTGGAATGAATATACGGTTATGGAAATCCTCCTTGTAGGATGCCAGGATTGGAACCTGCCTCAGGATCCGAGAATGGGGTACTATGGAGGTTGTTGTGGCCAGAACTGGCTATCAGGTTCCTTGTGAGTCCGGTTACTGAGTCTGGGACGTGACACTCCTCTCTCTCTCTCTCTCTTTCATTCTCTCTTTTTCTCTTTCTCTTTCCTTTTCCTTTCTTTCTTTCTTTCTTTCTTTCTTTCCCCTTTCTTTCTTTTTCTTTTTCTTTGTCCTTCTATTCTTGATGTGGTATCTTTTCCCATTATTGGACTGATGGCTTTATAGGCGAAAGAGTCTCTAGACTCTTCCTGCATAATTCTTTATGCAAATCTTATTTTACAGCAAAGGGAACTGACGCAGTCCCTGTTTTGCGGTGAGTGCGAAAGGCAACTTATGAAACTTTTCACATACGTAGCAGGAGAGAGAAGTTTTTATCTTTCTCTCCTTTTGCCAATGTGAAGGGGGTCGGAATCCTCCCAGGATTATTTGGATGGCTGGGATTAGTTGTAGAGAGCTTGTTCAAACTGAGTTTAATGTTGTCTTTGTGTTGGGGGTTCATATTCCATTGCTGCTCATGGACGTGGAAAGCATGGTTTTGAATGTCGTGTGTTGTATGGTTTATAGTGGATGTAAGGTACCTAGAGGGACGACTGTGATCATCCTATTACAGGTTTTAAATGGCATGGATTTCATTGAGAATTCCAGGTTTGGTTTGGCTCTCGGAAGAGCGGAAAGAGGAGGTTTCCAATTTGAAAACTCCAAGGATTCTGGGCGTTGTTACAATGTGCGAAAGTTACACATGGTTCCGATTTGGTTGCAGGAATAAGTGGGGTCCATTACGATGGATTTTTGGGAGATCCATTCCACTTATTAATCTAGTCAGGTCGTGTTGGCCCATGAGCCCAAATACGAAGTAGATCTAAGCTTTAGATAAGCTTATCTTGGAAGTTTTCCTAGCGAGTGTCAAAATGGACTTGATTTTAATTAATGGTCCACACCTAATGATCAGGACCGAATTTTGGGATAAATATATAGTTAAGATAGGAAAACAGTTAGACAAAATTTGGTGGTTGATCGATGGTGGAAAATGGCTAGATTTGAAATCTCACCTTTTGCATCAAAAAGAAGGAATTGGCTTCAGCGTTCAATGGTGTAGGATCATAGATCGGGGCCCAAATTTTGTATGATATATAGTCATGTGAGGCCAAGGTGTGGTCCAAGTCTGAATTGCGATGGATGGTAGAAAGTAATTAGATCTGAAGATCTAGGTTTATATAGAGTTGGTAAGCCTAAACGGATAACTTGCGGCTAAGTAAAATCTTATCCAAGTGGGGTCTTTATATTTCATACTTGGTCTATATTAGGAGCAATCCAGGTTGTTTATATGAAGGAAAATATCCTACTACGACTACCCATGAGGTTTCTTCACTCAATGGACACCAAAATCAACGGTTACGGGCTGATTTGTCAATTGAGCCACTGTTACAATGATCTAAGGGTTGAAATTCAATGTATATGGTTAATTTATAATACATAGGCATGGTTTAAAATTTCATGTTAAACGGATAGTGGGAACTACATGATCTAGAATTCAGGGGTCTAGGTTAATGACATTTTCATAATTATTGCTGATCTAAAAGTTTTATGAAATCTAATGGTTCTATGTGGTTGTATGCGCCTTTCTAATCAATTCTTACAAATGGACTTACATCTAAATCATTACGGATAGGGAGCTATTCGTCATTTCATTTAGGGAAAGAGTCCTTACTCTTGCTCGGGTGGTAGACTCTCAGGAGTTTCAACTCCCGGTCAAGGGTTCGAGTACCCATAGGTGGTGAAATTCCACTAGCGTGAGTGCGTGTGTAAAAAAAAATCACATGATCAAGGGTCGTATGACTCGATTTATGGATGAAAATAATTCTCGATGGTCAGATTCATGTTGGAGAATAGTTGTAGAGTTAGGATAGCTAAATTGATATTGTACACATGCACATATTATGTTAAATTTCATGGTAACACTCAAGAACTTTCAATACTCGAGTATTGAAAAGTTCGGGGTGTTACAATCTACCCCCTTAAACATAATTTCACCCCTAAAATTTAGTACTTTTATTATTCAAGCCTTCTCCATGCCAGTTAAGGATTATTTACTCTCTATGTTCAAGGTGATATGAATAGATGGTTGTAGTGGGTTTGCGCCTGATACACAAATCCTTCGCCTACGCAGATCGGAGGATTCACTGGTATTAATTCGTAATCCTGTTAAATCTCAATCCTTTACTTGATCAGGGCATTGATATTATTCAAGATTTTCTAGGACTTAGAATTTGAGTCAAACTGAGCAGATTTCGCGTAAACATGGTTCCATCAGTCCATAATCTTGATTGTTCTAACTCATGAAGAATATCACGAAATCTTATTTCTCGCAAGGGACAATTCTACGTGGCCCATTAAGCCTTCACTGCGTACTCTGATTACCTAATACTCTACCTGAACCTACTTCTATCATCCTCACTGATTCATTGTGCTTAAGTTTTCAATGTATCACTCATAAGGCATATGTCTAGGTGTGCATATAATTGACTACCTGAAAATCGGGGTGCTACAACCTACCTCCCTTAAACAAAATATCAACCCCGAGATTTGTTAATTAGATTAACCTACTTACACCTTTCCTAATTAGGGTTCTGCAACCTATGGTCCTGATCATTCTAAATTTCTAGGGAATACCATGAAATATTTTTTTTCGCCCCAAAAGCCAGATATCCTAACCGGACTAGATGACAATGGGTTGGCTAGGTTTTATAAAAGATAGGCCAAATTATCCATTCATTGTTGAACCTAAGTTTTAGTGTCATCTTTTATATGAATGTCATATATTCCCAAAATTATTTTATATTGATAGCCTGTCACTTTCAAAATTTTAAATTTCTGATCCATGCGTCCACTTTACTCGAAATTTTATTCCTAAGGTTACAGAAAAATTCCTGAGGTAAGATTTCATGGTTTAGGGGGGTACCTAGATTCATATTTTCTAAATTTCATGTCTAACTTAATATTTCAATGGTAAACTTGAATATGGGTTTCTAATTCTCAACTCCCTAGTTCTTTTGAGACTTCATTGAATGTATGTATCTAATTCATCATTTGTCTTAATCGCGTAAGGCTTGTGATAGTCCACTCCTTCAGGCCCAGTTAATCTCATTCTCATACTCGGATAGAGTGGGTGGTCAAGGCTCTACAACGCTCCATGGAGGCAATTCAGCAGATCACACAGGAGATCTTGCATGCCCTTACTTACCGTCGCGATGACACAATTCCATGTGAGGGTGGTTCGTCTGCTTAGAGTCTAGTTCAACATTGCAAGTCCAGGGTTTAGGTACTGGGGCATTGTTATCTTTTTGGATGCCCAGGATGATCTGATACATTTTTATTTGTATATGATTTGATCAAATGTTGTATTCTGTGGATGGTTATGTGTGTTTTGGATGAAATTACCTTGCTTGGGCTTGTTGTGTTTTTTTTTGGATGGTTTATGTTTTGGATATTTATGCCATTTTGGGCAATTATGACATAAATTGATGATGACTTGTTTCTTTACATCTCACTCCTATCTTTTTTATTATGTGAACGTTTGATCTATTTTCCATGATTTTAAGTAATTGATTCTCTAATTCAAGGATAATTACATGTTATTTATTGTTAACCTTTTATCAATTATTGACAAAAGGAGGGAGAACCCTACTCCCATCATTAATGGTGATGTAAAAAGATAGGGGGAGTATTAACTCAAGCACAGTTCATTATTTGTATATTTTTGTAAATGCATTGTAATAGTGTGAAATCTTGAGTTGTATAGACCATTTAGGGTTTGTTAGGTATTTTGTCATGTAATTGACAAATGGGGAGATTGAAAGTGCCCTGGTTTGTCAATCAACGTGAATGTTGAGTCTTAGAGTCCATTGAGCCCCATATGAAGAATATAAGACTGAAGACTCATCAATTTGAAGAGGTTCAAGTGTGCTACATAAGTAAATTAAGCCTCATGTCCCTAACTAAACCCTATCAGCTAATAACCCCACTTAAAATAGTCTTAAATTACCCAAAACTATATTTGCAAAACCCTTGGTAAGCATTGTCATAGAGTTAACTTAAAGTTTGTGGAGATAAAATCAAGTTGGAAAATTTCATGTTCTGTCGATGTCATTGGAGTGCAATCCAGACATCTTCGATGTCGTCGGAGACCTGAACGATGGCATAGAAACAATGGCCTAATAGTCTAGCAACCAAATTGAGAAATATACTGGATATTGTCGATGACATTAAAGGAAGTTCAATGACATCAAAACTTAAGTTTCAATGGCATCAAACCTACTTCGATGACATTAAACTTAAGCCAAAACTCTCCAACAAGCTTTGAAGGAACTCTGATATTTTCGATGTAATTGAAGTACCTTCTATGGCATCGAAGATAAGTCATCGATCACATCGAAGGATAGTCGATGACATCGATACCTGGACTAGTTTGTCTAGATATTTTACAAGGAAAATCCTATGTTTTTCGATGGCATCGAAATTTAAAATTTGATGACATCAAAAGGCTGTTCGATTTATTCTCGATGGCATCGAAATGGCTTCAACGACATTAAAATTCAAATTTCGATGGCGTTGAAGCATGTTTGATGACATTGATATTGAGCTCAAATAGTCCAGCAACCTTTATGTACTTTTTAAAGAAAATCTCGATGGCATCGAGTCATCTTTCAATGCAATCGAAGGTCCCCTTCGATGGCATTGAAGGCTGATCAATGACATTGGGTAACATTTGTCCCGCACTTAATTGAAAACCTTGGTGAAAGAGTCGATGGCATCGAAGAAGGTTCAATGACATTGAAGGAAACTTCGATAGCATTGAACACCTTTTAATGGCATCGACAATGATAAATTTCTGCCTATTTTTAGATCGTTGGGATTTTACTCTATACATCACTTGGAGTTGTTTCTTGCCTTTTAGAGCTAACATTGAAGAGAGCTTTGAGGGAGTTATTACTAGAGTTAATACCATTCCTCCCAAGCCCTCTTTCTCATAGGAGTTCATCATTCAATCCATAGCTTAAAAGCATTTATTGGAACATTCATAGCCTAAATTGAACTATGAACTCTGGCCTTCATTGATGATCCATCAACTACTTTAATGGCAAATCAATGTGCTGGAATCTTTGAATGCTTAGCTTTGGGAATCCTCTCTAGTTCTGAAAGATCCATCATTAACTAGATTAGATTCACCAACACCTTATGTAACATCCCAAACTTTTCAATACCTGAGTATTAAAAGTTTTCGAGTGTTATCATGAAACTTATCTTAGCAAGTATATGTATATGATACCAATTTAGCTATCCTAACCTTACATCTATTCTCCAACATGAATCTGACAGCTGGGAATAATCTTCATCCATAGATTGAGCCATCCGATCGATGATTTTAAGAAAGGATTATCATATATCTAAGTATTCTCACCTGTCCATCATAATCAACCGTTCAGTTAACTACGCACTGCCAGGTAAAGATATCTGACCGTTCACTTTGATTATGCCACCCGATCATGGTGAACTAACTATCTGATCAATATATCTATCCGTACACGTATTGAATCGAGATTTTGATCTATTCATCTTGTTCACCACCTATGAATATGCTTAATCCACCATTAGAACTACAATATGAGGAACTTACACATGTCATCAAGTCACTTAAATCTAATAATATACATGTTCTACCTCTTGATCACTAAAAAAACCCATTTTTTATTAATCCATTTATGAAATTGACCATACGTCCACTTGCATACATGGTTAGAGTACTAACCATCAAGTTTTACTGTTTATAACATGTCATGTGACCATCCAATAGGTTGGTTGAAATTTGTACTTTCCCTTAATTAATTTGGTAAGTAACTCTTTATTCATAACGACTTATATATAAGTTCTTTTGTAAGAATTACTTAGAAACGGGCCAATAATAATGTAAGACCATTAGATTTTCCAAAACTCTCAGATCAGTAATAATTACAAAATTGCCATTAACCTAGACCCTTGAATTCTAGATCACATGGTTTTCATGATCTATTTGATGTGAAATTTCATACCATGCCTATGTATCATAAATTAACCATTCATGTCAAATTTTAGTCATTAGATCATTGTAAAAGTGGCCCAATTGACAAATCAACCCCTTAATTGTTGATTTTATTGTCTATCGACTAAGAAAAGGTTGTAGGTAGTCGTAGTAGGATATTTTCATTCATATGAATGATTTGGATTGCCAATCATATGGACCAAGTGTGAAATATGAAGACCCCACTTTAGTAGGCTTTTACTTAGATGCAAAGTTATTCTTTTGAGGCTTACCAATTCTTTATAAATCTGGATCTTCCGATTTAATCACTTCTTGCCATCCATCGCAACTCAAATTTAGAGCACGCTTTGGCCCCATATGATTATAAGATTATATAAAATTTAGACCCCGATCTATGATCCTACACCATTAAATATTGAAGCTAGTTTCTCCCTTTTGGCACAACAGGTGAAATTTCATATCTAGGCCTTTTCCACTATCGATCAACCACTAAATTTTTTTCAATCGTTTGTCTATCCTAATTACACATTTTATCCAAAATTGAGCCTTGATCATTAAGCATGGACCGTTAATTAAGATCAAGTCCTTTTTGGCACCCGTTAGGAGAATTTCCAAGATAAGCTTATGTACGGCTCCGTTCTACTTCATATTTGGGCTCATGGGCCAACACAACTTGACTAGAGTGATGAGTGGAATGGATTTCCTAGAAATGTATCATAGTGGACCCCACCTATTCTGTACAATCAAACCCCAAGTTAAAGCTTTCGCCAGGTGTAACTACACTGGTAAAAACTGTGCGCTCGAGGGAATCTCGCCACAAGGTTTCGTTAAACCCACCAAGTGAATGGCTCTGGAGCTCTAATTTGAAACATCTATGAGCTTTCCATAGTAAATCTAAACCATCCAACAAAACTAGATTAAAGGAAAACAGGCCAGAACGAAATCTGCCATTAGAGTGGCAGTCATCTTCCTCGTTTGAAAGTTGATCGTCACTCACTGAGGCTACACCCTTCCATGATCTAATCCATTCGTCAAGTGACCCACTTGAATATGAGATATCCTCTAGAATATTAAAGGAAACAAAACATTTATATGGACCGCTATTTTAAATCAAACGGCCACTAAAACCTTTGTGAGTAAGTTTACTATGCAAACTGTATAATGCCACCTTGGTGTCTCCCATTATGCAAGGGTGCCCAAAAATCCTATAAAATCTCCACATCTTCGTGGAATTCAGAGGGAGAAACTGAGAGAAGAGAGAGAAAGAAATGAAATAGAGAGAAGGAGAACGTGAGTCGATGCACGCCATATCGAGTCAACTCGACCTAATTGGGTTGAAGTAAAAAAATTGGTTCATCCATTACCATTGTTGGACTTTCCAGAGAGGAAGGAAGAGAAAAAAGGAAGGAGAAAGAGAAGAATAAGAAGATGAAGAAGAAAAATAATAGAGCGAGAGAGAGAGAGATCGAACGTTGCTCGTGGTCGAACAACAACTCGATGAATTGCCACGCAGAGATCAAATATAAATCTGGGGTATGTTTCTCGACGTTAGAGATAAGTTATTATATCAAGTTTCTTAAAAGAAGTCATCATTAGCTAAGATTAGGTTTTTATTTAGACTCTTGAATAATCTTATGTAGGTTGTTTAGAATCGAGTCGAATTGAGTTGACTCAGCGAAGGAAATCATTGATCAAGGGTTTGTGAAAGTGCCCTGGTTTGTCAATTAGTGTGAGTGTTGAGTCAGCTAGACTGTAGAGCCTCATAGGAAGATCAATTCAAAGCGTCTGCCTCAACCGGATGTGTGCAAGCTCGCCACATGTAAATCTAAGCCTCATATCCCATGTCCCAAAACACCAGGTAAATAAAACCCTTAAAACAAATTAGAACATCATATGGTTTTTAAGTTAAGAAAACTTTTTCAAAATCAGAAAATCTCTAAGTTTTCTTGCTTTGTCGATTTTATCGATACACAGCTCAATATGATCGACCTGCATTGTTGATGTCCTCGATGACAAATTGATTCCATTGGAATGAGGACAAAAGTGTCCAGCAACCACATATATCTCTGGACAGATTTATCGATGTATCAATATACCTATCGATATCATCGATATTTAAATCTCGAGTCCATCGAAGGTGAGTCGATAATATCAACAGGCAGATCTCCAGTGCCCCTATTTTCACTTAACAATATCATATGTGCATGATATATCGAACCACTCCTCGATACCATCGAAGTTCAAATCTCGATGACATCAGAAGGCTCTTGATGTTATCGGTCATGAGCACAAAGTTTCCAGTAAAATATTTCAGGATAGTTTATCTATGATTGAGGGTCACTTGATAGAATCGATATTTAAATATCGATGATATCGGTATGGTTTTGATGGCATCGAACAGAGACAGAAATTGTCCAACAAGCTTAAACGAAAATCCCTTGGATTTATCGATGCCTCGACACAGCTATCGATATCATCGACATTCAAATTCTGATGATATTGAAGGCCCCTTGATCATTCTTGTAAACTTAAAATATTTCAAAGCAAGTCTCTCTCATTTTCAAATGTCGAGGAATCGAACCTCACATCGATGAAATCGGAGTTCGAAATCCGATTACATCGACACGTGTTTCGATTCCCTCGACCAGCTAGCAATAGGTTTTAAAAGCGTATGACATTTGAGTTTGTGTCATCGAGTGGACCTTCGATGCTATCGAGAGTATACGCTCGATGATATCGATCCCGCTCAATGATATCGAACTCTATCATAAATGTGACCGTTTTATATCCGTTGGAACCTTTTGCCTAATAAAGAGGACTTGTCTATTATTGCTGGTAGGAAAAGAAGAGAGTGCTTTTATGTGTTTTACCTTAGATCATATACCCAAATCCCTTTCTCTCAGGGAAGTTCATCCTCTAATCCACCCTCATCATTGATATTCAATAGAGTGGATTAGAGAATGAACTTCTGCATTCAAGGATCCTTCAGCTACTCCCTTAATGGAAAATCATTATGCTGGGATGCCTTGAATGCATAGATGACTGGAATCACTCTATCTTCCTTATAAGAAAACATTTAAGAGAGTAGGATTCTGTCTTAACCTTGACCCAACCTGATGTCGTATGTTGGTACATCATCTGTGTTGCAATTAAGGAAGTAGAAGATTCTTCATCAACAAAAAAGGAGATCTTCGACAATGTGCTGAATGAGACTCATCCACTTATCTGTAAGTAACTAGAGTCCAGAGGACCCTTGTGATCATTCCTTTGTAGGATTGGGTCTAAGGTGTTTCTCACCCCTTGTAAGTCCTCTAGGAGGCCTCTGGCGGGAGTGTACATAGTGGGTGTGTTGTGTTGACCCTTCCTCTATGGAGAGCATAAACATTTAGGCTCTTATGGAAGATCCTTAGACAGTGTGCCTAAAAGTGGGTGCGTTGTGTTAACCCTTACTCGTGAGAGCATAAATATTGAGGTTCCTTGTGTGGATCCTTAGCCAGTGTGCCTAAAATCGGGTGCTATGTGTTGACCCTTACTCAGGGAGCATAAATAGTCAGCCTAGGTGTAGGTTGTAAAGGTTGAAGGTGAACCTGATTTAAAACCTTAGGTTTGAGGCAAACCGCTATGAAACCTCCTTAGTGAAATCTAGCACACTCAAAGGTTGAGTGCGTCTGCCGGGAGTGGAGTAGATAGATCGTCGAACCACTATAAAATGACTGTGTTTGTGATTGATATTTGTTCTTAATTGTTTGTGTGATTTCATTAACTGCCCTCATATCTGCTCACACTTCACACACAGTCACATCCATTATAAACTATAAACTGTTTCATGTTTATCATTCAATAGTTTTATGATTGGATCCTCAATTTGGCTTGGAAGCCATTTGAGTTACTCTAATGATATCCTGATGCTTTTCATGCCTATTCACTCAGGATTAGATTAACAGGATTTTTAATAAGCATAAAATATTTAAAAAGTCCTATTCACCCCCTCTAGGACTATTCAATAAGCATAAAATATTTAAAAGTCCTATTCAATAGGATAAAATATTTAAAAGTTCTATTCAATACTCCTTCTTCAACTAAAGCGGTCTGCACTGCTATTTCAGTTTGGTCAGGCTGAGAAGAGTTGCTGATTAAAGTAAGAGGATATCTACGTTCCATTTTGCTTAAAATCCCTAATTGGATTGGAAAATTTCTTTAATCATAACCTTAAATCTACATATATAGTAAACTCAGCCTAAGTTTTGATCCTAACCACACAATCCATGTAATATAACGATCTAACCATATGAATCATGCTAATTATGCTATAGTTGGGTACTACAACAAGCAAATTCAAATCTAGCAACGTTAGAGTGTGATCAAATGCAAGAGGTGAGGGTTTTTCTTTTAAATTTTGTGATAATTTGATTTGATTATCTTATTTGTACATGCTTCGAGTTTTATTAGTGTGAATCATCACCTTATGAATGACTGTTACATAATTTAAATCCTCACACTATTACCTTGTCACATAAGTATAATGTTGTAACTCTCACTTCTAGTGATCAATATAATATTGTGGACGTAATGCATTTTGGGTAACTGCTTTCTTGGTCGGCACATAATCCTATGGGTTATTGAGTGGTGCACAATCGATGTAAGTAAATCTTCATACATATTACATCACTTCTCGAGATTAGATGTCGCAAATAGTTGCTCCGTGAAGATATCGTGTCAAGTAAATCTCCCAATCGTGTTGTTGTGTTACCTTGAGACGTTAACATAAATCCACGTTAACGTTGGACACACTGACAAATCTTCGTAGTATGGGATGTGGGGCAAGCCAGATATCTTTAAATTACCTTCTACATTTGATCATGATTTCTGAGTGTGATGGACTGCATATACTTTACTAGACATGCATGTCATATAGAATATTTGTGCATATCGATACCACTTATATTTATGGAGTATGAGACGTATCGAGACCCTTCTATTACTCTTATGAATCACTTGTATGATTTTAAACTTTAAAGGATAACCACCACTATAAGTAGGGCATTGACCCTCTCCAACCATACAAACATTGTAGGTGAAGCATAGACTAAAGGTGCAGAGGTTGATTCCTTTATGGAAGATTATTTAGAATAAATGAGAAGGACAACATTACATTTAGATTTATTTTCCGCTGCACACTTTGATAATGTAATAAGCTCTCATTAAAAGTACATTAAAGAATTATTTGTACGCTTTTTATTCTAATGGAATAATAAATACGGTTGATTTTATTCTTGTGAATGGTTACCTTCGTGAATGTAACTGGATATGATTTATCCATAAAAAAAGGTGCAATTTAATGCACCCAATTTTTACAGTATTAACACCTGGAATTCTCAGGCATGAGTATGTATTCGAGCTGCAAAAATTCGGGGCGTTACACCTTGACCCAACAACCTCAGTATCTTAAATTGAAGAATCTACAACAAGTTGCAATTCAAGGGAGCTGAAGACTCTTCATCAACTAGAAGATCTTCATCAACATGTGTTGAATGGGGCTCACTCACTTAGAGGTAAGTAAAAGAGTCCATTTTGTTTGAAGCACTTTCCTTGTGTAGGATTATGATTCAGAGTTTGGTTTCATCGAACTCGCCAAGACTTTTCTTAGGCCTCCGATAGGAGAGTACATGCAGAGTCCTTGTGTAGGACCTCCTGCCTTGTGTAAGCATCTTTGATAGAGTCCTTGTGCAGGATCTGTTGCCATGTGTAGGCATTATTGATAACCTTATGTTGGTTATAAAGGTTCATGGTCAATCTGATTTAAAACCATTGGATAGTGAAATCTGGTACACTAATGTTTGAGTGGGTCTGCAGGGAGTGGAGTAGGCACGTAGCTGAACCACTATATATCGTTGTGTTTGTGGTGCATTCTCTTGCTTATGTTTGTAATGATTCATTCTATACTTAAATTCTACACACAACATGTTTGAAGAAATGCACCCTTAATATGTTTCACTATCATAGCTTTTTATTGTGATTACTTTTCAGTTAATCCTGCCTTATAAGTACTTAGTAGTTAGTATTTGTTTTAAGTAGGATTAAAAGTTTGAAAAGTCCTATTTACCCCCCTCTAGGACACTTAGACATAGCTCTGTACTTCACCAGTAACGATTTACCTGCAATTTCAGGTCTCACCGAGTAAAAGTATGTCATAGCCCTGCACTTAAGGTGCTTAACAGGTTTTTAGTGCCATTACCGGAGACTTCGGTTGTGTTTTTTGAAATACCTTAAGGTTAGAATTTATTTAGGATTAGGGTTATTTTTCTTTGCATTTTTAGGTTAGTTTTTTTTTCTAAAATTTTCTAACATAGGGTTTTATTTTTTAAGCATTTTCTCATAATTTCATAATTTTTTAGTGGTTTGTTTTGTTTTAGATTTTCTAACATCGCTAACATCGTTTGCGTATGAAAATGAGAGGGGGGGGGGGGTCTCATAATTTCATAATTTTTTAGTGGTTTGTTTTGTTTTAGATTTTTTAACATCGCTAACATCGTTTGCGTATGAAAATGAGAGTGGGGGGGGTGTATGTGTTGAATAGGACAATGCCAAATAATTGAAATAAATGTGGAATATGTAAGAAATATAAAAATCTCAATCGCCTGAGTATTGAAACCTTAATTATAAATGATTCGTAGGAAAACCTTCACAAAAAATATTAGGCAGGACAACCTTATTTCATGAATGTCTTTAAAATTAATCATTCAAACTAGCAAGAGAAGATAAAAGAATTATAGCATTCATCACAAAGAATGAAGTAATAAATAACATCCACCACCAAAAGATTAAAGTATTCGCCACAAGGCACAAGGAGTTATAGTGGTTTGGTACTTAAAACAACCACACCTACTCCACTCCCAAAATTATTACCCTTGTAATTTTGGCTTTCATTATAATAAGGTTTTCATAGGTTTACCTTAACAAACTAATACAGTTCTTTGTGATTTTCATGGGCTCACCACAATAAAACTCCTTTTATGATTTTGATGGGCTATCATAAATAAAAACTCCTTTTGTGATTTTGACAGGGATTCACAAATAAAAACCCCTTTTGTGATTTTGATGGGCTATTACAAATAAAAACCCCACTGAGATTTTCACAGTCTATCTTAGACAAACCTAAAATGAAATACAGTAAGATAATGTACATATTTTCAAATGGAGATTTGAAGACGTGATAGAAGCTTGTAGCAGAACAACTTCTTTCTTGAATGTAGATGGTGCAGTGTTCAATCAGACAGAAAAAGTCTAGGGTTCTATAAATTTTATAAATGGAAAACCCAAATTCTACTTGATTCAATTCTCTTAGATCTCAAAGAAGAGTACAGATTACTCTCTTAGAATAAGATTAAAAAGATCTTGAGATAAGAGAATTGAATAAGTTATAAATTAAATTATAAATACCACACAGATAGCTTGCCGAGGACTTTCTCTCTCTCTCTCTCTCTCTCTCTCTCTCTCTGTAAGACCCGTATCCTAGTTCGTATCATTCCGTAGACTCTCGCGATCCTCCTCGCCGAACAACCCATGATCTATAATTGGCATTTGCGCATGATTATGAGTTGCATCTTGTATATAAGAGTTGGCTCGACTCGAGACTTGTACCCTAGCAACCGTGCCGTCACCGCGGTTCCAACGTCGCGTCTCGCGCACCTATGCGATACACAGGCCAGGAGTTGTGGGCTCGCGTTTATATCGAGAAAACACCGCGTGTTGCAAATCTCGAGAAGAGAATCTCTACAATCTATTAAATCAATCACATCAATTAAGTCAAGTACACCCATCACTCACCCATACCCCTTAAGTCAAGTACACCCATCACTCATCCATCACACCCATCCCTTTCCCTTACATCCCCTCTCTCTCTCTCTCTCATTCCCCACCCATTCTCCCAAGCAACTCAAGGAGATGAAACGTCCAAGGGAGAGGAGAAGCTAGGTGTGGCCCACTTCCTACTCCCTTAATCCTCACAATCCAACCCTTCTATTCTCATCATCCTCCATCAAAGAGAAAGCTTAGGAGCTCGGGAGATCAAGGAGCCTAGAAGAAGATCCAATGGTGGGTGTTTATAGGTTTAGATTGTGCCTTTTATGATGGACCAAGTGGGGCCCACCAATTGATGGTGTGGATCCTATTTGGAACCCCCTTTGATGTATGTTTTGTAACTTAGAGGGGCCCATAGTGGTGGAGTCCCTCCATCTCACCGATTTCTCTCTCTCTCTCTCTCTCTCTCTCTCTCTCTTTCCATGAATGATGGCCACTACGTGGATCCACCTTGCTACCTGTCCATTTAGACAGGCTTAGATGAAGGAAAAACACAAATATCAGTTTAATCCAAACTTCAGTGGGCCACTATGTGGACCCACCTTGATGTTTATGCCATCCTAACCGTCCGTGGACGGTGGGACCCACCTAATGAATGTGTTTTACATCCAGGCCATCTGTCCAGCGTTCCTGGCGCTAGACACTATAGTTTTCATATATATATATATATATAATATCATATGGTGGGCCCATGTGGGACCCACCTTGTATGGCTGCTGAGTGACTGGAGTATCCCACACCAACCATATAGTTGATGTACGACGTCAGCAAGTTTTGTGGCCCACCACGAGGCATGTGAGATCCGCAATGTCTAGCCACGTGGACAGTGGATCCCACTGCGAGGTATATGTTACATCCCAAACCGTCTATCCTTTTGGCACGTGTGGGGCCCACCCACACGTGTTGCACGTGTGGGATGGGACTCACCTTAATGTATATGTTCTTTATCCACACCGTCCGTGCATGGATGGTGTTGGTGCTGTGGGACGCACCCTGATGTATTTGTTTCAACCATGCCATCCCTCCATTTAATTGGCTGGACGGTGGGACCCACCCACATGTGCTGCACGTGTGGGGTGGGGCCCACCTTGCTGTATGTATTCTATATTAGTGCCATCCATTTGGACGGGCCATGTGGGGCTATTAGTGACGTATGGGTCTTATCCACACCGTCCACCCCTCTAGATGGTGGGACCTACCTCATGTATGTGTTGTATATTCGCGCCATTAATCTAAGTGGGCCCACCTTGTCATATGTGTCTTACATCCAGCTGTCCGTCCGTTTGGTGGACGGGTGGGGCCCACGAGATGATGTGTTGTATATTCATCTGTCCATTTAGATGGTGATTTGGGTAAGAGCCCACCTTGATGTATCTGTTCTATATCCACTCCCATCCATCTGGACGGGTGGTGTGGGCCGCACCGAGATGTATGTGTCTATATTCACACCGTCCATTTGGAGTCGACCGTGATGTATGTGGCTTACATCCACACTGTCCATCCGTTTTGGGTTATGTGGACCCTACCTTGATGATGTGTCGTATATCATGTCACCATCTGCATGTGGGGCCACTGCGACATATGTGTTTTATCCATCTCATCCGTCCATGGACCCCACCTGATATATCTGTTCTATCAAAGCCATCCATCCATGGGCTGGATGTCCAGCTGGCCACTATGATGCGAGCGTGTTTGATCTAAGCCATCCGTCCATTTGTGCGGCCCGCCGTGATGTATGTGTTGTATATCTATGTCGTTCATGTATGAGGCCCATGTAATGAGGCCCATTGTGATATATATGCGGCCTGTGTATGAGGCCCAAGTGATGTATTTATGGCCCATTTGGCGAGGCCCATTGTGGTGTATTTGTGTCCCATTTGGCGAGGTCCATTATGATGTATATTTGGCCCATGAGTGAGGCCCGATGTTTTGTATATGAAGCCTATGTGATGCAGCCCATTGTGATGTATATGAGGCCTATGTGATGCTGCCCACTTGATGTATATGAGGCCCATGTAATATGACCCATTGTGATATGTGAGGCCATGGGCCCACTATATGTTTAGCCCGATGAGGGCCACTCCTTGGGAGCAATGGTGGTTAAATGTTTACATTGATGAGTAATGATGGTTAAATGTCCACATCGTGACCTTCCCCTAGGCCCTTTGTTTGGCCGATTATTGAGGCTGATTATCAATGCTAATTATCGGTGTTTATTATCGATGCTATATCAGTGTCGATTATTAATACCAATTATCAATGCTGATTATCGGTGCTGATTATCGAGGCCGATGCTGATCATCGATGTCGATTATTGAGGCCGATTATCGATGTTGATTATCAATGCCGGTTATCGATACCGATTATGAGTATGTGACAACATAGCATCATGATACATGCCCATAAGCATTATCTGCATATTTGTTATGAGATGTGGTTGACCATTGCATATACTATAGGGCAGGTTGTTCATGGGACTCCCTGATAGGCGAAGTCATCCCAAATGAGTGCATGGTATGCACAAGATTGATGCATGATTAGACTGTGTGACTCATGCATCTTGCATTTTATGATATGACTACTGTACGCTCTAACGACATCAGGGATGTGGCCTCCACAGGCATGTCGTGGATGGCCAGATGGGACACTGAAATTGTTTGGTTCGAGCATCTAGGCACATTGGATGTCCGCGGGTGAAAGTCCTTTAACCTTGGTGGCCAGGAGATGCTCCAACGTCTAGATCGAGTGGATATACATGAGTGCCCGAGTGCCGAATACCAATAGGTTGCGTCTCCCACTGTATCATGGTCAGTTGAAAGGGGGTGTGACCTTAGTTGCCCGAGTGAGGGGGCTGTAAGCTAGGCTAAGTTGACCAACTCGTAAATGGGTTCGCTATTGATGAGCTGGGTAGGTATTGACAGTCTAATGACTAGGTGGATAGTGAGGTCTTTTCCACTCGTTGGTTGTGCGACTAGGGAGGCGGCAGTCATTGTGAAGTGTACTAAACCCCGGTGATGATCTCAGAGATGTACGGTACTGATATGTGGACTTATTGAGCAGAAGTTGTATACTCATCATTTTACTCATTCATTCATTCATTTGCTATCCACTTGGGCTGGTGGTGTGCAACTAATTGTTGTGTACTTTCGCAATGACCAAGATTTTGGTTGGGGTGTGCACTAACCTGAGATCAGGAGTTTACCACATTAAGTCTATCTATCTAAATTTAGGTATGGGACTAGTTTGGATAGAAGTCCCTTGTGATGGACCCCATAACCTGTGATACTACGTACTATCATCCCGACTTCACACTCCAGCTTGGTCATTTCATTCACACTGCATATTGCATTGCATCCTCAGCATCTGATATTTAGTTCGCTATGACTTCGTGTTCGCATAGCCGATCTGCATTGCATGCTCTGATATTGTATGACTTATGGATTTGCTAGTATTTCTTCTTACTCTGATATTACTTACTTGAAACTTACCTTGAGCACACACTTTCACCACCCTCTAAGCTTTCTTTAAGCTTATGCATGATAGATGCGTGCAGGTGATGTTAGGTAACAGCAGCGTTGAGCTTGGAGTGTGCAACTGTCTTCTAGAGCTTCGATTTTCAATATATGTATTTCCCCTTCATGTATTGTACTCAAGTTTATATATATATATATATATTAGTGGATATGTGATGATGATGTTGCCTTTGTGATTTGGGTAAACTTATGGTTATGCTTCTTACGAGATAAATGTACATTGGAAAATCTTCCTTGTAGGATCCTAGGATCGAAATCTAGCATATGGGCACCGGGAGCAGAGAATGAGGTACTGCGGAGGCTGTCGGCACTGGATTCGGCAATTAAGAATTTTGTGAGCCCAGTTTCCGAGTTTGGGGCATAACACACACACACACACACACACACACACACACTCTCTCTCTCTCTCTCTCTCTCTCTCTCTTGCAGATGAATTATAGTAATCTTCATTGTTATTTAGAATGAGAGAAAGCCTTAATTTATAGGCAAAGAGGTTGGAACTTTGGCTAGCTTAAGACTGGCTTCGGCTGGCCGGATTCCCCCGGATTCTATCCAATGGCTACCGGATCATGAGGGATAAGATCTATCCAAAATTCAATTGGCCAAAATTCACAATTTAGTTAACTGAATTTGCTAATCGGCTGACTGAATTTGCCAATCTGCTGGCTGAATTCTTACAAAAATTAAAGATTTGTATTGCTGAAATTTGGCCCAAACTTTCTCGGGCTAGCCGAATTTCAAGCTTAAGCTAGTCGAACCAAAACTTAGGCTAGGAGAATTTTCGACAGAATTTTTTATTTTGCTTAAGCTTGAAGTTAGACTGGCCAAGGAAGTTAGGCCGGCTGAAACAGAAGTTAGGCTAGCCAAATTCCAAAGAAAAAACACTTATAGAAACCCAAGTTAATGAATTTTTGAAAGTACCTAAACCTAAGGTCTTTATAGTGTTATACCACCTGTGTTTTGCAAATATATAGGACAACTTGTCTTGAACTTTAACTTGATCTTATCTTAAATTCGGGTGTCGACTTCTTGGGAAGATGTGTCGTTCTTGAGCTGATCGTAAGGCGATCTTGAGATGATCTTCAAGCATGTAGAGTAGTTTTGATTCCATATTCGTGATCTAACCTTGGAGCACTTTTGTCATACGAAATTTGACAATCCATGTGTGTTAAACATAAAAGCACTTACAACTTGTTTCTGTTTTATAGGTGTCTTCTAATTCTAGTTTCTCTCTTCCGGTAACACCATTCTCCTCTCTTCTTAATTAGTTTCCATATCGTTATAAGAATTATTTTTATTTTACTATAGGATTTAGTTTGGAATTATGGTTTCATCATGTTCATGCCAAAGTGGACATGAAAATATGCTAATCAACTTCTCATAGAAGAAATATTAGTTGAAGGGCTATCAGATCACAGTTATGACAACCCTAAGTGTAGGGCTACGATGTAGTAATAACTCAGTAAGACTGAGGTCGTACCCATAGGGAATTTCTTTTGTGCAATTTCTAAAATACGTTAGAACTAGAATTGGAATCTAAACTAACTACTAAAATCTGTTGTAAAGAGTAATTATGAAGAAACTATCATAGATAAATCATTAGAGTGCCAAGGATCCACTTATAGCTTCCTTAATGTTAATTTACTTTATTCAATTAGATCACACAACTGGAATCAAAGTCTTAAAAAGCATCGACGTATTCCAAAATATATCTGAACTTCATTGAATTGGTTCCCTTAAAAAGCATCGACGTATTCCAAAATATATCTGAACTTCATTGAATTGGTTCCCTTAAAAAGCATCGACGTATTGATTGCATGGAATTCAAAGCATTTATCATGCTTGGAGTCATTGATAGATCACTGGATTTTATAGACCAAATGATTACAAAATATGTAATGGAATATCAATAGTCTTCTTAAGCATCTAAAGTACCCGGAGTCGACAATGGATTAAAAGAACTAAAACTACTTCTTCATTCAGACAAAAAATCAATGACTTTTTCAATATGAAAACCAAATATCTTGAATAAAAGTAAAATAAACATTAAGAAAAATTATAAGCTTCATCACTTAGCTGTAGTTAAGAGATTAACCAACCATAGACATGATTGAATTAAAACTCAAACAAAAAATTATAAAAAGTATTTTCTCGATGTCATCAAACACCCTTCGATGGAATCGAACTTGGCTTCGATGACATCAAATGTAACGTCCCAGAAAAATTCGTACAAAGACCCTAGTATAACCTCAGGCAGAACAACCAAAGGTCCGCATCCTATCGTATAATTTAGATGAGATTTAGTTAAGTACTAAGTAATCGGCGGATTAAGCTTGGCCCACCATTTTGACAAATGGGAAGGCCTAAAACCATGAGTACCACTGACTCAATGTCATCTTAAGACTTAGGAGAAATTCCAAGGGCCTGTCGCTCTCGGGAGTACATTGAAACTCGATAACGGACCTAGACTGCACATCTGGGGTCCAATGACTGCAAAACTATAAGACGATGTCCATCCTGCTGGGATTGACAACCATCGTGGGAATCAAGCCTAGATAATGTCTATAAACGTATAACTTGAGCCATGAGTGAATTGTATGAGAAACGCGAGTATTTTTAGAAAATGAACTGAAACTTAAGTGAATTGGGCCGTTCGCTCTCACACAAAGTTGAAGAATTCGAACTGTTAGTTTGTGACCAAACTTCACCCATGGGGAAAGGAAATTTCCCTACACATATCGGTATAACCGTGGCCCCGATTGAACACGTATGACCGTCGATCTTAAACTGGCTCTCCACGGTTGATCGGTTTATCTGATCGCACCGAAATCATGTCCTGGCATGGATCCACTGTTAGGGAGCGTACCCTATGAGCCCCGTTCGTGAGAAACAGCCGCCCACGGGGTATAAACCATGTATAAAGTGGCCCTGGGGCCATTTGCATGACAACTGGGCCTATAAATAGCCCTTATTTCACACACTCTCTCTGTCTCATATACGAATTTTGCAAAACCCTAAGGGAGAGAGAGGAGAAAAGAGGAAAGAGAGAAGGGAGACTTTAGGAGATCGGTGCAGAAACCTTCTTCCATGAATCCACACGCCAAATCATCGCCCCGTTGCGCTACCAAATCTCATTCAGCTACGATTTCGGTAAGAAATACTAACCCTAATATCGTTGTAGAGATCCAAGATAGTTGTTCGTCAACCTAGCTAACTAGTTTCATCATTTAGGTGCCCGACGTTCCATTTTTGGAAATGTAGAGTTTAGACCGAGTCCGGGTCGAGCATTCTAACGAATGATGTGGACTATAAACACTTAGGTTGCGGTTTATCAATGCTTTCATGATAGCTAATGATTTATATTTGTCTTGATTGCTAACGTATTGTCTTAAATGTGTTGATTTCTGTATGAGATGCCTTATGAACTGAGATAAATAAATGATTCACCCTATGTGTTCGTTGAAATGTTTAAATGAGCAATAGAAAACGAATAGTGCTTGCCATGATTACTAATCTAGGATTCATCATTGTCATATGCATGTACTTCTCTCTGTATAAAGAATTGATAAAATATATGTTGTAATTAACGTAGTGTATGTGTTTGATGAATTGTCTAAATGAGAAAATTGTTGATGATTTGTATTTACTACGAATATTAAGATAGGATTTTGATTTCCTTATGCATATGTATGTTTTCCTCTATGAAATCAATTGATAAAATGCAAGTTATATTTGACATGGTCTATGTGTTTGATGAAATGCCCAAATGACAATCCACTTGAATTATTTTGTCGAATGCTGGGATGGATATTCCATGCAATTGTAGTAGCATTTATAGAAACGTAGCCCAGGTAATCGGTAAAAGTCCTTGTTCGAGTGGCCGAATTAGTCTTATCACCTTGGGTAAACTCGAGGAATCTGAGTCTGTAACGTCTTGGAAAATTCATACAAAGACCCGAGTACCACCTCAGGCAGAAATCACTAAGGACCAAATCCTTTAGGAATTAGACGAAAATTAATTAAGTGCTAAACTGAATTAATTAGTAGATTAGCTTGAACTACTTTCTATACGATCTGTAAGACCCAAAACTAGTAGAATCGCTAACGCTACATTACTTAAAAACACAGGATCAATCACAAAACCCAGTTGCTCTCTGGAGCAGCTTGAAACTCCGTTTCGGACCTGGACCGCACGTCGAAAGTCTGATAACCACAAAACTATACGGTAATGACCACCCTATTGGACTTGACGACCATTTCAGAAATCAAAAATAGTATCCAGAAATGCACAACTTGGACCTGGAGCAAAGTGTGTGAGAAACATGAATATCTTTGAAAAACAAACTCAGATTTAAGTGAATTGGGTCATTTTCTTGCAGGTCAAATTTAAGGTTTATGACCGTCAGAATCTGACCCAAATACACCCTCGGATCAAGAAAATTTTTCTGCACAAGTTAGTATACTTGTGGCCCTGATCGAGTGACGATGACTGTTGAATTGAAACTGGTCCTCCACGGTTAATCCGTAAATTTGATCGGATTGAAAAATTAACCTAACATAGATCCATTGTTAGGGGACTTTTTCCAAACCGTATGCAAGAAAAGAGCCTCCAGATGAGCTCCATTGGCCCGAAACAGCCAACTTTTAGCTATATCCTAAGTATACCAAGGCCCTGGGGCCATTGAGATCAGTTTTGGGCCTATATAAGACCCTTTACCCACCCCTCTCATTCTATACAAATTTCTAAACCCTAAGAGAAAGAAGAGAGAAAAGAGAAGGAAAAAGGTGAGGAGAAGTGAGAGAGAGAGATAGTTGCTGGGATTCTTCCCTGCTGTTCCACGTGCCGAATCAGCCTACCCGTATTGCTATTCCCATGATTTTGACTCCGTCCTTGGGTAAGAAATCCTAACCCTAATTTGTTTTAGGGATCCAAATAGGGTAAGTGACGAAATAACTAACCTATTTCATGCTATAGGTTACCGTTGTGCCGTAGACGAAGACTTAGTGTTCAAACTAAGTTCGATTCTAGTTTACCGGTGAAAGGTGCAGACTATAAATGTTTAGGTTATGGTTTTCAAGGCTTTTAATGTCAATTAATGATTTATGACTGACTTGATTATTGTCACATGTGTTTAGACACGATGTTTTCCGCGTATTACACACATATATATATATGAACTATGTTGAAATATATGCATTCCATGTGTTTGTTGAAATGTTTGTATGAGTATGGAATTATGATTTGTGCTTGCTATGATTTATGATTGAGAATATATGATTGTTGTATGTGTGGCAACTCCTTAGTGAAAGGATTTGCTATAATATACGTTAGAACTGATTTATTACATGTATGTTGATATGTGTAGTCTAAGTGTTTGATAAAATGCCTAAACGAGAAAATACTTGTTGAAATTTATTTAAAGAGGATGTTGAGATAGGATTCTCAGTTACCTTATCTACAGCTATAGTTTCCTTCATGTAACCTATCTTACTACTACGTGATTTATGAATGAAATGCCTATGTATGGTAACATGCACATTATGTGTTTGTGGAAATGCTCAAACAAGCTTTGTATTTGAATTGATTGTTACATGTTGTTTGACTATCACACATGGATGCCTACTGTGTTTGAATGTGACTGGGGCTACGGTGTAGTCCAGGCAACCGGTAATGAATCCCGAATTGGTGGCCGAGATCGTTACACCACATAAGACCTGTTTGATGAATCCAAGTCGTACGGTGATTACCAACAATGGTTAGGCCACAAGGAGTGCGTATGCACTCCATGTCGACTAATTCAACGTATGCTGGTACTAGTCGAGCTTGTCAAGCAACCCGATTAGCCTAATGTATGTTCACCATGTATGGACGCCACTGCTTGAATATAAGGTACTAACTTACCAATGTAAAGCCTGTTCAACCTTGGTACCTCGATCTGCTAAGACTCATGAGCTGGACATGGTGGTATGGGACACCGTGGTCGAGATGTCGGCCTATGCTGGGGTGACGAGTCTCCCCGCAGTGTCTAGGGAGCAAATCAAACTCATGAGCCAAATACGGTGGTATGGGACAGTATATTCGAGCTGTCAGCCTATGCTAAGGTGACGAGCCTTTCCCGTAGTGACTTCGAGTATAAACTAAGGCCTACATTGAGGTGACGAGCCTCTTCATAGTGACCTAAACTTGCCTGTCCACTACTTTTAAATTAGGGTTGATGTTACCCTATAACTTGCCTATCGTATGTGATTACCTAGGAATGATGATCATCGTTTGGGTAAATAATATAAAGGAAGGTACCTTAGCTTCCCAAACCTACTGTATGAATAAGTGTAATTAAGAACTTAGCTAATCACGTACATGCACCACATTTGCATGTGCCTTTAGCGTTGGAGTTGAACACAGAGGAAGGGGTACATACCATGATAGTGAGATGATGTCACAGAGGGAGTGCAGGCGAGGGCATGCATCATTTTCGCATATCATCCTTGCATTAACTAGAGTACCTAGGAATGCTTGTTGTATTGCTCTATCATTAATACTTGACTAAATTGATACATGTTAACCTTTGCCTTATAGCTCCACTGAGTTGATCACTCACTCCCACTCTGGGACAGTGTTTTAAAACACCAACCAGACTTTGTTGAAATTGCAGATGATGATGCGGCTTATGATTTGAAGCCAGACTTCTACGATGACGAGGAGTTCTCCTACCTACAACTCTCTGGTGGGTTTGCGTAGACTTGGAGTTGCATCACCGGGGCTACAGGGATATGGAATAGTTGAACATTTATATTTTGTATTTTGTACATTTTGGAACTAAACATGTAATTATTTAACCTGGTATCATGTTCATACTCTGGGGACCTACAACCACAGAGGAAGGGGTGCATACTGCGATCTGACTATGATGTGTTGTTTAGTATAATCCCACGCATGCTTGACTCATTAACATAGAAGAAATCTGAATATCATCATCCATAATGCATAAGTGATATTCGAAATCTCGGGAATGGAGCTTTGCTCGACCCTCGAAATTCAGGGCATTACAAGTTAGTATCAGAGCATGATTTGGATTAAACTGGACCTGGGGTTATAGGCCACATGACGCACTCTGACATAGGAAGGAGGCGATAGAATTTAGAGATGATGTTAGGATCCTAAAGTTTCACCGACAGGCGAGACCAAATACTGTAATTTAGTTAACAACCTATAACTGAGGGACTCAGATCATGGGTAGTGGCCTAAGTCACCTCTAATTAAGGATAACAAATCAGGTTGACTTAAATGACCTAAACGTTGGATTTTATGGGTCAAACTGAGGGTAGATCCACGCCAAAGAAATCTTGAGTAAGGAAAGAAGATCCAAGAAATGCGATTAAACGATCATCGAACCACGATGCATGGACCCGACGGGCCTAAGGACCCAAACCAATGAGTTCAGTGAGTCTTAGGGGGTCTCACGGACCAAAAATGACCATCGGGGGGGGGCGCCTTGCGGGATGGCGGGGGCACCGCCGGAGAGGCCAATAGGGCGCCGCGACACCGTGGGATCAACGGTGCACCGCCGGCCAGGTTGGCAAGTCGCAGTGGCACCGCGGGATCGGCGGCTCACCGCCGCTGGCTGAATATGGTGGGTCCCTCCCACGTGTGGGGGCCCCCTTTAAACATCCATACCACCCTTTTTCCCTCATTTCACCTATTTCCAACCCCTCAAACCCCTCTACCCCTCCAAAAACCCTCTCTCTCTCTCTCTCTCTCTCTCTTTTCTCTCTCTCTCAAATCTCCATTTCCTTACTTCTAAAACCCACATTCTCCTTGCATTCTACACCCCCTCACCTCAACTCCCTCCTAATCTCCCTTGCATTTCTTCCCTTTTTCTCATTTGAGCACCAAACCTATCACCTAGGGCTCCCAAAACACTCATCTCCTAAAAAATCTCTCCTTTCCTCATTTTCAACCCATCTCCTTCAAAAATCTCACCTTGCACCACCTTATTCCTTAAATCTTTCTAGGTACTTTCATATTAGACAGAAATCCTAAAGCTCAAAGGATGAAGAGCTATAATTAAACTAAAATTTACTATAAATAGTAAAAATATAAATAAAATAGACTTTTGACCATTAATATTATGGAATTTCATAAAATAACTAAGTTTTTTGGATAGAGCAGCTTCTCCTACCCCAAAATCATATATGCCCGTCGAGTAACTCATTCTGGATTGAGAAATACACTTGTTTCACAACTCGAGTGGTAGAACCACCATCAGGACCGCCAGAGGGGCGCAGCGGCACTGCTCGATTGGCGGTGCACTGCCGGAAGCCCCAGCGGAGCGCGGCAACATCGCTAGATAGGCGACGCACCGCTATATTTCTGTAAATTTCTGTGTTTTTCGACCAACTTTAAAAAGTCATATCTCCCTCAATATCACTCCGATTTAGGTGATTCAAAAGCTAGATTAAAACTTGATAAGTCTAGTTTTATATAAAAATAAGTAAAAAATAAAATAAAAATTATAATATAGTTAAATATAGGATGGTTGACAACTGTCTTACTTCTAAAATTTTAATAATTTTTTTACATCTCCAAATGAACTGAAATTTTGTGGGATGACTTTAAACTTAATGATAAACTACCATAAAAATTTTAAAAATATTTCACTAACTAAAAATATAGAAAATGTTACAAGGAATAAAGACATTATGGAATCATATGGAAAATCGTTGGTCTTGGACAACTAGTACTTCCTGAATTTTTATAATTTTTATGGAACTTTAAATGAAACGAAATTTTGTGAAATAAAAGTAAGCTTAACAATGGATTACTATAAAAATTATAAAAATAATATGGTAATTAAAGGTGACAAATATGTTATAAATAATAGAAGGGTTGAAACCAAGAATTTCTACAACTTTGAATTGCCAATAGTCTAGTCATATCTTTTCATATTAAGGTTTAGTATTTGGTGTCTATTTAGGAATTATTTATAATCATACTAGGAATCATCATGTGATTAAATTTGATTATATATATAGTTTTGTTTAAGTTATTTTTGTGTAATTAAATTAGGACCCTTGAGTAGGATTGAGTTTCATAGTTTAATACTCAGTAAGCTCATGTTAGAGGCGGACTACAGTAAAATATTATAATATTTTTTTCTCTTGTGAATTCAAGGTTCATACTACGTCAAGGAGACGTCCCTCCTTTTTCCTTTTCCGTGGCCTTATGTTGATAACATTCCAAACCTCTTAAATATTTTAGAATTCTCGATTCTTCCTTCCCTCTTGAAGTTAATGAAACCGAAGTGCAGTCTGCTCATAGCCCACTAGTCATAAGATCGAAATGGTGATATACATATAAAATTTTATACTATTAGAAACCATTTTAGGATGATCTTTGACCATAGGCATATTAAGATATTTATTAACCCCTACCTTGGACATAAATTAAAATAAGGACTCTCTTAGACCAAGACCCAAATGATCAACCGCCAGCCCCTGCACCCTATTTCAGCCCCTCCTTTAAGATCCGTGGCACCGGCGCAGCCATACAATCGACCTCCTGCATTCCAAAATAGGCCGTCTCAACAGCCTATGACAGTGCCTCCTAATCACCCGCAATAGGCTCGTGTACATGCACTCATCACTGAAGCAGCTAACTCAGTGGTTACAGTACAGCTAGCCTTTGAAGTCACTGCCCACATCCAAGGTATACATGTATTCCTGTTAGTGGACACTGGGTCCACTGTTTCTATAATAGCATGCTCTACAGTCAAGCGATTATGGTTGGATACTACCCCTATGATTGGGGTGAGAGTCATCATTGCAGCAAGAACCTTCTCAGACACCACTAAGCTTTGTAAGAGGTGCCCGATAGACTTAGGGAGCAGAGTGGTGTGCATTGACCTGATCGTAACCAAGATATATCATTACAACGTCATCCTCGGCATGGATTGACTCACTGAAATGAAAGTAGAAATCGATTGTGAAACTAGATTGGTGATAGTCCATGAGCCCGAGGGCACGACTTTCACCTTCCCAGTTCAGGTCAGTTGTCCTTACCTCATTCGTTGTTACGCTTCTCTATTGGAAAATTGTGATGGTCCGTCAATTGGGGACATGCCAATAGTCTAAGATTTCATGGACATGTTCAGAATGATCCCTGGACTACCTCCTCAGCACGAGATTGACTTTACCATCAACCTCGTACCAAGTGTGACACTTATCTCCTTATCAATGTAACGCATGCCTATGTGTGAAATGGAGGAATTGAAGAAGCAGATTGATGGCATATCTCCTTGGGGAGCACCTGTGTTGTTTTTGAAAAATAAGGATGGTTCGATGCGGTTGTGTATAGATTATCGCAAGCTAAATCACGTCAAGGTAAAGAACAAGTATCATTTGCCCAAGATAGATGACCTGTTCGACCAATTGAAGGGGGCTTAATATTTTTCTAAGATAGACTTACAGTCCGGGTATCATTAGTTACGCGTCAGGAATGAAGACGTGTAGAAAACAGCTTTCAGGACCAGCTTCGGGCACTACGAATTCCTCATGATGCCGTTTGGACTTACAAATGCACCGGCCATATTCATGGATCTCATGAACCAGGTGTTTCGGCCGTATCTTTACCATTTCATCATCGTATTCATAGACAACATCCTGGTATACTCAAAGATTCAGAAAGATCACGAAGAACACCTAAGAGCAGTCCATGATACTCTTAGGCAGAATCAGTTGTTTACACAGTACCGAAAATGCGACTTCTGGAAGCAAGAAGTCAAGTTCTTAGGACACGTGATTTCCAAAGAAGGAATCGTTGTGGACCTTGCTAAGGTGACCGCAGTACAAGATAAGGAGTAGCCCGGCTCAGTTACAGAAGTGAGGAGTTTCCTCGGACTTGCCGACTATTATCACCGATTCATTAAAGATTTTTCCAAGATAGCCTGGCCATTGCCTCAACTTGTAAAGATCTTAAATTTGTTTGGAATGAGAAAGCAGATGTAACCTTTTAAGAATTAAAGGACAAGCTGACGTCTGCACCCGTGCTAGTGCTGCTAGAGCAAGGGGTCAAATATACTATTTACACCAACGCCTCTCATGTTCGTTTGGGGTGTGTACTTATGTAGAAGGATAGGGTGATCGCCTATGCCTCATGACAGTTGAGGAAACACGAAGAAAATTACCCCACCCACGACCTAGAGTTGGTGGCAGTCATTTTTGCATTAAAGCTTTGGAGTCATTACGAGGAGTTTGAGCTCTTTTGCGACCATAAGAGCCTCAAGTACATCTTTATATAGAGGGACCTGAATATGAGGCAACGCCGTTGGATGGAGACTTTGAAAGACTTCAAGTTTGAAGTCTCCTACCATCCTAGCAAGGCCAACCTTGTGGCCGATGCGTTGAGCCGTAAGAAAACTATAGAATTTACAGCCCCATTGATAGTAGAAGAGTGGAATATGGTGGAATTCGTGTGAGATTTCAAACAGAGGCTGACAGTGGAGGAGCCATTCGAGAGCGTTGCACACTTCCAGTGCAACCACTTATTGATGACCGAATCACTGTGGCTCAGAAAGAAGATGAGTTATTGGTAAAGATGAGAGAGCTTGCAAGCAACAGTGAAGAATCATAATGGAGGATTGGCTTAGATGGAGGTTTGCATTATCGTGGCTACCTATGTGTCCCGAACCTTCACGACTTGAGGAGAGAAGTCCTAGAGGCCGCTCACAATTCAAAGTTAACGATGCATCCGGGTAGTATGAAAATGTATCGGGATGTAAAGCATTCGTACTGGTGGGTCAACATGAAGGCCCAAATAGCAGACTTTGTGTCCTGATGCCTCACGTGCCAGCAAGTCAAGGTCGAGCACCGTTGACCCCCTGGTTTACTTCAGCCCATGCCCATAGTCTAGTGGAAATGGGATTTCATATCTATGGATTTCATTTCCGGGTTACCAAAGACGAGAAAGGGACATGACTCTATTTGGGTGATTGTGGACTGGTTGACAAAGTCGGCCCATTTTCTCCCGATTCGAGTTTCTAATTCGATATAGATGACCTGGCAAAGCTATACATTAAGGAGATAGTACGACTGCATGGGGTTCTTCTAGAGATTGTGTCTGACCGAGACTCACGATTCACGTCTATGTTCTGGACTCGAATACAAGGGGCGATGGGGGTGAAGCTAAAATTCAGTACCGCGTTCCACCCATAGACTGATGGGCAGACAGAGCGGGTGAATCAGATACTCGAGGACATGTTACGAGCATGTGTACTTGACTTCAAGGACAACTGGAATGATTGTCTCCCTTATGCCAAATTTGCTTATAACAACAGTTTCCAAGAAAGCATTGGCATGGCTCCTTACGAAGCCTTATATGGACGCCCATGTCGGGCTCCGCATTGTTGGGTGGAAGTTGGCGAGAAGAGCTTGGTTGGCCTAGATCTGGTTTAGGCGACCTCAGAAAAGATTGACATTATCAAGCATCCACTCCTTACAGCATAGAGTAGGCGGAAGAGCTATGTAGATACGAGACGCATGCAGTTGGAATTTGAAGTTGGGGACCATGTATTCCTTAAACTTTCCTAAATGAGAGGAATACTTCATTTTGGTAGGAAAGGAAAACTCACGTTGAGGTTTATTGGACCATTCCAGATTTTAGATTGAGTGGGTGTGGTGGCATATCGTCTCGCCTTGCCCACACCACTCGCAGGTGTACACAACGTATTTCATGTATCGATGCTGAAGAAATATGTTCCCAACCCCACTCATATTATTAGGTGGGAGTAACTGTAGCTAAGGGAAGATGTTACCTATATATTGTGGCCAACACATGTTCTAGACAGGAAGGAACAAGTGTTGTGTAGCAAGGTTATCCCACTTGTGAAAATGTTATGGACACCCCAGACCAAGAAGGAAGTTACTTGGGAAACGAAAGTTGAAGTCCGTAAGAACTACCCACAAATCCTCGAGGAGTATAAAAAGGTATAAATTTTAGGAGACAAAATTTTTCTTTAAGGGGGGTAGATTGTAACGTCCCGAAAAAATCCTTACAAAGACCCGAGTACAACCTCAGGCAAAACAACCCAAGGACTGTATCCTATAGTATAATTTAGATGAGATTTAGTTAAGTACTAAATAATCAGTGGATTAAGTTTGGGCCATTATTTTTACAAATGGGAAGGCCTAAAACCATGAGTACCACTAACTCAATGTTATCCTAAGACCTAGGAGAAATCCCAAGGGCCTGTCGCTCTCGGGAATACATTGCAACTTGGTAACAGACTTAGATTGCACGTTGGGGGTCCGATGACCGTAAAACTATAGGACAATGTCCATCCTATTGGGCTTGACAACCATCATGGGAATTAAGCCTAAATAGTATCCAAAAATGTCCAACTTGAGCCATGAGTGAAGTGTGTGAGAAATGTGAATATCGTTAGAAAATGAACTGAAACTTACGTGAATTGGGCCGTTCGCTCTCACGCAAGGTACTCCTGTATTTCTTCTCATGGACACTGAGTCCACAACTTAACTTATATCATCCACAACTATCAAAAGTCTAGGGCTACCAACTACTCCCATGTTAGGGTAAAGAATTATAGTTGTAGCCAGAACATTCATCGAAGCTACATTCATCTGTCGAGGTTGTCCTGTAGACTGTGGAAGAAAGAGGATTTATGAGGCCTGTATCCTAGCCCTTACCATTCCGTAGGCTTCCGCGGTCCTCTCGGTCGAATTCCGACAACTCTCGACCTGTATTTGACGTTTGCGCATGAACTTAAGCCTAGTCCTGCATACTGAAGTCGGCTTGACTTGAAATTTGCACCTTAGTGACCACGCCGTCATCGCGATTCTAACGTTGTAACTCGCACATCGAACCAATACCCAGGCCAGGAGATGTGGGTCTACGTTCAATTTGAGAAAAACGTCGCACTTTGCGAATTCTGATGGAATCTCTACGATATGTTCCATCAATCACATCAATCATAAGTCAAGTGCATCCCATCACAAGCCATCACACACCCTTACCTCTCCTTACCCAAAGTCAATGTAACCCATGCTTAACCCATTCTTTTCTTACAAAAAGTCAAAAGGGCACATCCCTTTCCACTTCATCACCACTTCTCTCTCTCTCTCTCTCTCTCTCTCTCTCTCTCATTTCTCACTCTCCCAAGCAACTCCCAAGGAGAGGAAACGTTCAAGCTCTCCATGAGAAGAGCCATGTGTGGCCCACTCCCTATCACCCTATCTCCCATCTCCACCCTTAGATCATCATCTCCACTGTTGAAGGAGCATTTTTGGAGCATTGGAAGGTTAGGGAGGAAGAAGTAGGATAGGTGGGTGCCTCTATTCTTCTCTCACTCTCTCTTTCTCTCTTTTCTTTTCTTAGTGATGTGTAGTTGTGTGGTCCACTTGGATGGACCCCACTTTGATGTATGTATTACTCATGCCATCCAACCCCTTTCTTTTGGTGGCCCATGTCCATGGGTGGGGCCCACCTCAAATGTATGTATCATGCCCTAAACTGTCCAGCATCCAGGGACACTGGACGTGAATTGGGAAAACACAAATATTAGCTTGGTTCATAAGCTTTTGGATGGGCCACTTGTTTAGGCCCCACACTGACGTATGGATTCAATCCAAGTCGTCCATTCTTTTCCCCAATTCATTTTAGGCGCTGACCCAAAAAACGAAGCTGATCCAAACTTTTGGTGGGCCACAGCATAGGAAAATGGGATTTTTACCGTTGAAAAACTACCTGATGATTCTATGCTCCAAAACCCCTCGAATATTAGGCTTGTTTGGCTTATCTTGAGCTATGGGAAGCAGTGGATGGGGTGGATGCTTCCGATGTGGGACCTATATACGAAAAACCGCAATTGCAAAAAAAAAATACATGTATCAGTAGCATCCCTGCCGCTGACGTCTAGTGGACGTGCAACAGGCGCTGCTGCACCAGGGACGGACTGGCTGGGACCTGGGTCTTAGCAGTGGGCCCCACCGTGTAATGTCTTGAACATCCACACCGTGCTATGGTGGGCCCCTTAAGCTAGTGGGCCCCCCTCCAAAAATTAGCAGTATAGACAGCTTAGGTGGCCCACATCATAGGAAACAGTGGGGTTGGACGGTTGCCATTGAAACCATTTTTGTGGTCACAAAAGTTTTGGAACATTATAAAATTTGTTTTTCCTATTCATTTGGGTCCGTGTGACCTTCTCAATGGATTGGATGGAAAGTAAACGATATGGTGGGCCCCAACAATGATGTATGGGTTTTATTCACACCGTCCACTGCGTGGACGGTGGAACCCACCATGAAATTGTTTTATTAATGCCGTCCAGTTGCAGTTGCTGGACGGCCAGTAGGCCCCATCAATGACGTCCAGTTGTAGTTGCTGGACGGCTAGTAGGCCCCATCAATGACATTTGTGTTTTATCTATACCGTCCAGCAACCTAAGTCAGTGGACCCCACTCTTGATGTATGAGTATGGGTTACATCCAAACCGTCCATCCAGATAGCGGGCTAGCCTTAAGGCTTGAGACTAATGAGGCAGATCTGCCCATCAAGTGGACCACATAGCAAAAAGCAGTGGAGGATTGAACGTCTGCCATTGGAACCTCCCTGGTTCCACAAGTTTTGGAAAAATATAATATTTATTTATTATTTATTTTTGGTCCGTGTGACCTTATTAAATAGATTGGATGGTGATACATGTTATGGTGGGCCCCACGTGGGACCACTGATGTATGTTTTGAAATCCACACCTTCCATCAGTGTGGACCCCACCATGAGGTATGTTTATATTCAAACCGTCCATCAACTCCCTGGCCATGGGCCAGGGAACGAGACAGATTCAATCCCTGGTGGGCCACGCGCGTGGACCCACTTGATGATGTGTTGTATTTATTGGTGCGTCCCATGCTGACCGCCCAGATCATGGGATGTACCATGATAGATGTGTTTTGAACTCCACCGTCTAGTGATCTGGACAGTGGAAACCATTATAATGCATGTGTGTTATCCATACTGACCTTGGACGGTGGGGCTAGCCATAATGAACGTGTTTTATTCACCATCCACGTGGATGTGTGTACACCACCGTGATGTATTTTGTTTCATATCCACACCGTCTAAAGTGTCTGGATGGTGCTGGACCTCTTTTGGATGGTGCACAGTGCTGTCCAATGTTTGGGTGGTGCTGATTTACTTGGGAAATGTTTGGATAGTGCTGATCACATTAGTGAACTATGTACCCCTATAATAGTGTACAGTGATGCACATGCTACACCTACAACTGTTGAAATGATTTTGTTGTGGTCCAAGCCCACTTGTGGCCCATTGGTGCGGCCCATCCATGAGGCCCATCATAATGTGTTTTGGCCCATGTACGGGGCCCACCTATTTGTATTGTTAGGCCCATGTAGCGTGTTCCATTTGATGCATATGAGGCCCAAGTAGTGTGGCCCACTTGTTATATATAAAGCCCACGTATGAGGCCCATGGTGATGCATTTGCGGCCCATTTGATGAGGTCGATTTGATATATTGGGGCCCACTTGATAAGGCCTGATATGATGTATTTTGAGCCCACGTGATGTATATATTTTGTATCCAAGCCATTCGTTCAGGGCTAGGCGCTGGTCAGATATAATGATAGTATTACATTATTATATATATATATGTTATAATACATATATACATGTTATGTTGTGGGACCCATGTGGGGACCACAGTGACGTATTTATTTCATCCACACCATCCAGATGATCTGAACAGTGCTGGACATGCTTGGACGGTGCCGAATAGGGTTTGGGCGGTGCTGCAGACCCCACATCGATGTATGTTTCATATCCACACCATCTAGAGTGTTTGGATGGTGCTGGGCAATGTCTAGAAGGTGTTGATTCATGTGGGCAAAATTTAAACAATGCTGATTACCATTAGTGAGCCATGTACCCCCATAGAGTGATTGTGTACAGTGATACACATGTTGCACCTACAACTATTGAAATGATTTTAGATGTAATCCTAGCTCTCATCGTGATCTACAAACCCTCCACCTTCCTGGGAGACCCATATCATAGTGGGACCCACCGTGATATATATGTTGTATATCCACACTGTCCATTCATGTGACCCCCATGTGATGTACGTATTTAAGGCCCAGATAGTGAGGCCCAATGCGATGTATATATAGCCCATGTTCGAGGCCCAATATGATGTATATGCAGTCCAGGTGTTGGGGCCCATTGGGATGTATCCAAGGCCCGTGTATTGTGGCCTACATGATGTATGTGAGGTCCATGGGTCGCGGGCCACTGCGATGTATATTGAGGCCCATGGTTATGGCCGTTTAAGGCCCATGGTTGAGGCCCATTAGGATGTGTTTATGGCCCATTTGGTAAGGCCCACTGAGATGTATTTTAGGCCCATGAGTCAAGGCCCATTGTGACGTATTTCCACCTCGTATGTTGTGGCCCATTGTGATATGTTTCCAGCCGAGTTATCAAGGCCCAACTTAATGTGTATAAGGCCCATTAGTGTGGCTCATTGATGCAGCCCACTTGTTGGATATGAGGCCTACCTTGATATTTATAAGGCCCATTTGAGGAGACCCACCTTGAAGTAATTATGGCCCGTTGTTGAGGCCCACTTTGATATTTATAGGGGCTCATTTGATGAGGCCGATTTCGATTGGCAAGGCCTATTGTTGAGACCTATATGATGTATATGCGACTCGTAGTTGAGGCCCATTGAGATGTGTATTCGGCCTGTGTAATGTATATGCAGCCCGTATTTAAGACCTAATGTGATGAGTAGGAGGTCTATGTGATGGGGCCCATTGTGATGTACTTGAGGTCCATGGGCAAGGCCCATTATGATGTATTCGTGGCCTATGGGCGAGGCACATTGTGATATGTAAAGGCTCATGAGGCATGGCCCATTTGATGTATTCGAGGCCCATGAGCAGGACCCACCTGCTGTGTATATGTGGCCTTGAGCAAGGCCCATTGTGTTGTATATTAGGTCTTTGTGTGGGGCCGTGGGCTCATTATATGTTTGGCTCTATATGGGCCATTCCCTGGGGCAATGTTGGTTAAATGTCCACATTGTCGAGGCCGATCGTGGATACCGATTATGAGTATGTGACAACATAACATCATAATACATGCCCATAGGCATCATCTGCATATTTATTATGAGATATGATTGACCATTGCATATGTCATTAGGCAGGATGGTATGAGACTCCCAGATAGGTGAAGATTATCTCACATGAGCGCACCACATGTGTGGGATTGATGTAGGACTGGATTGTATGACTCATGCATCTTGCATTGTATTATGATTACTGTATACCCTAGCGACATTAAGGCCGTAGCCTCCACAGGCATATTGTGGATGGTCAAACAGGACATCGAAAATTTGTTCTAGCATCGGGCTGCCATAGATGGCCCTGAGTGAAAATCTCTAAACCCTCTTGGTACCAGAGGATGCCCTAACATTAAGACTGAGTGGATACATGAGTGCCCGAGTGCCAAATACCAGAAGGCTGCATCTCCCACTATGTCATGGTCGGTTGGGAGGGGGTGTGGCCTTACCTGCCTGAGGGTAGGGGGCAATACTAGGCTGAGTTTGACCAGCTCACAAATGGGTCCACTATCGACATGCCGGATACGTATTGGCAGACTATTGGCCAGGTGAATAGTGAGGTTTCTTACGCTCACTTGGACTGTGTTGTTGGGAGAGGGGCAGTGCCATTTGGAGTGTAATAAACCCCAGTGATGATCCCAAAGATGAATTGTATTGATATGTGGACTTATTGGGCAGGAGTTGCATATTCATTCATTCACTCTCCACTCGGGTTGGTGGTGCGCAACTACTTGTTATGTGTGCCTTCGTAATGGCTAGGATTTCGGTTGGGGCGCACGACTAACCTGAGATCAGGAGTTTACCACATTGAGTCTGACTATCCAAATTTAGGTATGGGACTAGTTTAGATAGAAGTTCCTTGTGATGGACCCCATAACCTGCGATACTATGTACTATCATCCTGACTCTACACTCCAACATGGTCATTCCATTCGCACTGCATATTGCATTACATTTGCTGCATATGACATTTTGGATTATCTGTGTTTCTGCATTTATATGGTTTAGATACGACATCTGATATTCGACTCTTTATGTTCTTCATTTGTATAGTTGATCTGTATCGCGCATTCTGATATTGTTCCTCATTTGTATAGTTGATCTGTATTGCGTATTCTGATATTGTTTGACTCATGGACCTGTCTGTATTTTTGTTTACTTTGATAACGTATGATTTATGACCTTGCGCCTATTTTGACATTATATGATTATGACATTGTGTTGAATACTTGACACTTACCTTATGCACACACTTACACCACCCTCTAATCTTTCTATAAGCTTATGCATGATAGATGCGTGCAGGTGATGTTAGGTTGCGACAGTGTTGAGCTTGGAGCGTGCAGCGGTCTTGTGGAGCTTGATTTTCGATTTATGTATTTCCTTTTCAGCATTGTACTCAAATGATTATATTAGTAGATATGTGATGATGATGTTACCTTTGTAAATTTGGGTAATCTTGTGGTTATGCTTATTATGAGTTAAATGTATAAAAAAAATCCTCCTTGTAGGATCCCAGGATCGAAATTTGGCGTATGGATGTTAAGAGCTGAGAATGGGGTACTGTGGAGGCTGTCGGTACTGGATTCAGTGACCGGGATTCCTGTGAATCCGATTTTTAGGTTTTGGGGCATGATAGAAGTTGGTATCAAAGCATAACTTAGGAATACCTGATGATAACATCACATATCTACTGATAGTTACCCTGCACTCTATGATTGTTGAGAACTTAGAATAATTAGATCCTCAAGTTCAAATAACTTAGAGATTTTCTGATATTGCTCCCTATCGTTGAAATTGAGAGGTTGCATGGTATTCCATTTACGATCATTTCTGATCCAGGATCCGAGGTTTAGTAGAATCACCATATTGCTGATGATGCGTCTTGGGAGGGCGAGGTTGAGATTAGAGAGCGCTATCTTCATCATTTGGTAGATTAATTGTGCCTTGTCATATATACTTGCCGATGTTTCCTCTTCCTTTATCTGTTCTATAAATTTTGAAGATGAAATTTTTATTAGGAGGGGAGAGCTGTGAGGCCTGTATCCTAACCCTTACTGTTCTGTAGGCTTCTGCTGTCCTCTCGGTTGGATTCTGGCAACTCTCGACTCATATTCGACGTTTGCGCGTGAACTTAAGCCCAGTCCTGCATACTGAAGTCGACTCGACCCTAAATTTGCACCTTAGCGACCGAGCCATCGCCGCGATTCTAACGCCGTGACTCATGCATCGAACCGATACCCAGGCCAGGAGATGTGGGTCCACGTACAATTTGAGGAAAACACTGCACTTTACGAATTCCGATGGAATCTCTACGATATGTTCCATCAATCACATCAATCATAAGTCAAGTGCATCCCATCATAAGCCATCACACACCCTTACCTCTCCTTACCCAAAGTCAATGTAACCCATGCTTAACCCATTCTTTGCTTACAAAAAGTCAAAAGGGCCTGTTTCGACAAGGAAACAAATGTATTTGATTTGGGGGATTTATTCAATGATAACAAAGAAAGAACATTAATCACATTTATTCTGAGTTCATTTACATCCTCTGAATCCCTTGATTCTAAAAATAAAGTACAATCAATCAAAGTAGACAAGACAGTCTTATGGAAATTTCGGCAGCATTCCGACGCCATTTCAGTCATCTCCTATGACTTAGGAGGAATTCTGGTTCTGATCAACCAGTCTTCAGAAAGATAGGAATTTCGACAGCATAACGGTGATGATCTCAATCATCTCCAATGACTTAGGAGGAATAGACAAGTCAATCAACAGTCTTCAAAAGAATGGAGATTCCGGCAGCATTTCGGTGCTATTTCGGTCATCTCCTGAAACTTAGGAGGAATATGACTCTTTGTCGATGATTCTTCCTTTTCTCTTGAACAAGAAGAACTTGAAGACTCTAGCCATTCCAACACATAACGACCGTTCTTTGTTATAGGCTTCAACGATCGGTTTCGCGGTCCGCGCAGTCATATGCATTGCGGTCCATAAACCTCAAAAGCCTTCACATTTGCTGCGCGGGTCCGCGCAAACTTCGAGTCAATACTCCTTTAACGCGCGGTCGCGCAAAGTGCAATCATCTCCGCACCTTGTCTTCTCTTTCGTCTTTCTTTCACCTCAGAAATCTCCGAACCCCTTTTTGAGAGAAGGAACGGGTGTTTATAGACATTTTCACCAATGAAAATCTACTGATGTGGGACAAAATAACATCCAACCCTTTTTTATATCACCAGCATACACTTTGCGCGGACACGCGCAAACGATATGCTTTGCTACTCGATTCAATCTCGCATGTTCCTTTGTGCGACCCGCTCAATTTCACTTTGCGCGGTCAACATCTCATTTCATTTGCATGCGGACCCGCAAGAAGTAGTCTTCAAATGTCTTTTTCTTGATCTTTCTCTTCTCTTTAGTACTTTGCTTTCCAATCTTCTTCTTTCTCATGTCTTAACAAATACTCCTGGTGCTGAAACTTTACCAAAACACCTAAACTACCCTTCGAGCTGGAATTTTACCAAAACACCTAAACTACCCTTTGAGCTGGAATTTTACCAAAACACCTAGACTACCCTTTGAGTGGAACTTTACCAAAGTCCTAAACTACCCTTTGTAACTTTACCACCTGCTTAACACCTATACCATTTTAGAAGATCTGGGATCCTTTCACAAAATATTTTTATGCCTCAACAGAGCCCATCCCTTTCCACTCCATCACCACCTCTCTCTCTCTCTCATTTCTCACTCTCCCAAGCAACTCCTAAGGAGAGGAAACGTTCAAGCTCTCCATGAGAAAAGCCATGTGTGGCCCACTCCCTACCACCCTATCTCCCATATCCACCATTGGATCCTCATCTCCACTGTTGAAGGAGCATTTTTGGAGCATTGGAAGGCTAGGGAGGAAGAAGAAGTATAGGTGGGTGCCTCTATTCCTCTCTCTCTCTCTCTCTCTCTCTCTCTCTCTCTCTCGCTTTCCCTTTTCTTGGTGATGTAGTTGTGTGGCCCACTTCGATGGACCCCACTTTGATGTATGTCTTACTCATGCCATCCAACCCCTTTCTTTTAGTGGCCCATGTCCATGGGTGGGGCCCGCCTCAAATGTATGTATCATGCATCAAACCGTCCAGCATCCAGGGACGCTAGATGTGAATTGGGAAAACACAAATATTAGCTTGGTTCATAAGCTTTTGGATGGGCCACTTGTGTAGGCCCCACACTGACGTATGGATTTAATCCAAGTCGTCCATCCTTTTCCTCAATTCATTTTAGGCGTTGAGCCAAAAAATGAAGCTGATTCGAACTTCTAGCGGGCCACAGCATAGAACAATGGGATTTTTACCGTTGAAAAACTACCTGATGATTCTATGCTCCAAAACCCCTCAAATATTAGGCTTATTTGGCTTGTATTGAGCTATGGGAAGCAGTGGATGGGGTGGATGCTTCCGATGTGGGACCTATATATGAAAAACCGCGATTGCAAAAAAAATAAATAAAAATACATGTATCGGCTGCAGCCTTGAAGATATGGAGACCCTATCTGTATGGGGAAGAATTTGAACTCTTTTGTGACCACAAGAGCCTCAAGTACATCGTCACCCAGAGAGATTTAAATATGAGGCAGCGACGATGGATGGAGACCTTAAAGGACTTCAAATTCGAGGTTTCCTACCATCCTGGTAAGGCCAATCTAGTGGTAGATGCCTTGAGCTGAAAGAAGACTATCGAATTTGCGACTCCACTGATGGTAGAAGAGTGGAATATGGTAGAATTTGTGTGAGATTTCTAGCTGAAACTGAGAATAGAAGAACCATATGAAGTCATCGCACATATCTACGCCCAACCTATGATCGATAGCCAGATCACTAAGGCTCAAAGGGGCAATGAGTTACTGTTGAAAATGAAAGAACTTGCGGCCGTTCGAAGCGATTCTGAATGGATAATGACACCGATGGAGGATTACGATTCAAAGGCCATCTCTGTGTCCCAGATCATCCTAAATTGAAGGAAACATTGCTCGCTGAGGCCCATAACTCCAAGCTATTTATTCTCCCTGGAAGCACCGAGATGTACCAGGACCTCAAGCAAAATTACTGGTGGGACAACATGAAGAGAGAGATATCTGGTTTTGTATCTTGGTGCCTTACATGTCAACAAGTTAAGGCAGAACATCATCGACCGCCAGGTCTCCTACAGCCCATGCCACTTGCTGAATGGAAATGGGACTACATTTCCATGGATTTCATTTTGGGTTTGCCCAAAACAAAGAAAGGGCATGATTCAATTTGGGAGATTGTGGACAGGTTGACTAAATCGGCTCACTTCATCCCTATTCGAACTTCATACTCTGTAGACGACCTAGCCAAATTATATATCAAAGAGATAGTTCAACTTTATGGTGTTCCTTTGGAAATTGTGTCGGATTGAGACACATGATTTACTTCAATGTTCTGGACCTGAATGCAAGACGCCATGGGAGTCAAGTTGAAGTCCAGTACCACTTTTCACCCTTAGACTGATGAACAGATAAAACGGGTGAATCGAATACAAGAAGACATGTTGAGAGCGTGTACATTGGATTTCTTGGACAGTTGAGATGAGTCTCCCTTATGCCGAGTTCTCTTACAACAACAGTTTCCAAGCTAGCATCGACATGACACCCTACAAAGTCTTATACGGGCGTCCATGCCGAGCTCCACAATGTTGGGCTGAAGTTGGCAAGAAAAGTTTGTTAGGACTTGAAATAGTATAGACAACTACTGAAAAGATCGAAACTATCAGGCAACGACTATTGACAGCCCAGAGCAGGCAGAAGAGTTGTGCAAACATAAGGCGAAGAGATTTTGAATTCAAAGCATGAGATCACGTATTTCTGAAGATCTCTCCAATGAAGGGAGTCCTACGTTTTGGTAAGAAAGGGAAACTTACCCCATGATATATCTACCCTTTTCAGATCTTGGATGGGATAAGACTGGTTGCGTATCGCTTGACTTTGTCTACTCCCCTCGCTGGCGATCATAATGTATTTCACGTCTTAATGCTTAAGAAGTACGTTCTGGATCCTTCACATATTATTCAGTGGGAATACATGGAACTCAAGGACAATGCCATGTATGTCCTTAAGCCCACCAGGATTTTGGACATGAAGGAGTAAGTTTTGCGAAACAAGGTGATTCCGCTAGTAAAGGTATTATGGACGCACCATGGAGAAGAAGAAGCCACTTGGGAAATGGAAGCTGAAGTTCGTAAACACTACCCCAACCTTCTTAAGCAATATGAGCAGGTATAAATTTCGAGGATGAATTTTTTTTGTAAGGGGGGTAGATTGTAACGCCCAGTCTAAAAAGGAAATAGTGTCCTGAGGCACTCACATGCGAACTGACTCAGGACCGAGCGATTCGATCGCACGTGTGGGCTTAAAACAGGTAAATTAACCCCAAATCACCCTTTTGTACAATTTAAATTAAATTAAGATCGGGCCGAGCATAGGCCGTAAAGCCAGTCGGCCGAGTCATACTTAATGACTATCCGTACGGGCTGTGTATCACCCGAAGAAGGTCCACAATTTTTAAAACTTTGTTAGATCCTTGGGCCCACTGGGCTTGTGGTCCCACGAGGACACCACGCCCCGATGATGCCTAGAAATGGTCGAACAGCGCTACCCCGTTGGCATTTGCAAACCGCGAGTCGCTAAGCCTTAAAAAAAGGGAAATCCTGAATTTTAATCAATTGGCCCTACTGCTTGAGTCAGCAAATCCAGGCATTCCAACCGTCAGTCTCTTCTAAATTCACACCGAAGGTTGGAAATAATTCAGGCCTGCGCCTACAAAATCTGGTCGTTGATCGTGGAACGAAGACTGGTGATCGTGAATCGGGTTGCTATGGAAAAACCCTGCATCCGTTTATGATCAAACTTCACCCAACCCTTCATCGGGCCATGAGGCACCTATCCCATGTGTCAAATGGGTCAGTGGTCCATCAGAGCAACTCTAATAACATAAAATGGGCCCCATCTGGCTAATTGGGGAATTTCCTTAAACGTTAGTGTTACGCCCCAAACACGGAAACCGGGTTCATGAAGTTCCCGATTGCCGAATCCGGTGCCGACAGCCTCCGTAGTTCCCCATTCTCGGCTCCCAGTGTGCATACACCAGGTTCCAATCCTGAGATCCTATAAGGAGGATTTTCAACATCAATTTGTCTCATAAGAAGGATAACTACGAGTATACCAAAATCATAAAGGTAACATCATCATCACATATCCACTAATATAAACATTTGAATATATTGCTGAAAGGGAAATATATATGTAAAAAATCAAAGCTCCAAAAGACCGCTACATGCTCCAAGCTCTACGTTGCTGCAACCTAATGCCACCTGCACACTTCTATCATGCATAAACTTATAGAAAGCTTAGAGGATCGTGCAAGTGTGCGCACAAGGTAAGTGCCAAATATTCAATACAATGCCATAATCATATAATATCAGAAATACTGGCAAGATCATGAATCATACGATATCAGAGTATGTAATACAGATCATACTGAGCCAAATATCATATACTACGGATGCAATTCAATATGCAAATCCTACTAAGTCCGTCTATGCCATACAAGTGCAGAAACATATCAACCTAAAATGTCATATGCCTACGGATGTAATGCAATATGCGATGCGAATGAAATAACCAAGTTGAAGCGCGAAGTCGGGATGATAGTACACAGGCTATGGGGTCCTTCACAAGGGACTTCTATCCAAACTAGTCTCATACCTAATTTAGATAGTCAGACTCAATGTGGTAAACTCTTGATCTCAGGTTAGTCGCACGCCCCAACCGAAATCCTGGCCATTGCGAAAGCACACATAATAAATAGTTGCGCACCATAAGCCCGAGTGGATAGTGAATGAATGAATGAATGAGTATGTAACTCCTACTCAATAAGTCCATGTATCAGTATTGTACATCTCTGAGATTATCACTGGGGTCTAGTACACTCTACATGCAAATCGTTGCCCACTGACGCACGACCATGTAAGTGGAAGAGACCTTACTATCCACCTGGCTAATAGTGAGCTAATATCTACCCGGCACGTCGATAGCAGACCCATTCACGAGCTAGTCAAACTCAGCCTAACTATGCCCCCTATCTCGGGCGAGTAAGGCCACACCTCCTCCTAACCAACCACGACGCAGTGGGAAACGCGGCCTCCTGGTATTAGGTACTCGGGCGTTCATGTATCCACTCGGTCTCGATGTTGGGGCGTCCTCTATTACTAAGAGGGTTTAAGAATTTTCACCCAGGGCCATCTATGGCGGCTCGATGCGAGTAACAGATTTTCAGTGTCCCATCTGGCCATCCATGGCATGACTGTGGAGGCTATGACCCTAATGTCGTTAGGGCATATAGTAATCACAACACACAATGCAGGATGCATAAATCATACAATCTAGTCATACATCAATCTCGCACATACCGTGCACTCGTGTGAGATGATCTCTGCCTATCAGGGAGTCTCATAAACCACCGACACTATGGCATATGTAATGATCAATCATATCTCATAACAAACATGTAGATGCATATGGGCATGTATCATGATGCTATACTATCACATACCCATAATCAGTATCAATAATCAGCATCGACAATCGACCTCGACAATATGAAAATTTAACCAACATTACCCCCAAGGAATGGCCCACATAGAGCCTAACATATAGTGGACCCATGGCCTCACACAAGGGCCTAATATACAACACCATGGGCCTCACTCAAGAGCTTAATACACATCACGATGAGCCTCTCATAGGGGCCTAATATATATCACAATGGGCTCCATCGCCTGACCCTCAAATGCACCATAACGGGCCTCATCACATAGGCCTCATATACATTATGTCACGCCCCAAACTCGAAAACCGGGCTCACAAAATTTTCGATCACCGAATCTGGCGTCGACAACCTCCATAGTACCCCATTCTTGGCTCTTAGCTCCCATATGCCAGATTCCGATCCGAGATCCTAGAAGGAAGATTTTCAGTATGATTTTTTTTGTAATGGAGCATAACCACAAGCATAACCAAGTCATAAAACAACATCACCTCAAATCTACTATAACAAAGACTTGAAGTACAATGCAAAAAGGAAAAATATAAGGTGATCAAAAAGCTCCAAAATAATCCGGTACGCACTCCTGCCTCAGCGCTACTGTTGTCCAATGATACCTGCACGCAACGGTCATGCTTAAGCTTACAAAAGCTTAGAGGATAGTGTAAGTGGGTGCGCAAAGCGAGTGCCAAGTATACAATATCAGAGTAATGCAGAAATATGCGGTAAGTCCATGAATGTTGTCAGCTATACCAAAGCTATGTAATGCAAGACATGAATGCTATCGGCTATACCAAAGCTATGCGATGCGAGGCCTATGTAGCCAAATGTCATATGCGAGATGCAATACAAGCATGTCAGTACTCATCAAGTACACATATCAGTACAGTTCCTCTCTGGATATCACCGGGGTCTAATACACCTCACACTGAATGCCTCCTCCCTAGCTTCACAGTCAAGCAAGTAGAAGAGACCACACTATCTGCCTGACCAGTAGTTTGCCAATACCTACCTGACTCGTCGATAGCGGACACATTTGCGAGCTGGTCAAACTCAGCTTAGCTTATAGCCCCCTCACTCGGGCGGATAAGGCCATAAACCCTTCCAACCGACCACGACACAGTGGGAGATGTGGCCTACTGGTATTTGGTACTCGGACGCTCTTATATCCACTCGGTCTAGACATTGAAGCATCTCCTGGTACCAAAAAGATTCTAAGATTTTCACCCAAGGACATCCTAAGTGACCACAATGCTAGAACCAATATTTTCGGTATCTGATACGACCATCCACGATGTGTCTGTGGAGGCCACAGCCCTGATGTCACTAGGGCGTGTAGTGATCAAGTCACACATATGCGGGATGCATGAGTCACATCATCAAATCATGCAATAATCCTGCGCGTACCACGCACTCATGTGGGGTACTCTGCCTCATAAGGAGTCCCATAAATGTCTCAGCCCAATGGCTTATGCTATGATCAAACATTTCTCATATCAAGCATACATATGATGCGTATGGGCATGAATTATAGAGCTATACTAAGCATGTTATAAAGTGATGAATTATTAATAAGCATGGGCCTATCAAGGGGCCCTAAGGAGAATTACAATATGGACATTTAACCAACATTGTACTTACAATGTGGACATCAAACCAACATTGTTCCCAAGGCACGGCCCGCCATAAATATCATTACACAAACCATGGAGGAATCACATGTTGCAATGGACCCTAAGGACATCCCGTTGGGCCTCGACCCATGGGCCTTAGATACATCAAATGGGCCACATCATATGGGCCTCATATGAATCAAGTGGGCCACATCAATGGGCCTTATGTACATTGCAATGGGCCATATCCCATGGGCTTTTGAAAACATCACAATGGGACTCGTAACATGGGTCTCATATATATCAAAGTGGGCCTCGACAATGGGCCACAAATACATCGAAGGGGCTTAATCACATGGGCCTTATGTACATCAGGGTGGGCCTCAACAATGGCCACAACGACATTAAGATGGGCCCACATTACATGGGACTTATATATGTCAAATGGGCCACAACGATGGACCACACCCGAATACAAGTGGTGATAATGATTCCCACCATTAGAATTCCTAAGGCCCACTATAACATGTATTTCTAATCCAACCTGTTCCTAAGTTAACATAGGGATAGATGAAGTGGAGCGAATATTAGCTTAATCAGAAACTACTATGGCTCAGAAATTTGAACGGTGGACTCCATTGTCCACTACTTAAAATGGTGGGGTCCACTTGAACCTTAGATCTGACTTATTTTTTACTCTTAAGCCTTAAAACGAGCTTTCAAATGGTTGAACGGCTTGGATGCAGCACATGCATCATGGTGGGTTCCATGAAGGCCAACCATCATATATATATATATTATGTATAATATAATATATAGTTTATATATATATATATAGATATATATCTACACACACGCACACACACATACGCGCACACACACACACACGCATACACACACACGCGCGCGCACACACCATCTCCTGGACGGTGTGGATAGAACACAGGGGGGGAGTGGATGGTGAGAATGAACACATGCATCACTGTGGGTCCCATGTGGGGCCCACCATAATGCTTATATGCCATCCAATCTGTCCATAAGATCACGTAGACCTAGATGAAGAGTAAAAACAAATTTCATCTTGATCCAAAACTTCTGTGGACCCAAAAAGGGTTTCAATGGCAGACAGTTCAACCCCACTATTTCCTGTGATGTGGGCCACCTGAGCTTTGGATGGGCCTGATTTTTGGAGGGTGGCCTGCTGCCCTAAGGGCCCATGGAGTGGACAGAGTGGATACATAACGCACATCATGGTGAGGCCCACGGCTGGGATCGTAGGTCCCTGTTTGTCCGCCCGCCAGATGCCGCAGGCGCTGCCTGTGCCTTTGGCAGCAGTAGCGGCTATTGCATGAATTATTATTATTATTATTTGTTTTGAAAATCGCATTTTTTCAAGGTTTTTCCATGGTAGAGCCCGCATTAGGTGAATCCGACCCACCCGATGGATTCCATAGTCCATAATCCATCCATCAAGCCCAATATTGGGCATCTTTTGGCGTGTATAAAAATTTAGGTGACTTTAAACGGTGAGAATCAGTGTTTGCTAAGGTATGGCCCACCAGAAAGTTAGATTAGCTTCATTTTTCGGCTCAACGCCTAAAATGAGCTGGTAAATAGGATGGATGGCGTGGATTGAATCCATTCATCAAGGTGAGGCCTATACAAATAGCCCTTCCTAAAGCTTTGAAACAAGCTCATATTTGTGTTTTCATTTCAACATCCAGCGTCCCTGGACGCTGGACTATTGTTCATTTCAGGTGGGCTGCCACGTGGGCCACCAAATGATGGGTGGTGTGGAACATACACACATATACAGTGGGCCCCACCTACAAATGGATTAGATCTAATACATGCTTCATGGTGGGGGTCCATCCAAGTGGACCACACGGCCATATCATCACACACAAAAGTTAATAAATAAAAAGAGACGGAGAGAGAAAGAGAGAAAGAGGGACACGTATGGTGGAGGGACCCCGACACTATGGGCCCTCCGTTTCAAGCATCCAATCATACATCAAGTGGGTCCCATTACATGTGGGCCCACTAAATCAAAGATCAACAGTGGAGATCCCTTCTCCACCAAGATGTAAGGTCTAGATGACCCATTTTCAACCTAGAAAATAAACATCATGATGGGGTCCATGGAGAATGGCCCCACCATGGAATGATCATGAAGATCAAGGTGGGCCATAGGCCACATCATAGGGTCCCAAGTGAGATCTATACCATTGATCGGTAGGCCTCACTTGGTCCATCATAAAAACATGAAAAATCTAGCCTAATAAGCACCCACCGGTCGATCTTCTTGGTTTGATGGAATGTCAATCTCCTAGTGCTTCACTTTGATGGAGAGGATGAGAAATGAAGGGCTAGGATGGTGGATTTTTAGGAGAGAAAGGTGGGCCACACAAAGTCATTTTTCTCTCTTAGAGAGGCTTGGACGTGCACTTCCTTGCTTGGCTTGGAATTTGTGTTAAGAAGATATAGAGAGAGAGAGGGTTGTAAGGGAGAGAGAGTGATGGATGTGAAGTGAGTGATGTGAGGTGAGTGATGGGTGAGGTGAGCGATGGGTGAGGTGAGAGATGGGTTGACTTTGGTGGTTGCTTAACTTGTGGAGAAAGAAAGCATGGGTTACTTTTGTACTTGACATGATGTGATTGATTGATTGATTTGAGTGATTGATTGATGGGACATACTGTAGAGATTCCCTTGGGATTGCAAATGCTCTACGTTTCTTCGAAATAAACGCTAGCCCACATCTTCTGGCTTAGGTATCGGATCAGTGCGTGAGTCACGGCGTTGAAACTCGAGCGACGGTACGGTCGTAATGATATAAGTCTAGGCTTAAGCTGACTCAATTCTACAGGATACAACTTAGGGTCAATCGCAAACGTTGATTATATGTCGTAAATTGCTAGACTTCGATGTGAAGGATCACAGAAGTCGACGGAACAGTACGAACTAGGATATGGGTCTTACACATTACATTGGGCCTTAAACACAGGCTAAATACACATCACAATGGGCCTCAAATACAGGCTGCATATACATCACATTAGGTCTCGACAATCAGCCTCGATATTCAGCCTTGTCAATCAGCCTCGACAATTGGAATCAGCATCGACAATTGGAATCGGCCTCGATAATTGGAATTAGCCTGGACAATCAGAATCGGCCTCGATAATCGGAATCAGCCTTGACAATTAAAATTGGCCTCGACAATTGGAATCGGCCTTGATAATTTGAATTGTCCTCGACAATCGAAATCGGCCTCGATAATTGGAATCAGCCTCGACAATTGGAATTGGCCTCGACAATCAGCCTCGACAATCGGCCTAACAAAGGGCCTAAGGGAAGGTCACAATGTAGACATTTAACCATCATTGCCCATCAATGTCGATATTTAACCAACATTGCTCATAAGGAGTGGCCCACATAGAGCCAAACGTATAGTGGGCCCATAGCTTCACATGATGGCCTAATACACATCACTATGGGCCTCACTTAAGGGCCACATATACACCATGTCAAGCCTCGTCAAAAGGGCTGCATATGGATCACATTAGGCCTTGCCAAAAGGGTCAGAAATACATCATAATGGGCCACATATACATCACAATGGGCCGTTCACGCGGGCCTAATATACATCGTAATGGGCCTCTAACACAGGCCTAATATACATCACAAAGGGGCTACATCCCATGGGCCTCAAATATATCATAATGAGCCTCGAATACATCACGATGGGACACAACCCATGGGCTTCAAATACATAATAGGTGGACCCTACACATGGGCCTCATACACATCTAGTGGGCTGCATTAATGGGCCGCACTAATGGGTCTCATAGATGGGCTAAAATATATCAAGGTGGACCTCAGGGATGGGCCATAAATATATCAAGGTGGGCCATAAAAACATCATATTAGGCCTCGTCAAAAGGCCATGAATACATATTCGGTGGGCCCTGCATATGAGCTCTCAAATACACCACATGGGCCTCATCCATGGATGGTTTGGATCAAACACGTACATCACGTGAGGGCCACATGGATGGTGTGGAAAAACTCATACATCATGGTGGCCCAAAGAGCTTACTGACGTTAACCAGCAGTTGGACCTACATCCCACGTGCTGCAAGGTGGATGGATGGCTAGAGAAACACACACATTATGGTGCGCCCCACATCACCCGTCCATATGGACGACGTGGATAAAAACATACGTCATGGTAGCCCACACATATCACCGTGAATACAGAATATATACATCAAAGTGGGCCCACCCCACACGTGTGGCACGTGTGGGTGGGTCCAACATTCCAATAAGGGATGGATAACTATAGATTTCAAACCACAAATATATAAAGGTGGGTTCCCATGTGGGGCCCATATAGTATATATGTATATCATATATAATATATTTATTTATTATTACTATTATTAGTTTTTTATTACTAGCCATCATCAATACAGCAGCCAGCGCTGATGGCCATCTAACAAATGGACGGCCCACATTCAACAGATATAGAGGTGCATATATCAGGTGGGTCCCACCGTCCTGCAATGGACGGTGGACACCACATACATCAATGTGGACCACACGTGTGGCCCACCAAAGGATTGTATCTTCCTCTGAGATAGTGTGGATGCACCACACGTGCCCAACAGATGGGGCCCATGATCTGGACGATATACTCAGTGGGTGGGTGTCCATGTGGTGGCCCACCAGTAAAAATGGATGGACGGTTTAGATATAACGCAAACCTAGTGATCAGCCCACCGTCCAGAGGTCTGGACGGTGTGGATTTGAGGCACATACATCACATTAGAGCCCATTGCACCGTCCTGGATGGTGGGGATATATGACACATGTATCAAGGTGGGTCCCACCATCAGGATAGATGGATGGCTTAGATAAGGCACATACCTCATGTGGGATCCACATGTGTGGACCCACAAGCCTTGGAGAAAGCCGATATTTATAATTTTCCAATGTCCAACAGCAACAGCTGCTAGACGGTGTGCATTCGACACATGTAAATGGAGGGGTCCACATCAATGGATGGCCAGGATACCACACACCGCATGATGGGGCCCACCACATCAACACAGCAGCCAACACTGCTAGCTGTCCAGCAAATGGACTGCCTACAGCCACTCAAATATAAAGGTGAGTTTTGCATCAAGCTGATACTTATATTTCCCTTCATTCGGGCCTGTCTAGAAATATGGGAAGTAATCCCGTCTACTGGACAGTCAGCAAGGTGGGCCTCACGATCAGACGGTCAGGATCATCTTTGAATCATGGTGGTCATAAGACATCACAAAAAAAGAGGAGAAAGAGAGATAAAAATCAGTATTTTAGAGGGACCCCACCACTATGGGCCCCTCTTATTATAATACAAACATCAAGGTGGGTCCCGCCATATGTGGGGCCTTAAATAAAAAAATAAAATAAAATATAGATCTAAGATCACCCACCGATCGGCCTTCTTCTTCTTGGTTCCTATGGCTCCCTTCGCCTTTTAACTTCCATTTGATGGTTGAAGATGAAAATTGAGTGGCTAGGATGAGAAGGATAGGAAGTGGGCCACACATAGCCTCCTCTCTCCCTTGGGAGGCCATGGACGTTCGCTTTCCCTTGGGGTTGCTTGGGAGTAATGAGAGAGAGGGAGAGAGTGATGGGAGAGAGGGATGGTGAGTGATGGATGGGTGTACTTGACATGTAAGGGAGAGTTGACTTTAGGTAAGGTTGTGTAAGAGAGGGATGGGTTGGGTTATTTGTACTTGATTGATAGATTGATGTGATGTGTCATAGAGATTCTCTTCATATTTGCAACATGCGGTGTTTTCCTCGAACCGAACGTGGGTCCACATCTCCTGGCCTAGGTACTGTCTTGGTGCATGAGACACGGTGCTGGAATCGGGCGACGACGCAGTCGCTAGGGTACAAATCTCGAGTCGAGCTGATGCTGATATACGAGACACGACTTAGGATTGCACGTAAACGCCAATAACAGATAGCGGGTCACCGGGATTCGACCGGGAGGACCGTGGAGTTATACGGAACGGTACAGGCTAGGATACGGGTCTCATAGTTAGGGTCAAAGGAAATAATTTTAGGTATATATAAACTCAGCCCTCTCTCTCAAACCCATTTTTTTCAGCAGCTGAGAAAGAGAGAGAGAGAGAGAGAGAGAGAGAGAGAGAGAGAGAGAGAGAGAGTGGGAGGAGAGAGAAGGCCCCCACCTTAATGTGCATGTGAGCTTGGTGCTTGGATTTTGAAGATCCCGGCATCATCACCTCTCCTCTACTGACGAATTCCATCATTCTCCACCATTGGAAGAAGAAATTCCAACCCATCTAAGGTAATTTAGGATTTCTCACCTCATTTCCCTGATTACTACAATATTCATGTAATTCTTGTCCATCCAATACAATGCAGGGCCCTGACATCTCAAGCTTGTGGACTCGGGGTTGCAAGAACCATCTCAGTAACCTCCAGCCAAATTTGGGTGAGGACCATTACTCCTAGGTGGCCGTTTATCGCGCCTAGCGTAGATTTAATGAACGTGATTGGTGTATTGTTAGTGCATATGGCTGAATTTTCATTTGGACTGCACATATAGGTTAATGGACTAGAAATTAACAAATTGTTGGGAAGGGATTTGGCCCTAATATCCCAAATGGTGAATTGTGCATTTACATGCTCATGTAGGGTGCAATTACTTAAATTTCCCCAAATTGCTACTAGTTGATTTTTATTTTCCTGGTTTAGTGTTAACTATGCTTAACATGATGACATGGATTGCTGCAGAATGATAAATAATGGTTGGTTTCCTGATTTTATGATTAATCCTACTTGGGTGAAAGCATGAAACATTGTAAGTTGCTAATTGGTTGAGTCACTTGTCTGAATTTCCAAGTCAATGCTGAATAATGTGATGCATGATTGGCCTATAGAAGATTTATTTCAGTATATTGCTATATGGTTGTCCATGTGTTTGTATAGCTGAAATATGTCATGTTGAATCTGTAAATTCGAGTGGAACATTATTTGTTGCTGTCCTTGTAATGATCACACTGAAATCTTGTCTTCCATACTTGAGTTGTATCCAAGAAACCTATGTTTGTGGTGCATTATTGTATATTTCCCTTATAGATCGGCAGATTAACTAGAAGTTCTTGGGCGGTCCTTGTTAGACCTGTCCCTAAGTGAATCTGGCCCGATAGTTAAATCGTAGGTCGTTAGCCATAGTTGGACTACACGAGATCTTGTTCTTAGGCCGATTAGTTATAGTTTAGCCCGTCAGGGCACATTGACCATCCTTGTATATTAATCTTATTTGATCACTCCTGTATGAACCCGAAGTACCCTAAGACCATTGCACCCATTTTAAAATATGATTTACAGCCCACAAAGTCTCATGAGCCGGGGATGGTGGTATGAGATACTATGCTCGTGCTGTCGGCCTACACTAAGGTAATGAGCCTTCTTGTAGTGTTCATTGAGCATTTGGACTCGTGAGCCAGGAACGGTGGTATGGGACATTGTGCCCGCGCTGTCAGCTTGTGTTGGGGTGACGACCTCCCTACAGTGACCGCGAGTGAGACATCTAAGTTCCAATTTTGATTCCGTCCATATTATATTTTGTTTGGGATTGACGACCCCAATTCAGGGCTAGGGATCACAAGAGCCACATGGCCACGACCCTTGAATTGTACGATAGGGTTAGGGCAATAACTTCGCTAAGGGTATTCTGGTTTCTCCAACCTGCTGGACGAATGAACTTAACTAACCAACCTGTCTAACATGTTCCATAGCATTGCATTTATATTATTGGAGATTAATGCAGTCGAGGTTGCTTTTGAGGGAGTGTTGCTTCATTGCGAACATCAGATGTCGTCGCTTGAGGGAGTGCTGGTTTTTATGAGGAACGTGCATCATATCATAACCATGCATTTGCATTAACAACAGTGTTTAGGAATCTGTGTTATTTGTTGTTCATTAAATGTATCTATGCATGATAATTTGATGCCTATTGCTAATAGTACCATTGAGTTGATCACTCACTCCCACTCTGGGATGGTGTTCTAAAATACCAACTAGAACCCAATATAGATCAAAGTACCCTGGAGTAGCATGCATTGGATGATGTCGGTGCCGACGACGACAAGGAGCGGGCGTTCTACCAGGAGTTTAGCGATCCTTATTAGGATATTGGATGCTAGCGGGACTGGCCTAGAGCCCAAGTCATTTTAGGGATTGATGAGTGTTTGAGACTAAATCCATGGATAACTATTGAACTAAATTTATTAGGTTGATATGGTGGATGGGAAGTTTTTATGAAACTTCAGTTGGTTAATGGCACTTAAATCTTAATCACCTTATTAGAAATTGAATATGCCTAGATTAATCCATCATTGCTTATTAATACTTATTAAATGCATGCATCTATGACTCATTATTACACATGTGGCACTCAGGAATTCAGGAGCTAAGTAGCTACTCGGCCCTCAAATTTTGGGGCACTACATGCTATAGATTCAATTCTCTTGATTCTTAAGTGGAGTATGGACTATACTCTAAAAATGTATTTGAGATCTGCTTGAGAAAGGGAATTGAATAAGCTTAAATAAATTTATAAATACCGCACAAACAGCTTGTCGAGGACCTGATCTTCTCTCATACTTGTAGAAGATTTTGAGTGAATTTCATTGTAAAATAGAATGAGAGAAGGTCCCTATTTATAACTAAAGGATTTGGAAATTTGGCTAGCCTAAGAATAGGTTCGGCAGGCCTAAGGGAAAATTCGGTTGCCCGAATTCTCTCAAAAATTTAAAAATCCTTTGCTGGGATTTGACCCAAACTTTCCTTAGGCTGGCCGAACTCCAAGTTAGGATAGCCGAACCTAAAGTTAGACTAGCTAAATTTGTGACAATTTGACTGAACCTGAAGTTAGGTTAGCCGAAGAAGTTAGGATGGCTGAACTTGAAGGTAAGCTGAACGAACTTCAGTGAAATTACACCAAAGTTAACCCAATTTGAATAATTTTTTAAAGCATATAAGCTAAGGTCTTTCTGAGGTTATATCACCTGTTGGTTGGCTAATACAAAGATCTTTTAATCTCGATAAACTTGAAACCGAGCGACATCTTAAGATGATAAGCTTATCTTGAGCTGATCTTAAGATGATAAGTTGATCTTGAGCTTATCTTCACGAGATGTAGTGTAGTTGCAATATGACCGGTATCACTGTGTACCTTTGTCTTACGAAATTTGGAAACCTTATGTATGATAACCATATAAGCACTTACATAAAAGATATACAATAAAATCAACATAAGATAACGAAAATAAAAGAGTGAGTAAGAAGGATAATACCTGAGGAAGATCAATGAGATGGTATGAAGTCTTCATCATCTAAAGGGATTAGCACTAAACAAAAACAAAACTAAAACAAACTATCATAATCCTAAGAAAGCAGTAAGTTTCTCATCCTAAACTAGGAAAGCAAGGAAAATTACTCATTCTTTATAGATGTTTTCCGCCTTTAGCCAGTATCTCAATAAATTTTTCAACAGGCTTCTCGACAAGATCATCCAAAAGCTATTTTTGCAGTATGCTTGGATGCCCTGGAGCATGGATGTCCAGAGAAATTTAAGAACCTTAACAACATATTTTTATAAAAAATTTGAGGTTTCTAAAGAATATATGTTTCACCTGTGGTAGAAATTTTTTTAATGTTAGTACACCATTGTGAAATAGAGATTACAATTAAGTGAAATTTTGAAAAATTCTCATTAAGTAATGTAGTCTCTATAAATTTCAAAGTTTCAGACTTCAGTTTAAATTCTAACTCCTCCACCTTTAATGTTAAACATTCAAGATTTGTGGAATGGAGCTCTTCAAAATAATGATTCTCCTGGTAAGTGTCAACTACCGAGGTACATTCTTGGAAGGCATCCACTATGTATTTAATCGTATTATCATTAGACTCCTCAAAGTGTGCCAAGCAAACTTCTATAGAGTCGGTATATTCACTCTAATTCAGGAATTCATTCTCCACATTGAAATCAAGCGTGTCATATAGGTCGAGTGGATCGACATCACCATGTTTGAAAGTTACTTGTGCCTCTCAATCATTAATTAGGACCTTACTTGAGATTGACTCTTGGGGAAACTTAACCTTAAGCTCTTGAGCATAATTCCTCCTCATTCTCAAATTTAATATACTCGACAAGTAATGTGAGATCACTTTCCTTGCATTGTATTTCTAGATTGGGTTGAGGCTAGGCTAGGTAGGTCTCTTCCTCGTTAATTAGGTATGATTAAATTCTTTGAATGGAGGATTCAAGCATATCTAATGATGTTCTAATATCTGTGAATGTTTGTATGTTTTGGTTGAATTGTTCTTGAGCATTCATGAATTTTTGAAGTGAATCCTCTTGGGTTTTTTCTTCTTTTTTTTTTTGGTTGAATCTCATAAGTAGGGGATCCAAGGGGATAGTCATCAGAATCCATGGTGGTTGGTTCACCTCTCCAATTTAAACTCTGATGGTTCCACCGATTAAAATCATATGGGTCATATGCGTGAGTATTTGATGGTTGTTGATAAGCATTACCACCCATATAATAATCAAGCAGTCTTTTTAACTGGTGGATGAGAATTGTTCTCCTTCATATAATTGCTTAGTGATTTCTTAATTGGTGGATCATCATATCACAGTCAGTTCTTTATCATAGATTCGGTTAATTTACAAGATGTATGGCATTTCCTAATATAATGATTTGGCAGCCCTTCAACCAATGTCTCATCTCTTAGAAGTTTCTTAGAGTATTCATATATCCACTGTGGTATGAACATGTTGAAACCCTAAAAATAATTCTATAGAAAAATCCTACAACAATAAGGAAAGCAAGTAAATGGAGTAAGGAAGGATGTTAACAGATCAACGATTTTATGTTAGATTCTACAAAAGAGAAGAACAAAGTTAGTATCAAATAATTTAGAAAAACCTAATATGAAATTACAAAAAAAGTTAAACCTAATCCTAACCTACTTCTAATACTAATGTATTTCAAAAAAATCCAGCCGAAGTCCCCGGTAATGGCGCCAAAAACTTGTTATGACAACCCCAAGTGAAGGTCCACGATGTAGTAATAACTTGGTGAGATTGAGGTCGTACCCACAGGGACTTGCTTTTGTGATATTTCTAAAATACATTAGAACTACAAATAGAATATAAACTAATTACTAAAATTTGGTGTAAAGAGTAATTGTGAAGAAACTATTAGAGATAAAATACTAGAGTGCCAAGGATCCACTTATAGCTTCCTTAATGTTAATTTGCTTGATTCAATTGGATCACATAACTAAAATTGAAGTCCTATCATATCCAACTAGATAATGGAGCAGTTAAATTATCATTCATATATTCCAAAACAGATATGAACTTCATTAAATTATCTTCCTCATAAAGCATTAGCGTATTGATAGCAGGGAATTTAAAGTATCTATCATGCCGGGAGTCAATGATAGATCGCTAGATTTTACTGACCAAATGATTGCAGAACATGTAAGAGAATATCAATAGTCTTCTAAGCATTCAAACTACCTAGAGTCGACAATGGATAAAAGTAAACTGAAAATACTTCTTTATTAAAAAAATCAATGAATTGTTCAACATGAAAACTAGATATCTTGAATCAAAGTAAAATAAACATTAAGAAAAATTACAAGCTTCACCTTTTAACTCTAGATAAGAGATTAGCGAACCATAGACATTATTGAACTAAAACTCAAATAGAAAAGCATAAAAACTAATTAGAACCAAACTATTGAAGAGGAGGGAGGAATCCTTTGAAGCTCCATAACTCCTTGCTCTACTCATTCTACCCTAATTCATGTTTAAAAACACTTAAAACATCCCTTTATATAGGCTTGATTTGCAGTGACTTCAAAACTGACTTGATTTTACGTAGCTATTGCAGCTTTTATGGAATCTTCGATGGCATCAAGCTCCCATCAAAGAGTTCGCATGAAATCAAAAAACTGTCCAGCAATGAACTTTTGAATTTGTGTATTTTCTCGATGTCATCTAACCCCCTTCAATGGAATCGAACTTGGTTTCGATGGCATCGAACATGCCTTCGATGGCATTGAAGAATGCACAAATATGTCTAACAATAAAATTGGAATTTCTAGATTTTTTTGATGGAATCGATGTGGCTTTGATGGCATTGACACTTACTTCGATGGGATTGAAGCTATCATCAATGGCATCGAATGGTCAATTTCTGCACTTCCAATTTTCTACACTTTGACTCCTCTATTTTCTTCCTTCCTCACTTGATTTCCTTAAATCTTAGACTCTTGAATTTTTGAATCTTGACCTCCATAGATCTAGTCCTTCACTTGGTAGTTCTTTGAGCATTAAAAGGATGCTTTAAGCATCCTTTTCTCCTTAGCTCTCAAAATCACCTTGTAAGAGAAAACAACAAGGGAAAAATATATAATATTTCACACTCAACAATCATTTTGTTAGGAAATCCCTACATCTCGTAAACTAACTAGAACTACGATTAAGAACCGACCAAGTTATAATGTTCCATTGGTTAAGATGACAATGCGTGGTTATTATATGGGTGATTACGGTTATCAATAACAATCGAGTACACCCACATATGATACGTACAATCTTGATTAAAGGAACCATTGGAGCCTAAATTGGAGAGGTGAACCAACCACGAACTCTAAAAACTATCTCCTTTGGCTTAGGACTAATGAGATCCCATTGAAAACAACCCAAGAGGATCAGTTTCAGGGGCTTGTGGTTGCTCAAGTGTAAGTAAACCAAAACATCATGCAAATATTCTAAGACATCAAAACATCATTAGAGATGTTTGCATCCTCCATTCAAAGAACTCAATCACACCTCATTGATGAGGAAGGGATTTCTCTAGCCCAACCTACTTGACACGCTTGACTCCATTAAGGAGAGTGAGCCCATCTTTTCTAAATGTTCTGACTCTCTAGAAGTCGGCTTAGCACACTTTGAAGATTTTGATGATGACATGATTAAAGATTTAGTGAATGACCTGTTATACTTTACCTCAGTGCCTGACACTGGCTGGGAAAAAATTATTCTAAAATGCTTCATTCCATTAAACCTGAATGTTTATCATCAAATGTAGAGGAGCTAGGATTAGAACCAAAGTATGAGATTTTAAAAGTTATCGAGCCTACAGAAATAAAAGATAAATTCTTACAATTAATTGTAGTCTTTAATTCATCATGGTATACTAACATAGATTTTTTTGTTTTTATTAGAGGTGAATCATATATTATTTGGACACCTCATGATAATAATTTTTTTAAAATGAGATTTATAAATTTCTCTGGACGTATATGCTCCAGGATATCCAAGCTTACTGCATAATGAGTTTTGGATGATTTTGTTGAGAAACCTATTGAGAAATTATTGAGATATTGCCTAGAGGAGGAACTTATCTATTTAAAATGAGTAGTTTTTCCCTTGCTTTCTTAGATTAGGAATTTATTCCTTTCTTAGGATTAATTTTCTTTATGAGTTTAGTTTAGTTGCTAAAATACCAATTGATAGGAAGTTTGCACTAGTACTTATCTATCTATCTCCTTTCAGGTACTTTTCATCTACTCTTTATTTTCATTGCTCTCATATTATTCTTATTGCATATGTTTATACATTGAGGAAAATGTAGAATTTAGGTTGGGGTAGGGTTTCTTGATATTGTTAATTTAATGTAATTATATATTTTTTCTTCATACGAGGTGATTCTGGACCTAAGGATAAATATGTGCTTAAAATAATAGACTAAAGCTTAAAAGAATGATTAATGAAGAATTGAAGATTTAGAGGACATTATTGAAGATTTCAAGTGTCAAAGATTCAAGAAAACTAAGTATAAAGGATGAAGAAAAGATTGAAAAATAAAAAAGTGCATGAACAAAAATAACAGACTATTTGGTCCCACCTAAAGCTGGTTCGGTTTGACCAAATGTGAACCGAACAATCTAACAAGAAATTGTGATTCTTAGATGTAATTCGGCTAGGCAGTTAGGTCAGATCAAAGCCATTTTCGGTGCCATTGAAGGGAGGTTCGATGCAAACTGAGGTTGATAAAGACTTCAGACCTATTTTGGAGAAATTTGGCTGTAGTCGAAGAAATATTTGACTACACTTAATGTGACTTCGGTGCGACCGAAGTGTAATATAAGTGCATAAAATTGAAGTTGGTGCGAGATTTTCCTATTTAAAGGGGTGTTCCAAGTCATTCTATATATGTTTTTGTTTGAGTTTAATTTAATCCTTCAATTCTACTTCAGTTTTTATGTTTTTGTTTGAGTTTAGTTCAATCATGTATATAGTTAGCTAAATCTCTTATCTAGGGCTAAGAGGTGAAGCTTATATTGGTTTTTAATGTTTTAGTTTACTTTGATTCAAGTATTTAGTTTAAGTTTTGAACAATTCATTGATATTAGTTTGAATGAAGCTTTATTTTAGTTTACTTTGATCCATTATTGACTCTTGGCACATTGGATGCTTAGGAAGGCTGGGAGTGATTGCTTATCTATTTTACAAGGGTTTGATCTGTAAAATCCATTGATCTATCGTAAACTAAGGGCTTTTAATCCGCTGTTATCAATATTTTGATGCTTTATGTTGGAACCAAATTAGTTGAAGTTCAAATTTATCTTGGTTTATAAATGATTATTTAACTACTCTATTATCTGGCTGAATATTATAGGATTTCGATTTAAGCTGAGTAATTTAATTCAATAAAGTGAATTAGATATTAAGAATGGCTATAAGTGGATCCTTATTGCTCTAGTGTTTTTCTTTATTGATTTTTCTTTAAATTATCTAAGTTTCAATCATTACTTCCTAAAAACCAATTCCATAGTTCAAGTTTAAGATCTAAAGTATTGTAAAAAAAATGCACAAATATAAGTCCCCGTGGGTTCAACCTCGGCCTCATGAGTAAAACTGCATCATGACCCTGCACTTGGGGTTTGCTTAATGGATTCAATCCCAACAATCCCACAATTAAAATGGATGAAAGGTGGAGATGGCTCTTATCAAGCTATTTTTAGATGAACATCTTTTAGAAGATCCTGTAGGAGTGCATCTATGTAAAAGTGGAGATCTGATAACCAATAGTTTCAAATTTATAGAAATCTCCCTATGGGAAGACTATAAGCCGTATATGTAAAGGATCCTAGATCATCAGGGAAACCCAATGAGGGTTATACTACCTCAACAACGTATAAACAGAGCATGCCTGGAGAGCTCGATGCCCACACTAAACACAATCTACCTTCTTTACATTTATCTTAACTTAGCCTAATCTTAACATAAATTGCTACTGTTTAATGCCATCGCTATAGTACCATAGAATTAGATTAAATATCTAAAGCCTTATGATGTTAGATCCCAATCAATTAAGTTCTTACTTGGACGATCATCATCTTGGTCACATCATGCTGACCATCTACTTGGATCATCTGCATACATGGATGTACTAGGTATTTATCTTTTTCATTGTCTCTAGTTATTTTTACTTTGTCAATTATAATGAGCCACATTATAGAGTGTGAAATATTATATATTTCCCCCATGTTATGGATTGGTTTCATAAGCATAGATACACTTAATCGATATAATTACATATGTTTTCCTATGCAATGTGATATGGAGATCTAAGGTGAAAAGGATGATTAAAGAAAAGATTTAATGCTTAAAGAATGACCAAAAGAAGATTTGGAGATTTGAAGTTGTCTAATGAAGATTTCAAGTGTAAAAGATCCAAGAAAACCAAGTACAAAGGAGAGAAAAACATGAGAAATCACAACGTCCAATAACAGAATGAATACACTGTTTAACCTCACCTAAGGTTGGTTCGGTCTGACCGAATGTGCACAGAACAATCCAGTAACAAACTATGATTTCCAGACATTATTCGCCTCAACATTTAGTCTGACTGAAGCCAGGTTCAGGGCCACCGAAGCGATGTTCGATGTGACCTATGGAAGACGGAGACTTCAGATATAAAATGAAGAAATTTGACTGCAACTGAGAGTTAATTCAGTGCAATCGAATGCTACGTTTGATGCAACCAAAGGTCCTAGTTGGCTGCAACCGAAGTGTAACAAAAGTGCATAAATTAAAGTCAGTTACAAGTAAGTGTAGATTTTTTTTATTTAAAGGGATGTTTTAGGCTTTCTTAGATATGAATTAGGGTGGAAGGGGTAGAGCAAGGAGATTTGTAGCCTCTGCAGAGTCCTATTTCTTCTCCAATCCTTTGGTTTTATTTGGTTTTTATTTTTTCTTTTTAATTTTTAGTTCAATCCTGTCTTTGATTAGGTAATCTCTTAGTCGGGGCTTAGAAATGAAGCTTGTAGTTATTCTTAATGCTTAGTTTACTTTGATTCAATTCATTGATATTCGGTTTGAATGAAGATTTATTTTTAGTTTATTTTAATCCATTGTCGACTCCGGGTATATTGGATGTTTAGAAAAGCCAAGAGTAATTTCTTATCTATTTTGTAAGTGATTGATCTTTAAAATCCATTGATCTATCGTAGACTATGAGCACAATAGATGCTTTGAATTCCTTATGATTAATACTTTGATGCTTACTGTGGGAACTAATTCAATTAAAGTTTAAATCTATTTTGAGTATATGAATAATGATTTAATCACTCCATTATCCGGTTGGATAAGATAGGATTTTGATTCCAATTCAGTAATCCAATTGAATCAAGTGAATAAACATTAAGACAAAACTATAAGTGGATGCTTGGTGCTCTAATGTTTTATCTTTGATAATTTCCTTCACAATTACTTATTAAATTCAGAATTATATTATTTAGTTTAGTCCTTGCTCTATTTTTAAAGTATTCTAGAATTCACACAATTATAACTCCCTATAGGTACGACCTCGATCTCACTGAGTTATTACTACATTGCAGCCATGCACTTGGGGTTGTCCGAACAAGTTTTTGACACCGTTGTTGTGGACTTTGGCTACGTCTTTTTTAAATACATTAGTATTAGAATTAGTATAGGATTAGGCTAGTTCTTCTATGCACTTCTAGATTAGGGTTTTCTGAATTTTTAGATAATAACATTGTTTCTTTGATTTTATAGAATCTAACCTAGAATCATGAATCAAGTACTATCCTTCCAACCCTCTTACTCTAGTATTTTTTATTTTTTATTTTTCTATAATTTTTATTTTAGTAGAAGTAGGTTTAGCTTAAAGTTAGGTTTGAGGTTGTTTCATGCCCAAGTGGGTTCATGATAACACTCTACGTCTCTTAAGTGAATGAGAATTAGTTGAAGGTTTTCCTATCCATTACCGGATTGGACAACATTTAAGGCCCACCCCCACGACACATGATATTGTCTGCTTTGCCGAAGCTCACGGCTTTAAAACGCGTCATGTCAGTTAAGGGAGGAGCCCAACTTATAACCACCACAACTTTGAACAACTCTTTTGATATGGGACAAAGTTTCACCTTTACTGTGGGTACAGTATCCTGCCAGCACAGTATCCTAACAACCACTGGTAGCTTGTCCAGGCCCGCCAGGCCCTACCCACATCAGCGTCCGCCCACTTGTGCCTACCCACATATGACCATACAGTGACGGGGCATCACAATATCCCCCACCGAGGGTAGAGCCATCCTCGGCTCTGATACCACTTGTAAGGCCCACCCCCACAATACATGATATTGTCCGCTTTGCCGAAACTCACAGCTTTAAAATGTGTCATGTCTGTTAAGGGAGGAACTCAATTTATAACCACCACAACTTCGGGCAGCTCTTTCGATGTGGGATAAAGTTTTACCTTCACTGTGGGTACAGTAGCCTGCCAGCACAGTATCCTACCAACTACTGGTAGCTCGCCTAGGCCCGCCAGGCCCCGCCCACATCAGTGTCTACCTACGTGTGCCCACCCACATGTGATCACACAGTGACGGGGCATCACACAACACCTAAGATCCTCTGAGTTGGCAGAAAATATAGTTAAAAATCAACCTCATCATTTAGATGAGGAGCAACAAGATGAGAATGAGGTGTACAATAGTCCTTCACCGAGAACCTTATGTGGTTATTTATAACCAGCGAGGACGAGCACACCTTCCTACATGGTCTTTCCACATAATGCAGGAAACATGAATTTCAAGCCAAGAGTGATCCAACTACTCCCGAAGTCTCATGGACTAGGTTTTGAGAGTCCATACCTATATCTTAAGGAGTTTGATGAGATTATAACAACCTTACACTTCCATAATGTGTCGTACGACATCTTAAGATTAAAATTGTTTCATTTCTCTTTAAAAGAGAAGGCTATCATGGCTTCACTCCTTGAGACTAAGATCGATTGGGACATGGGTTGAGATGACACGGGACTTCCTTAAAAAGTTCTTCCCGGTTCATAAAACCAACACCCTTAGAAGACCAACCATGAATTTTCACAGAAAGATGAAGAAACCTTCTTCTAATGCTGGGAATGATTCAAGGATCCTCTAAATGCTTGCCCACATCATGGCTATGAAATTTGGAGGGTGATAAGCTTTTTCTATGATGGACTGACTTTGCTCTTTTGCTAATTCGTAGAGATGATGTGTAATGGGAAATTTATGAATAAAGATCCTGATGATGCGTGGGACTATTTTGATATGCTTCTAAAAACACATAGTCATGGGATACTTCATCCAAGCCCACTAACCCTAAATCAACTTAGTCCAATGAGAAGGGGGAATTTATGTCTTAAGGAATGAGGGTGACATTTATGCCAGGGTACCTAACCTCATGAGAAAGGTTGTGGCCATGGAACTGAAAGGAGTAGAAATGGTTAAACCCGATGAGATTGTTGAAATTGTGTGTGGCATCTGTGCTAGTAACATACACTTAACGTAGGAGTGTCCTACAATTCTTACATTTAAGAGTTGTTACATGAGCCATCCAATGTTGTGAACAATTATCAAAGGTTGTTCGACGCTCCCATCTCAAACACGTACAATTTTAGTGAAATCATCCAAACCTAAGTTGGAGGAATGAGAAAATGACTAATACAGACATAAATCCTCAAGGGGATCTTCCCTTAATCTTCAATCAATTATTAAATCACAAAAGACCCCAAGAGGATACGGTTTAAAAATTTATCCATAATCAAGGGAAATTCAATCAAAATATGTTACAAGCATTTCAGGATATTAAAACATCCTTGGGAGTGTTTGCATCGTCCATTCAAAGAATATAGTCACAACTTGCTATTAGGGAGAAAGGGACTCTTCCAACCCAACCTCTACCTCAAAACCACAATGTGAGATAAGTGACCCAAGTTCTTCGAATCAATATGTTGAAAAAGCAAAGTCCATCACCACTCTTAGAAGTGTTAAAACAATTGATAAAAACATCTTGACGAGGTCTGAAAAGCCTAAGGACTTGGAGGAATCCAAGAGAGATGATGGGCTTAGCAATGCGATATATGAGAAAGAATTGAAAAAACAATTCAAGGTGTTTGCTCTGTTTCGTCAAAGGTTGATCTCACTAAAACCTTTGCCAAATACTCAGGATATCTTAGATGTATTAAAATAGGTGAAAATTAACATCCCTCTGTTGGATGCTATTGAGTGTCAAATATTGCATATTTTCCCCTGTTTATATCTTGGTTTTAAGAAAATGATAATACTTAATGAGTATATTTTATACATGCTTGTATTGCGAGGTGAATCTAAGAGCTTGGATTAAAAAGAATGTTAAGAGCATGGATTTGATGCTTAAGAATCACCAAGGTAAGGGATAGATCTTAGGAGACCAAAATTAAAGATTGCATGACCCCAAGATTCAAGAAAACCAAGTGAGAAAGGAAGTTGAAAGTGCAAAGTACAGAAATTCACAGAATCTGAACTTCACTGTCTATGTCATCGACCACCATTGGATGACATCAAAGCAAGTGTTCAATGACATCAAACACGGGTTAATGACATCGAAGAATTACATGAAAATGAAGTTTGGTTGCTAGACATATTAGATGCATTTCTCGATGTCATTGAAGCCCTGTTCAATTGCTCGAAGACTTGCTCGATGACATCGAAGGCAGTTAGATGACATCGAATGTGAAAGTGCTATATTGATAAACCCTAAGTATTGTCAAATTTTGGTGTGCCAAACCAATTCAAGTTTGTATCTTGATTTGTATCAAGCTTGTGCATTTGTTCACATTGAATCTTTGACATTCGTTCTGTTCATGCTGAATGAATCTACCTTATCTACGACAAACTTACCGAGATCTTTAAACTAGAAGAAAGTGAAGACTTTCATATATTAAGTAAAGACAGAGTTTTTAAGAACATTGCGGTTCAAGATATGGAACTAGAAAAGTTTAAGAACTCAAGACCTAGTTGAAGATCATGTTTGGTATGTTGAGTTCAAACTTTGAAGATCGCAAGAATTAAAGCTACTGAAGTGATGGATACATTTAGTGTTCATATGTTCTATCTCACAGGTAAGGTATGATTGATCTAGATTGACCTTAGATCATGATTAGATCCTTTCATACATTCGGTCAGTCATTTTGGTCATTTTATAAGTGTAAAATTTTATTCTTTCGACCAGCCCTAGCACTGGCTCGACCAGTCCTAGTATTTCCTCGACCTGTCCAGGATTTGCTATGAATTTTCAGAATTTTTTTGTTGGTCTGCGACTAGTCCAGGGAACTGCTCGATCAGTCGTGTGAATAATGCTCGACTAGTCTTGTAGTGCTCGAATCATTTTTCAGCGTGTAATCTTGACTCACATGACCAGTCATATGGTGTCCACGATCAATCAAGTAGGCCACTCGACCAATCATGGGACTCGTGCAACTGAAATATCTTATCGCACCAGAAATTTTGAAAATCTGTTTGGATAAGGCAAGTCGTAGCTAACCAAAGGCTAGTCGTGCGAACCGGTTTTTCACCTATAAATTGTGCTCGAATTTCAGAGTTTTCTATTCAATTCTTATCATTCTTAAGTAATCACTCTGAGTTTATTTTGAGTACATTATAAGCTATTTTGTGCATATTTTAGATTCTTTAAAGTAGCTCTTGTAATTTGATTTTGAATCTCTATTCCATTCTTATCTTGAAAAGAGTTATCTAATTTACCCTTCCTTGAGATCAAAATCAATACAAAGCCCTTGCTGATTTAATTAAAAATCATCTAGACTTTGAACTTTATATACTTGTGAGACTGAACGTTGAACATCTACGCCGTCATCAAGTTGGTTCTACCGGGCTGCTTCAGAATCGTCATACAGATAAGTTTTTGCTTTTTCTGTAATTCAATTCCTTTTTGGTTTGTGAGATTATTCCAGAAAATCTTCATTTTTGTTTTGTCTAAGGTGATCCAGAAAACTCAGAATGTGGGGTTTTTGAATTGTGTAAGCCCACTAGAAAGACACGATTATAAAGGTTTTAGGTGAACCTTGAAAAACCTATTTTGATTAGTGAACGCTAATATTCCGAGGGAGTGGATATTAGGAGTGGAGTAGTTGTATGGCTGTTATTTAACAGTTGGTGTACACACAAATGAACCACTATAATTCTTTGTGTTCGGTGGATGTGTGGTTTATTTCTTTATTTTTTATGGTTTAAGATTGTGGGATGTATTTGTGGATGTGAATGTTGTAATCTTTACATTTTGGCATTGTGTGGTGAATGTTGTAATAAATTAGTTTCTATTTCTTTCATTTCCTCTTCAGTTTGAGTTTTTGATACTCACCCATGTTCTAGTAAGGTTGTCCTGTCATCAACCATTGGTTTTTAGAGTTAGGTTGTCCTTAGAACCAAGTTTGTATCATCCTCTCAATACTTGTTTTTTAGGTTGTTATTTCCTTTGGTATTTACAATTTATTTGGCCATCTTGTTGCCTTTATTTTTCTTATTAATTTTTATTTGGCATAGTCTTATTCAACTCTTCCCCCCCCCCCCCCTCTAGGACATTTTGCTCGGCCTTTTCAAGTGGTATTAGAGCCTAATAGCTAGTTTATTTGGATTTAATTTCTGATCTAACCGATCTGAGCTTTTAAGATGTCAAATTTTTATAGCCTTTCTATCACTAGGCCTCCACCTTTTGATGGCTCTAATTATGCTTATTGAAAAGCCATAATGAGAATATTCTTAAGGTCTATTGATGAGAATGTGTGGCAAGCCACATTAACTAAATGGACACCACCTACTATTAAAGTTCTAGGCCTTGATGGAACTAAAACTCTAAAAGTTGCTCCTTATAGCACTTGAACCACTCTTCAGATAACCGAGAGTAGTGTCAATGCCAAGGCTTTAAATGCAATTACTTGCGCACTATCACCAGATGAATTCAAGAGCATTATATCTTGTGATACTCTGAAACAAGCCTAGGATATCTTAGAAATGATACACGAGGGTATGACTACTGTCAAGAAATCTAAACTACAAATCCTCACCACTAGGTTTGAGGAAATATGTATGGAATAAAGTGAAACATTCATATACTTCTATACTAAGTTGAATGACATAGTCAACTCTATGTGACGTCTTGGAGATAGCATCCCAGAAAGCAAAGTCTGTGCAAAGATATTACGCTTACTACCTGAAAGGTTCAATTCGAAAGTCACGGCCATTCAGGAACTTCGTGATACAGACCATATGCAGGTTTAAGAACTGGTTGGTTCTTTATAAACCTATGAGTTAAACTTTAAAGCTCCGAAAGGTAAATCTATCACCCTTAAATCTTCTAAAAGTATTTCTTATGAAAATAACAATTCTGATTTAGAAACTTCTGAAGATGATATGACCCTTCTAGCTAAAAAGTTTACAATGTTTTTAAAAGTAAAAAAAAAGGTTGATGTTCAAAAACCTGTTGAAAAGAAAAGATCAAGATCTAAAAATTGGAAATCTTTAAAAGGCAACCAATGCTACAACTGCCATGAATATGGGCATCTAGCAAATAAATGTCCTAAAAAGGACAAACCTAAAAACAAAGGTATGTTGGCTACATGGGATGATCTTCCTCCTCTGAAGCCTTTTCTAAGTCAAAAGATTATGAAATTAAGTTAGGTAATGATGTTAAAGCCCTAATGACTCTAACTAAGTTCACTTTCTCAAATAATGATACAACCAATGAAGAAAATCTGGGAAGTGATCATGAGAATGAAGAAGATCTTCAAGATGCTTATTATGCTCTATATAAGGAGAGTTGTAAAATAACTGTTAAATTAAAACTTCAAAAAAAAAAAGTTTTTAAAATTGAAAGAGAATTTTGATAATTTGGTTTTGGAAAAATCACACCTTTTAGATTGCTTTGAAAAAACTAACCGTAACTTAGATTTCAAAACATCCCAAGTTGAAAACTTAAAATCTGAAAATGAAAACCTAAAACTAGAAGTCTCTTCACTTTTGAGTTTAAAGGACACATGGAGGTATGCCCAAGGTGACCCCAAATTAGAAAAACTTCTATCTAGATCCAGAAAAAGTGGTGATCGATCCCGATTAGGCTACGACAAAAATACTCCTCCCAAATATAAGAATACTCCTCCTAAATTTGTTAAAGGAGAGTCTTCTAACTCAAAAGGGAAAAGTCTGAATCAAAATATTTCTAAAATGACTAAAACTTTTCAGTCCTTAAATCCTAAAAAGAACCATATCAACTATAAAAATCAGAATTATAATCCTTTAGCTTAGAAAATTGTAGACTTGCTTAAGGAGCTCTTAAAATCTAACTCAGTGGGTAGGATGTATAACAATTATAATCAGAAGAAAACCAACTATGTTCTTAAACCCAAAACAGCAATGAAATGGGTCCCTAAGGTTGCTTGTTTGGTTGCCCACACTGCATTCAAAGCCATGAGCCATTCAAAGTAGTACCTAGATAGTGGTTGCTCCAGACATATGACAGGTGATAAAAGTCTATTCACTAGTCTTAAAGACATGACTAATGGTTCAGTCACATTTGGTGATGGTAGCAACTGCAGGATTATTAGCCAAGGTACGGTTCAACTCCCTAACCTCCCTCTATTTGAGAATGTTTTATATGTAAAAGGTTTAAAACATAATTTATTAAGCATTTCTCAAATTTGTAATAATAATCACAGTTAAAGTTTTCAAACCAAAAGTGTGAAATCGTAAATAAGAATGGTTTTGTAATATTAACTGGTTATAGAACTTCTGAGAATTGCTATATAGTTAGTAACTCAAGCTCATCTAAGCTATTGTGTTAAATGGTCCATACCGATGAGACTGAAGTATGGCATAAGCACCTAAGACATGTATACTACCACAACTTGTATAGATTGAGAAAAAGTGATTTGGTAAGAGGACTACCCAAAATAAAGAAAATGGCTAAGACATATGGCGAGTGCCAAATTGGTAAACAAATCAGGAGAGTTCACAAAAAGATAAACTCCAATGCCACATCTAAACCCACATGGATCTCATTGGACCAACTAGAATGGAGAGTCGAGATGGCAAGAAGTATATTCTGGTCATTGTAGATGACTTTACTAGGTATACTTGGGTAGTCTTCTTAATAGAGAAATCTGAAACTCTCGATGAAGTAAAAAGGGTACTTAAACGTATCCAAAATGAAAAAGAATTACAAGTCACTAACATCTATAGTGATCATGGGTCTGAGTTTGAAAATAGTAATTTTGAGAAATTTTGTAGTGACCAAGGAATATGACATGAATATTCTTCTCCCAAAATACCACAACAAAATGGGGTAGTGGAAAGGAAAAATAAGGTGCTTCAAGATATGGCAAATGTAATGTTAAATAGTATGAAGCTTCTTAAAAATCTCTAGGTTGAAGCTGTAAATACTGCTTGTTATATAATTAACCATGCTTATATTAGAAAATCTAATAATAAAATGGCTTATGAGATGTGGTTTGATAAGAATTACTCTGTCAAATACTTTCGAGTTTTCAACAGTAAATGTTATATCTTACGTGACCGAGAACATGTGGGTAAATTTGACACCAAAAGTGATGAAAGGATGTTTTTAGGGCATGCTCTAAATAGTCAACCATATCGGGTACTTAACAAGAGGACCGGTGTAATACAAGAATCTATTAATGTGGACATTGATGATCATTTGAATACACCTCTCTCAAGTTCAGAAGATGATGAAGCTCTTCTAATTGATAAACTAGACTCTTCATCTAATCAAAATAACACTAAACTACGAACAAATAAAGATTATCCTACTGATCGAATCCTTGAAAATCCCCTTACTGGTGTATGCACTCGTAAACAATTAGAAGATATGTGTAATTACGTGTGCTTTACATCTCAGATGGAACAGGCTAACGTAAAACAAGCCTTAACTAATGAAAATTAGATTGTAGCTATGGGAGAAGAACTCAATCAGTTTCTGAGAAATGATGTTTGGTATTTAGTTCCAAGACCAACTGATAAACATATTATCGGAACAAAATGGATTTTCAAAAATAAGTCTAATGAACTTGGTAACATAATTTGAAACAAGGTTAGGCTGGTTGTACAAGGGTACACTCAAATTAAAGGTATTGATTATGATGAAACCTTTGCCCCAGTAGCTCGTCTTGAATCAATCAGACTATTTATATCTATTACATGCTTTAAAAAATTTAAAATATATCAAATGAATGTTAAGAGTGCATTTTAAATGGTGATTTGCAAGAAGAAGTATACATTGAACAACCAAAGGGTTTTCAAGACCCTAAGCATGCTAATCATATTTATCGCCTAAAAAAGGCACTCTATGGTTTGAAACAGGCTCTGAGGGCATGGTACGAGAAATTAACAAAATTCTTGTTAAGTCATGAGTTTGTAATGGGGAGTGTAGATAAAACATTATTTGTTAAGAAATATAAAGATCATATTCTAATTGTGCAAATCTATGTTGATGACATTATCTATGGATCACCTGTGCTAACATGACTGTTGAGTTTGCAGATCTTATGAAGTCTAAATTCGAAATGAGCATGGTTGGAGAATTAAATTATTTTCTAGGGTTACAAGTTAAACAGTTTTCTAATGGATTCTTCATCTCTCAAACCAAATATGCTCTGAACTTATTTAAAATGTTCAGATTTGAGAGTGGAAAGAATTTTGATACCCCAATGAGTACCACTCTGAAACTCTCTAAGGATTCAATAAGTAAGAGTGTGGATCCTAAGGTGTATCATAGTATGATAGGAAGTTTACTTTATTTAACTGCTAGTCGATCGGATATTGCTTTCAGTGTTGAAATTTGTGCCAGATATCAATCGGACCCTAAAGAGTCCCACTTGATTGTTTTTAAGTGAATTTTGCGATATCTCTAGTTCAGCTAATCTTGGTCTTTGGTATCCATATGATACTAGTGTGTAATTAACTGGTTACACGGATGTTGATTGGGCTAGTAACATTGATGATTGTAAATCAACCAGTGGTGGTTGTTTCTATGTTGGGAACTGTCTAGTTTCCTAGCTAAGTGAGAAACAAAGTTCCGTATCGCTCTCCACTGTTGGGGCTGAATATATTGCTGTAGATAATGCATGCACTCAGCTTGTATGGATGAAGAGAATGCTAAGCGATTACAAAATTTTGCAAGAATCTATGATGTTATATTGTGATAACAAAGCACAATTAATATATCCAAAAATCCTATTCAGCATTTACGAACCAAGCACATTAACATTAGGTATCATTATATTCATGAATTGGTGGAAGAAAAGATAATTTCATTAGAATATATTCAGACCGAGAATTAACTAGCTGATGAATTCACAAAATCGTTCGACAAAAAATCGATTTGCAAAATTGAAATTTGATATTGGTATGTGCAATATGAACTGATAATTTGTGCTCATTTGTATCATAATGTTTGTATATATTATTTAGTATTTTTATTTTATTTAAATATATGTAAAATTGCATATTTTCAATGTTATACGACTAGTTGAGTACACACTCGACCAGTTGTGGCACGACCGGTCAAGTATGTACATGACCAGTCATGAAACTCGTGAATTAGGTTTTTATTTGGGGAAAATGTCGCTTTTTTCATTTCTTTCTTCTTCTCCATCAAGCCCAACCATGACTGGTCAAACCCATCACTCGATTACTCTCTGATTAGTGCTTCATTTTTTATTTCCTTCTGGATTTAAGTTCTTTGATCATCCTTAATCTTGATTTTGCTTCTTGTTTCAAGATTTATAGAGGTTTGAAAGTGTTTCTTCATTGAAATCTGATTTGCTAGGAATCCTTCCATTCCTTTTTGCAAACCTTTGTTTCCTTATTTTCTTGTTGCAATGGAAGGAAGAATTAAGAAGAAAACCACTCGTGGTCCCTCTTCTTCCCATTCCACACCCATTACCGCGCATCATCTTCGGCCTCCTGAAGAGGATCTCGAGAGTATGCGGAATTTTTGTCTTAGAAATGTTATTGTTGAGCGTGTTGTCCTTGGTGATCATATTGAGTGCTTCAACATTGTCCCTCTCCTTCAAGCAGTAGGATGGGAAAACATACTATCTTGGGGTGGTCCTGCATACCGATCCATTGCTCAGGGCATGTACACTTGCATTACTGAGTTCTCTCAAGATGATTTGACATTTGCAGTATCAACTAGAGAAGGTCCAATTAAGGTAGACTGTCATTTGATTCAGCAATCATGGATATACCTGTTGTTGATGACGGTGTACGCATATCCACCTTGCAAGCTAGACCTTCTATAAATGCTAAACAATTGATTACGAGAGTTCTCTGTAACATGAATGCAGAATGGAATGGCGGTACTGCGCTTAGTTCCAAATATATGTTGCCAAGATACAGGGTATTACATCAGATTTTTATTTTGAATGTCTATCCTCGCTCAAGTAACAAGACTGAGCTGACCTCTTTTATGGCCCGTATTATGCATTCTGTTGTAACTAGCATCCATATCTGTCTTCCTTCTCTTATTTGTCATCATATTATTCAGTTTCGACTCCATTCTGGTCATAGCGATATTCCTTTCATTTATCTTATTACTGCCTTAGCTAATCATGCTTTGATAGCTATGCCTGTTGGAGAAGGTTCTATTAATCTCCGTCCTTTTAACAACTCTAATATCAAAAAGATGAACCTGTATTTAGCACCTGGTCAAGTTGATGGGAATGCTGGAGGAGATGAAGAAGCTGAAGAAGTTGATACTTTACCTCAAGAAGACGTTAATATGGATGATTTATTTGATGAACTTGAATCAAATTCTGAGGCTGACCCTGATTACCAGCCTTCTGATTTCGATGAGAGGTTGTATACTCTTGAGGAACAGGTGTGTGAAACCCAACCTGAGTTTGCATGTGTGCATGTGTGTGTGTGTGAGTATGCATCTCATTCATCTTGGTTTCGCGGTCCTACCGGTTGAAAGGGTCAATCAGATCCTTAAGGATATGCTCAAAGCTTGTGTGATCAACTTTGCGGGCAGTTGGGATGAGCATATGTGCCTCGCCGAGTTCGCGTATAACAACAACTATCAGGTGACTATCATGGCTCCTTTTGAGGCACTTTATGGCAGACCGGGCAGATCTCCTAGGTTGTTGGACCGAGGTTGGAGAGCATTATCTCTTAGGTCCCGAGCTTGTGCAGCAGATGTCGGAGGCTATTGATACTATCAGGCAGAGGATGCGCACAACTCAGAGATGACAGAAGAGTTTTACTGATCGTCAGCAACGACCCCTCGAGTTTGCAGTTGGGGACATTGTGTATCTCAAGGTCTCGCCTATAAAGGGCGTGGTTTACTTTGGTGTGAAAGACAAGCTTGCCCCAAGATTTATTAGACTTTTTAAGATTACCGAGTGCATGGGCACTGTGGCCTATAGGCCTGCCTTACCTCTTGAGTTATCCATGATCTACGATGTGTTCCATGTTTCTATGTTGCAAAAATGTGGGTCGGACACTATTCTTGTGATTGATTGACAGCCACTCGAGATCTATAAGGATGCTTCCTATATGGAGCAGTCGATTTGTATTCTTGATCAAAAGGAAAAAGTCCTCAGGACCAAGGTCATTCCCTTGGCGAAGGTGCAATTGGGTCATCATTCAGAGGCCGAGGCGTCTTGGGAATGCGAGGCCGAGATTAGAGAGCGTTATCCCCATTTGTCCGATGATTGATTGCCTGTATTGCTTGTATTGCCTTCTCTTATGATTAGTGATTGAGATATATATATATATATATATATATATGATGATGATGTTTATGCATTTTTATTGTTCCAGTTTTGTCATTTTTTAGGATGAAATTTCTTTATTAGTGGGGAGGCTTGTGAGACCCGACCCGAGTTCACATGTGTGCATGTGTGTGTGAGTATGCATCGTGTTCATCTTGGTCTCGCGGTCCTACTGGTCGAATCCTGGTGACCTGCGACATTCGAGTAGTGTTTACAGTTGTCCTTGAGTTCGGTCACGTTGACCTGACTCGGATCGGACCGAAACCTACGCCATCTTTTAGCATTGTCGCCGTGCATCCATCTAAGTTGTAGATCATAAGTTGTAGGCGTGTATCATTTTGAGCCTTTGATCATGTTTCTGGACCCCACCTAGTAGGGTGTACACGTTTTCCCATGGGGCTCACCCTAATGCACCTTCTCTCATAAAAGCTACCCTAGCTAGCTACTTAAAGCCTAATAACTCATATGAGATTTCTTCCATAAAAACCCATCATTACTTCTCTAAACAAGAAAACCCATCATTATTTTTCTTCCTAACACCTTACATGGCCATCATGACTCCTCTACAAGTACTTTTCTCTCTCCCTTCTCTTTTATTTTCTCTTCCTTCTTTCCTTGCTAGCTTGGGACGTCCAGCCCATCTTCTCTCCATTCCAGCCCTCTTTCTTCCTTATTTCTTCTCCATCTCACCATTACAATCCCATCTTGGCCATAGATTCATGACCCTTGAAGCTTGAGGCACATGATGATTGTAGAAGCTTGAAGATCCAAGAGGTGGGTGCTCTGCTTAGATTCTTCTATCTTTCTTCTCCTTTCTTTCTTTTTCTTATATGCATAGAAGCATGTAGGACCCACCAATCCATGGTGGAGGTCCTACATGGCTCCTAGGATGGAGGCCATGGGCCTAGATCTTACTCATTCCTTCCATGGTGGGTCATTCTCCACGGACCCACCATGATGTACTTCCTCTTCATTCTAGCATTTCATAGGCCATTTAGGCCTTTGCATGCATAGTGGGGAAAGGTGTTCCCACCCTCCAGCAACTTTTCTTGATATATATAGTGGATGGCATGGATTGTAGTGTGGAAGGTCCATTAGTGGCGGGACCTTCCACCAATGGCCGGATCACTCTCCTTCTCTCTCCCTTTCTCTCCTTTTTCTTCTATTTATCTCTGATAATGTGTGGTTCACTAAGAAGGTCAGCAACATCTCAGATCCATTAGGAAGATGGGACGTCCAAGCCCACCTTGTTGGACGTCCAGGTCCACCATGCATGCATGGGTTGGGTGGCCTCCAAACTTGATTTTTCATGGAGATTTTAATGCACCAATGGATCTGAAATTTTTATAACCCATCAAGGTGGACCCCACTTTATGGATCAGGGCAATAAACCCTTAGATTTATTTATATGGGCCGAAATATGGACAACATATGTTGTTGTCCAGATTTTAGGCCCAGTTGGAGCATGACTTTTGAGCTAATGTTTGGATCTATTTGCATGCCCTTTTCTCCTAAAATTACTTAGGGATTTTGTAGTGCTAGGACCCCACTTTGATGTGGAATGGGGCCCACACCATTTCTCCCATGATTGAGACCCATGGGATGGGCCAAAGTGGGCCAATTGTCTAGAAATTTCTAGACAGTTCAACAACACTGCAAGTTGGAAATGAGCATTTTTGCCTAAGTTTCTGGAATAGGTGGGCTACCCTAGTGGACCCCACTTGCTATTCATGAATAGGACCACCCTTCCCACCAATTTTCCAAGGGTTTGGACAAGCTTAAGCCCACCCCATGTGGTGCCAAACATGGGGTCAACAAGATTTATACACTACCAGATTTTCTAACATGCATTGTTGTCCTAATTCTTAAAAATACTTATCATACTTGTAAAATTCTAAAAATAATTCCTGAGGTGGTCCACCCTTGCTGGGACCCACATAAATTAATTTTGGGCCAATTGGGCCACTAAAAAATTGGATTACAGTGGCTGGATCGGCCCACCCTGCTGGACGTCCATGGTGTTGACGTCCAGCAAGGCTGGCCGTCCCACCATGATATGGCCCACCATGATGTTGTGTTTTAACCATGTCTCCACCCATTTTTTAGGCCCACTTGGACGTGGCCCACCTTGGTGTGGAACATCCAAGGTGGGGCCCACCTTTAGCTGTTGGATAGGGTTGGGCGTCTAACCCATTGGACCGCCCAGGCCCAATTGTGGAACGCCCATGGTGGGCTGCTGCTGGACTTTGGTTCAGTAGTGTGACCCGCCTATTTCTTATGTACATTGGTGTACTCCTATGTGGTGGGACCCTCTGACCTTAATGCTGGACCACCTGGACTTGTGTCCCAATCATATGAACATTTTACCAGGCTCCAGTAGGCTTAGAAAGCTGGTGGAATAAAAATCTAGCAAGATATTATATATGTGCATTGCTTTTGGGCTAACGTTTTAAGAAGTTGGGGCCCACCATATTGTGAGGACCTTGGAAGGGTAAATTCATGACCTTATTTCCCTTAATTTTGGGCTTAATTAGTGCATACTCGAGGCCCACTTCAATTGGGATTTTATTAAAATAATATTCATGTTGGGTTTCTTAGGCCCATTGTCTTAGAATTTTCTTGATGGACCCCTGGCCCTTGAGCTTATAAATAGTACACTATTATGATGGGTTTTATGGGCCAAATACTCAAGTAGTTAGGCCCTTACTTGCCCATTTAAAATGAATCCATGCTTGGGCCGAGATGTAAGGCCAAACTTACTTGTTTTAAATGTAAGGATTACCCATATGTTTGAAATAATGGGTTGCCCATTAGGCCCACCACAATGAGTGGATTCATGACCTTTATGGTTGGGCCCAAACCTTGTTTAAGGGCCCACCATATTGCCTATATATTGGACTTAGTGCATGGCCCACCAAACCATGGATTACTTAGGCCTTAGACTATACTTTATATGCTTATCGGGCTACCTTTTGGGACCCAGCTGAGGTTGGATGTCCTCCTTGGTGGCCCTAAGGTAGGCCCATAGGGTCCTCATAGGTGATTGAAGGCCCACCTTGGACCTTGTTAGGACTGTTTCTTTATTGAGGCTTTATAACTCTCTTAGCTTGTGGGTCATCCCAAAGTATTGGGCCCCCACTAGAGGACTTTACTTCTCCTTAGAGTACTTGTTTACGTATCTAGACCTTGTCCCTCCTTGAGAATGAGGAATATATTCTACAAGTAATGCACTTACATCATTGTGACCCATATGCATCATCTGTGTGAATTGATTGCATTGTGTGGTGGTCATAGAGGGATGGAGTTTCTCCCTTTGTGCACATTGAGTGCCTGAAGCTTGTGCATGATTTGTATGTATGACTCATGCATTGGCATCACATTTCATGATGATACCGCCCTTATTTCACTAGGGTCTCACCTCCACAAGGACGTTTGTGGATGGCCATATGCGTGGTCACCGAAAATACTACTTAAGCATATTGGGTGCATAGGATGCCCATGGATGAAATTCCTAAAACTTCCATGGTACCAAGGATCTACCTCAACGTCGTGACCAAGTGGAAACTATGAGTGCACGAGGGCCTTATACCGTTAGGCCGTGACTCTTACTATCGTGTAGTCAGTTGGGTAGGGGTGTGGGCTTACCTACCTGATATGAGGAGGCATTACTAGGCTAAGTCTGACCAGCTCGTAAATGGATTCGCTGCTATTTGGCCTTGTTGGTGATTGACTGTCCACAGGTGGGTAATGAGGTCTCTCATGCTTGTTTGACTGTATAGGTTTGGAGAGCGGCAGTCATCCAACAGTGTAATGGACCCCGGTGATTTCCTTATGATTGGAAATGTACTTGATATGTGGATTGGATATGAGCACTAGCATTACTTTGCATCGTATTCACATCGGCAGTATAAGCCCCTTTATGCATTGCCTTGGTATGGTGCCCAGTATTCATTTCATCGTATACATGATAAACCTTGGTAAGGCTAGTAATATTGTCATTGTGCATGTTTCCCTTCATGTACCTCTTATTATTCTTCTACGCACTATTGTCACACACTTTCACCACCCTCTAAGCTTCTATAAGCTTATGCATGATTGATACGTGTAGGATATCCTAAGCAAGCATCGCAGCAGTAGATCTTGGATTAGAGCTGAGCTTGAGGACCCCAGTGTTGCAGACTTTTCTCTCCTTCTATTATCTTATGTATGCCTTGTTGGACCTTATGAAGACTTGTAAAAGTTCAAATTCATAGTGGATTTTGTGATGTGTGCCTTTATTATTCTTAGATATACTTGTTGTGATCTTGGGTATGCTCGTATTCGTAATGATTATACTGTTATGGAAATCCTCCTTGTAGGATCTCAGGATCGGAACCTGCCTCAGGAGCTGAGAATGGGGTACTACGGAGGCTGTTGCTCCAGAACCGGCTATCGGGTTCCTTGTGAGTCCAGTTACCAAGTCTGGGGCATGACAAGGCGGCTCAGATTCGTGTAACCCAGGATTCTCAATTTACTTATATGCACAAATATATAAGATGCATTAATAAGGGTTTACAGTAAATCGATCCATCTATTCCTGCTCCCTCTTCAGGATCTAATTAGTTTCGTTTTGATTTGATGGTATCTGTAATAACTTTATTCTCACTCTTTTCCTTATGACTGCTTGGATAATGTTGTTTAACCTCTTATCTATTCAGTTCAGATACTTTATTTTATTTGATTTGGATGAGTAATTATTGATTTTACTTGCTCTCTTATTATCTTCCTTTATCATTATTCGCTTTCTTTGTCATGTTATGACAAAAGGGGGGAGACATTGTTGAAAATAAGGATAATGATATAATGATGATGAAATATGGCTAATATTTTTTTTATTTTTTATCTTTTCAGAGAGTAGTGGATTAAGGGGGACAATTGATTATTGTGCATGATATCATAATATGTATGTGCAATGTGTTGTTTGAATATCTATTACATATATCTATTGCATATTGTAATTTTAGTTTTGTCACAAATTTGACAAAGGGGGAGATTGAAAGTGCAATGTTAATAAACCTTAAGTATTGTCAAATTTTAGTGTGCTAAACTAATTCAAGTTTGTATCTTGATTTGTATCAAGCTTGTGCATATGTTCACATGAATCTTCGACATTCCTTCTATTCGTGCTGAGTGAATCTATCTTATTTACAACTTACTGAGATCTTCAAACTAGAAGAAAGTAAAGACTTTCATATATTGAGTGAAGACAGTGTTTTCAAGAACATTGTGGTTTAAGATATGAAACCAGAAAAATTCAAGAACTCAATAAAAGTGCTCAGGTTTGTCAAGTTACGTGAGTGTTGAGTCAGATTGTCTATAGAGCCTGATAAGAAGATCAATTCAAGCGTCCGTCTCAACCGGATGTGTGCAAGCTCGCTACAGGTAAACTTAAAGCCTCACATCCCATGACCCAAAACACCAGGTAAAGGAAACCCTTAAAAACAAGTTAGAAATCATAGGGCTTTAAGGTAAGAAAACTTTTTTTTCAAAATAGGAAAATCTCTAAGTTTTTCTTGCCTTGTCAATTTTATCGAAACACCCTCGATATGATCGACCCGCTCTGTCTATGTCCTCGATACTTTAACGATATTATCGATATGAGGGCCAAAAGTGTCCAGCAACTAAATATTCATCTGGACGGATTTATCAATCTATCGATGCACCTATCGATATCATCGATATAAGGACTAAAAGTGTCCAACAACTAAATACTCATCTGGACTGATTTATCAATATATCGATTCCCCTATCGATATCATCGATATAAAAATCTCAAACCCATTGAAAGTGGCTCGATAAGATCGACAGGCAGATTTTTGGCGCCCCTATTTTTTAATGAAAATCTTAAATTCCTTCGATATATCGATGATCTTTCGATATGATCTAAAATCAAATATCGATTAGATCAGAGGTCCATCGATGATATCGATCGTGGGTGCGCATATCTTACAGCAGATATTTCAGGATATTTTTAACTATGATCTGGGGCCCTTCGATAAAATCGATATTCGAATATCGATGTTATCGATACCAGGTCGATTGCATCGAATAAGGTCATAAATTGTCCAGCAAGCTTAACGAAAAATCCGCTGGATTTATCGATGCCTCGACTCTGATATCGATATCATCGACATTCAAATTCCGATGATCTCGATGGTTCCCCGATCATTCATGAAATCCTAAAATATTTCAAAGTCAAATCTCTCTCATTTTTTTTAAGTGCCGATGGATTGAACCTGTCATCGATAGAATCGAAGTTCAAAATCTGAGGACATCGACAATAGTTTCTATTCATCGACCAACTGGCAAAAGTTTCAAAAGCGTATGACATTGAGTTCGATCATCGAGCAAACCATCGATGCTATCGAGAGTATACGCTTGATGATATCGAACCTGCTCAATGATATCGAACTCTGTCATAAATGTGACCGTTTTATATCCGTTGGAACTTTTTGCCTATATATGGAGGACTTGTCTTTTGTTGCTGTGAGAGAAAGAAGAGAGGGCTTTTGTGTGTTTAACCTTAGATCCTATATCCAAAGCCCTTTCTCTTAATGGAGTTCATCCTCCAATCCACCCTCATCATTAATATTCAATAGAGTGGATTGGGGAATGAACTTCTACATTCAAGGATCCTCTAGCTACTCCTTAATGGGAAATCATTATGTTGGGATGCCTTGAATGCATAAGATTGGAATCGCTCTATCTCCCTAATAGGAAAATATTTTGAGAGTAAGATTCCATCTTGACCTTGACCCAACCCGAAGCCGAGTACTGGTATACTATCTTGTGTTGCGGATCAAGGGAGCAAAAGACTCTTTATCAACAAGGAGGAGGAGATCTTTGGCATTGTGCTTATCGGGACTCATCAACTTATTTGTAAGTATCTAGAGTTAAAGAGGACACTTGTGATCATTCCTTTGTAGGATTGGGTCTTAAGCGGTTCTCACCCTTTGAAGTCCTTAAGGAGGCCTTTGGCAGGAGTGTATGTGGGGGTGCATTGTGTGGACCCTTACTCTGTGGAGAGCATAAATATCTGGTTAGGAGTGAACCAGTAAAACTCTGGGTTTGAGGTAAATCGTGCAAAACCTTGGGTTTGAGGTGAACCGTGTGAAACCTCAGATTTGAGGTCAACCTTGTAAAAACCTCCAATAGGGTCTTGTGGAAGATCCTTGGCTAGTGTACCTAAAATTGGGTGCGTTGTGTTGACCCTTGCTCGTGAAAGCATAAACAGTCAGCCTAAGTGTAGGTTGTAAAGGCTGAAGATGAACCTGATTTAAAACCTTAGGTTTGAGGTGAACCGCTGTGAAACCGCCTTAGTGAAATCCGGTACACTCAAGGGTTGAGTGCGGTTACTAGGAATGGATTAGACTTATCGTCGAACCACTATAAAAATAACTGTGTTTGAGATTATTATTTTGATTGTGTGATTTTCTTTAATACTTCCACATCTGATTATCTGCTCACTCCTCACACACCTACACAGTCATATCCATCATGAACTAGGTTGCATATTGTTTACTTCTTAAGCAGTTTGTGATTGGATCCTCTACCAGGCTTGGAAGTCAGTAGAGTTACATTTGAGTAATCCTGAGAATTGCATGATCATAGGATTAGTGAAGTAGGATTTTTAAATAAATCATAAAAACTTTAAAAAGTCATATTCATCCCACTCTAGGACATATTGGCATATTCCTTCTTCAACTAGTGCGGTCCTCACCGCCTTTTCACTCAAGACGTAGTTGAAGATCATGTTTGGTATGTTGAGTTCAAACTTTGAAGATCGCAAGAATTAAAGTGTTCACTCCCCAAGTATAGGGTTGTGATGTAGTAATAAACTCGGTAAGATCGAGGTCGAATCCCACGAGGACTGGTCGTCACAACTCAAATCTATGATTCTCCTTAACTAATCCAACAAATAATGGAACTAATTACTACGCACAATTCTATGAAAAAAAAACAATTAAGAACAGGGAAGAAAATTCAATCAGAGAGAAAGCACTAGGACTTTCGAATCCACCCCTAATTATCCTAACCCTTGTTTTGTCTGTTGATTCACCTTGATCTAGATTGATACCACTTAAATAGAGAAAGCACAATCTGTGTCCTAAATCGGGCATACAGACTGTCTAATTCCTTTGAGCAATGCCATGAATAACAGATCCCATGTCCTTGGTCGGGCACATGGAATGTACATTCATTAAAGCACCCTGTTTCTTCCTCTATAGGAAACTTGCTCTTGATCAGACCCAAGCACCTGTAATAAGCATCCAAACAACATCCATCTATATACTTTGATCAAGTTCATAGATGGAGAAGTATGGAATTTAAACCCATAAAGCCCACTCAGAGAAAGAAACAATTAATTAAAATTCAAAGTAAATCAATCAATACAAGAGCTGATCAAATTAGGGGCTTCATCTCAGCCCTAGCTGAGAGATTAGTTCCCCATAAAATCCATAAAAAGATATTAAATAAAATTCATAAAATAAAATGCCAAACCGAACAATCTCTCTCTCTTCTTCCTTCTCTTTCTTCTCTTTCTCCTCTCCCTGGCTCTGGATCTTAAATTCTCTGGATCTCCCTCTTCTCCCACGTCCAAAACTTCCCTTTTATAGCTGCTGGATGGCTGGAATCGGTGGCAGAGTCGTAGACGGACTCGAAGTGCGGATTTTTGCAACCGTGATCGGTGGGCCCCACAGAGGTGTTTTCTGGAAAATCCACCCCGTCCATTGGATTCAGGACGAAATTTCAGTCAAGAATGGGTGGTTTTGAAGGTCCATTGGCGCGGCCCACAGAAGAAATCTCAAAAAGATCAGATTTGAACGTCGCCGGGTAGCCCTTTTGTGGCCTCTGTACCGCACACGTGTGTACGCATGGGAGTGAAATCTCAGCATGGTTTTGTAGTTCTCGTGGCCCTCTACGCGATGGACGGCTCGGATCTTCCGGAAGGTTGACGAGCGGGGCCCACAATAATTCAAAAAATCGGCCAGCGGCCGTGCGTTACGCGGACGCCAACCGGCGCTGACGTGATGGTGGGTCCCACTTCGCAATGTCTTTGAGAAATCTACTCCGTTCATGAGATTCAGCTCGAAAAATCAGTAAGAATTTACTGGTTTTGAGGTGGATTCGGTGCAGCCCACGTGATCTTTCGTCCCACCGTCCATCCTGCGTTTGTACGGCTAGGATCTGATATAATCTTTTATTCCAATTTTTGCCACCTAGGCGAGGGCAACTGCCGCCCTCGGAAGCTGATGGACGGTATGGATCGTCTATTTGGACACGAGGTGGGCCCCACAACCGACGACCGGCGGACGCAGCGGAAGACGCTGGAACGCGGACGCGTTTTCGGTGACGACGCCTCGGGTCAGCGCGAGCGCTGACCGTCCGGGCGGTCCGGTGTGGCGCGGCTACACCCGCGCTCCATGCACACACCATACATACAAGGCCCACTGTAATGTTTTTCAGAAATCTGATCCGACCATCTGCTTTATCTCCCTAATTAACGGGTTGGGACCAAAGTTGAGACATATCCTGTTATCAGGTGGGCCTGAAATCAGCGATTTGTAGGCTGATTTGTCAGTTGGAGTACTTCCCAAGATCATCAATGGCTGAAAATTAATATGTACGGTTAATTTATGGCCCTCATCCCATATATGAAGTTTTGAACTGATCTGGTGGCGGGAACCATGTGATCTTGCATTCTGGACCCTTTTCGGGCCCCTTTGGCTTGCTTTCCTCAAATCCCAGGCGTGTAAAATCTTCATTATTGGTCTTCTGAGGTTCATCCCGTGCTCTGGTGATTTTGAAGCATCAAATCCATGCCTTTAACATCAAATTCCAATTAACGTTCCTGATTTCGTCCTGTAACGAAAATATAATTAAAATCCGGCATTAAACATTATCATGTATGTAAAATCAAGTAATTTACTAGGGTCTGATATGCAATATTCGACCCTGATCACAACCCCCAACCAGCATTTTGCTAGTCCCGAGCAAAACATGCGAAAAATAATTTCAGAAATAAAGACAATTCCTGTAAACTCAAGTGACTTGTGAACAGATAGCTGAGATGTGAAAATTCTAAGATTCATGATTGGTGTGTGGAATTTTTCTCTTGGAATCAAGCTTACAATAAACTTCATAATCAAGTTCAAAATATCAATCCATCAATTAGAACATTCCTAAACATTGAGTTCCACGAGTGTAAAGTATAATCTCGACTTACAATCAGTAAGAGATCCAATTGTCAATTTCATGATAATTCGTGACAATCAAAACTTGAAACCAACACTTATCTCACAGATTAACTTTTCATTTTACCATCTTTTGATTTTCTTTATGAGCAGTACGCCAAGGGAGGGAATCAAATCCTCACCTATAGGGAGCAAACCTATGGTGTAAACTTGTCGCCTAACACTTTTTTTTTTTTTATATATGTCAACTATGGAGAATTAAATCTGCACCTATAGGGAGCAAACCTATGGTGTAGATTATGTGACTTAGCCTTTTAATTCTTCTTTTTACCAAGTTAATCATTCAGTTATCGAACCGAAAACTTAGTGTGTAAGCGAGATGTAATATAAGAAATCATGGCTTAATCAATGTTTACAACTTCTAATCATGGATTAACAATTCAAAATTGACCGTGAAATCAAGCAGATGGCCGAATCCATGAGTCATAAGTCACCAACATCACATATCTTATAATGTTAAAATCACAACTATCCTTCAAAATCACATTGAATTCAATAGAAATTCCAGAAAAAATTTAAAATTTTCACAAATTTTGCTCAAGACCAAGAAAATACTGATTAGGTAACCTAATCTCCCACCCCCAACCTAAAATGTACATTGTCCTCAATGAAAAAGAAATAAGCATACAATGCACATGAGACAACGAGAATAAAAGAGGAATGAGGGAAAGATAGTACCTGGACGGAGAATCAAGAGACATCCTCAGAAAAAATATCATCGCAAAACAGGTTAGCACAAGAGAGAAATCAACAAAGAAAAAATAACAAAAAGAAAAACAAAAGAAGATCCTACCTATACCACTTTTGCAGGTGCTCTCGATTGCATTTAGCGTATGCAACAAGCCTTTAAACCCCTAGGTTACCCCTAGTGGACGAGTTGTAGTCTCGTGAGGGTTTGCAGTAATGTTACCCACAAACATTGAACTAACTAATTAGAAAAAGCATAAAACAAAAGACTGGGTTGCCTCCCAGGAGCGCTAATTTTAACATCTATCTTAAAACAACATAAAGGAAACTACCCTAGTCCTAAGAAAGCAGGGAAAAACTACTCAGTCATGCTGCAAGGTTCCTCTTCCGGCCAGTATCGTGATAAATTTCTCAGTAGGTTTCTTAGCAGGATCATCCAGAAGCCCTTTTTGCAATAGGCTTAGACGCCTTGGAGCTTGACCTTCCAAAGAAACTTATGTACCTCATAAGAAATTTTTCGTTGATTCACCTGAGGTATCCAGAGTATATACGATTCACCTGCGACAGAAGAAGTTTTTAAGTTAGTATCCCATGGTGAATCAGAGACTACACATAGATGAAAGTCAGACAAATTCTCAAAAAGTGACGTAGTCTCAACACATTCCGAAGTAGCAGGCTTCGGTTCAATTGTTAGCTCCTCCTCCCTTAATGGTAAATATTCAGGATTTGTGGAAGGAGGGGCTTCAGAGTAAGGGTCCTCTCGGTCAGTGATGACTACCGAGATATTGTTTTGCAAGGCATTCACTATGTCTCTTATCATGGGATCGTTTGAATCTGCAAAGTGTGTCAAGCAATCATCCAAAGAGGTGGGACATTCAGCTGAGGGTGACTCATTTTCCACATTAGAGCTCGTGATGATCTGCCCAAGGAATCCATCATTTTTTAAGGTAAACGGAGGTGTGCTCTCTTGCTCCAGCCCTGCACAGACAGATTGAGGATCAGTATACATAGCATTGATGTGTGGACTCTGTTCATTATACTACTCAGAAGAGGCGATGAATCGTCATTATTCAACAGTTCAGATGGTGGCCTCAACTGGGTGGTTTCAAATTCAAGAGTCATATCGAGTAGCTCGTCCATCTCCCGAATCATATCATCATGTAATTCAGAGGAGTGGTCCAAATACGTTTCACAAGAGTTAGAAGGGTCGGTTGTAAGGGGCCCGTCCTCTACCTTAAAATCAGACATGTTAGGTGAGGGAAGTGGCTCATTATACCCGACCACTTCGTGTACGTCTTGATCATTGACTTGGACCAAACTTGAGATTGATTCCAAGGGAATTGGGGCTGAACATCCATGATCATCATCCCAATACGCATCATTGTCTAATTCTGTGTAGTGCGCACTTGGGATGGGATCGCTTTCCTCACATTCTAAATTTGGTTGAGGTACGAATAAACTAACCTCTACCTCATCATTGAGATCCTGTGTGTCATGTAAGGAAAGTGTCATCATCACTGTATTTGAAAGACACCCATGTTTCTTCCCCATTCTTTTGAACAGTCATTGAGATCGACTCATCGGGGAATTGAACTGTATGCTCATTAATGGAATCCAACTCCTCATTCCAAATTCCAGATTTCATGAAAAGCGAGTGAGGATTACTTTCCTCGCATTGTATTTCTGGATTGGATTGTAGTTGGGTTGAGCGAGCTTCCTCAATCCTTTCAATGCGCGAATTGAGTGCTTCTAATGATTTCATCAATTTCGCAACATGCTGGTTGAATTGTTCTGGATTAAAACATGAATCCTCTTGAATCGTTTCTGGTTAGATCTCAAAGGTATGGGATCCAAGAGAATAATTATTGCAACATGTTGTTGGTTCATCTTCCCAGTTTTGATGGTTCCACTGGTTATAGTCATACTGATCATACATGGGAGAATATGATGGTTGATAATAGTCCTCATTCTCATAATTATGATCGTATACGGCCCTATTAACCGATGGAACATAACGTTCTAGTCGGTTCTCAAGGTCTGTTCTCGATGGAGAGAAATCTTGAGGTATACGTTGAACTCCACAACCTTCAGGCATTTCCCAATAAAACCTATCCAACTCAGCATATGCATCTACCCACGATTCCATGGTAGAACCTTAACTCTTAGTCTAATCCTAAAAGAAAACAAAATCCTACAGCAATACAGAAAGTAAAGGAGAAGTTAGAAAGATGTTACCAGAGTAGAAGTTCCTATGTTAAAAACCTGCAAAGCAAAACAAAACAAGTTAGTTTTTAAGAATAGTAAGTCTAAGGTTAGAAAATTTCTAAAAATAAAACCCTAATTCTAAAAATAAAAAAAATAAAGAAATTAGGAAGATATTACCAAATTAGAAGTTTCTATCTCAGAATCCTACACAACAAGAAATAGGTTAGTTTCTAAAAATAAAATAAAAACTTTAACCTAAAGTTAGTAAAATCCTAAAACTATGAATTATGATAAGAGAGAATCCTAAATTCAATTTGAAACGAATCAGTCCCCGGCAACGGCGCCAAAAACTTGTTCACTCCCCAAGTATAGGGTTGTGATGTAGTAATAAACTCGGTAAGATCGAGGTCGAATCCCACGAGGACTGGTCGTTACAACTCAAATCTATGATTCTCCTTAACTAATCCAACAAATAATGGAACTAATTACTACGCACAATTCTATGAAAAAAAAAAACAATTAAGAACAGGGAAGAAAATTCAATCAGAGAGAAAGCACTAGGACTTTCGAATCCACCCCTAATTATCCTAACCCTTGTTTTGTCTGTTGATTCACCTTGATCTAGATTGATACCACTTAAATAGAGAAAGCACAATCTGTGTCCTAAATCGGGCATACAGACTGTCTAATTCCTTTGAGCAATGCCATGAATAACAGATCCCATGTCCTTGGTCGGGCACATGGAATGTACATTCATTAAAGCACCCTGTTTCTTCCTCTATAGGAAACTTGTTCTTGATCGACCCAAGCACTGTAATAAGCATCCAACAACATCCATCTATATACTTTGATCAAGTTCATAGATGGAGAAGTATGGAATTTAAACCCATAAAGCCCACTCAGAGAAAGAAACAAATCAATTAAAATTCAAAGTAAATCAATCAATATAAGAGCTGATCAAATTAGGGGCTTCATCTCACCCTAGCTGAGAGATTAGTTCCCATAAAATCCATAAAAGATATTAAATAAAATTCATAAAATAAAATGCCAAACCGAACAATCTCTCTCTCTTCTTCCTTCTCTTTCTTCTCTTTCTCCTCTCCCTGGCTCTGGATCTTAAATTCTCTGGATCTCCCTCTTCTCCCACGTCCAAAACTTCCCTTTTATAGGCTGTTTGGATGGTCAAATCGGTGGCAGAGTCGTAGACGGACTCGAAGTGCGGATTTTTGCAACCGTGATCGGTGGGCCCCACGAGAGGTGTTTTCTCGAAAATCCACCCCGTCCATTGGATTCGGACGAAATTTCAATCAAGAATGGGTGGTTTTGAAGGTCCATTGGCGCGGCCCACAGAAGAAATCTCAAAAAGATCAGATTTGAACGTCGCCGGGTAGCCCTTTTGTGGCCTCTGTACCGCACACGTGTGTACGCATGGGAGTGGAATCTCAGCATGATTTTGTAGTTCTCGTGGCCCTCTACGCGATGGACGGCTCGGATCTTCCGGAAGGTTGACGAGCGGGGCCCACAATAATTCGGAAAATCGGCCAGCGGCCGTGCGTTACGCGGGCGCCAACCGGCGCTGACGTGATGGTGGGTCCCACTTCGCAATGTCTTTGAGAAATCTACTCCGTTCATGAGATTCACTCGAAAAATCGGTAAAATTCTTGGTTTTGAGGTGGATCTTGCGACCCACGTGATCTTTCGTCCCACCGTCCATCCTGCGTTTATACGGCTAGGATCTGATATAATCTTTTATTCCAATTTTTGCCACCTAGGCGAGGGCAACTGCCGCCCTCGGAATCTGATGGACGGTATGGATCGTCTATTTGGACACGAGGTGGGCCCCACAACCGACGACCGGCGGACGCAGCGGAAGACGCTGGAACGCGGACGCGTTTTCGGTGACGACGCCTCGGGTCAGCGCGAGCGCTGACCGTCCGGGCGGTCCGGTGTGGCGCGGCTACACCCGCGCTCCATGCACACACCATACATACAAGGCCCACTGTAATGTTTTTCAGAAATCTGATCCGACCATCTGCTTTATCTCCCTAATTAACGGGTTGGGACCAAAGTTGAGACATATCCTGTTATCGTGGGCCTGAAATCAGCGATTTGTAGGCTGATTTGTCAGTTGGAGTACTTCCCAAGATCATCAATGGCTGAAAATTAATATGTACGGTTAATTTATGGCCCTCATCCCATATATGAAGTTTTGAACTGATCTGGTGGCGGGAACCATGTGATCTTGCATTCTGGACCCTTTTCGGGCTCCTTTGGCTTGCTTTCCTCAAATCCCAGGCGTGTAAAATCTTCATTATTGGTCTTCTGAGGTTCATCCCGTGCTCTGGTGATTTTGAAGCATCAAATCCATGCCTTTAACATCAAATTCCAATTAACGTTCTGATTTAGTCCTATAACGAAAAATATAATTAAAATCCGGCATTAAACATTATCATGTATGTAAAATCAAGTAATTTACTAGGGTCTGATATGCAATATTCGACCCTGATCATAAAGCTACTAAAGTGATCTATATATTAAGTGTTCATATGTTCTATCTCACAAGTAAGGTATGATTGACCTAGATTGACCTTAGATCATGATTAGATCATTTCATACTTTCGGTCGGTCATTTTGGCCATTTTATAAGTATAAAATTCCGTTCTTTCGACTTACCCTAGAACTGGCTCGACCAGTCCTAGTATTTCCTCGACCTGTCTAGGACTTGTTATGAATTTTCAGAATTTTTTGGTGGTCTACGACCAGTCTTGGAAACTGCTCGACTAGTTGTATGAATAGTGTTCAACCAGCCATGCAGTACTCGAATCATTTTCCAGTGTGTAATCTGGATTCACACGACTAGTCGAGCAGGCCACTCGACTAGTTGTGAGACCCACAAGGCAAGTCGTACAACTAAAAAATCTTATTGCGCTAGAAATTTTGAAAATCTGTTTGGATAAGGCCAGTTGCAACTAACCAAATGCCAGTTGTACGAACCGATTTTTCACTTATAAATAGTGCTCCAATAACAGAGTTTTATATTCAATTCTTATCATTCTTAAGCAATCACTCTGAGTTTATTTTGAGTACATTCTAAGCTATTCTGTGCATATTTTAGATTCTTTAAAGTAGCTCTTATAATTTGATTTTGAATCTCTATTCCATTCTTATATTAAAAAGGGATATCTGATTTACCCTTCCTTGAGATCAAAATCAATACAAAGCCCTTGCTAATTTAATTAAAAATCATCTAAACTTAGAACCTTATACACTTGTGAGACTGAACGTTGAACATCTACGTCGTCATCAAGTTGGTTCTACCAGGCTGCTTCAGAATCGTCTTACAGATAAGTTTTTACTTTTTTCTGTAATTCAATTCCTTTTTGGTTTGTGAGATTGTTCCAAAAAATCTCTATTTTTGATTTGTCTGAGGTGATCCAGAAAACTCAGAATGTGGGATTTTTGAATTGTGTAAGCCCACTTGAAAGACACAATTGTAAAGGTTTTAGGTGAACCTTGAAAAACCTATTTTGATTAGTGAACGTTAATATCCCGAGTGAGTGGATATTAGGAGTAGAGTAGTTATATGGCTATTGTTTAACAGTTGGTGTACACACAAATGAACCACTATAATTCTTTGTGTTTGGTGGATGTGTGGTTTATTTCTTTATTTTTTATGGTTTAAGATTGTGGGATGTATCTGTGGATGTGAATGTTGTAATCTTTACATTTCAGCATTATGTGGTGAATGTTGTAATAGATTAGTTTCGATTTCTTTCATTTCCTTTTTAGTTTGAGTTTTTTATACTCACCCACATTTTATTAAGGTTGTCCTGCCATAAACCATTGGTTTTTGGTGTTAGGTTGTCCTCAGAACCAAGTTTGTATCAACCTCCTAATACTTGATTTTTGAGGTTGTTATTTCCTTTGGTTATTTGTAATTTATTTGGCTATCTTGTTGTCTTTATTCCGCTTATTAATTTTTATTTGGCATAGTCCTATTCACCCCCCCCCCCCCCCACTAGGACATTTTGCTCGGCCTTTTCAGAATGAAGGTTCGATGACATGAAGAGTTACAAAGTGCCAAAGGTGTTACGCAGTGCAAAAAAGGTGCGACTTTCGGATTCGATTTACATTCGATGACATCGAAGGCATTACACAGAGTGCATAAATTTGAGGCAGTTTTCAAAGATGGATGGACAAAGGTTTTAAATATGGGTTCTTTAAGTAGTTTTAAACATGAATTAGGTTATCAAGAGCATAGCTAAAGGGTGGAGCAGCCTCCTAAGAGTTTTTCTTCCTTTCTTATTTATTTATAATGTTTTCTTTAGGAGATTTAGTTTCAATCATGCCTATGGTTAACTAAACCTCTTAACTAGGGCTAAGCGGTGAAGCTTGTAACATGTTGGGATGATTATCTTGCTTTGATTCTTATTTGTTCTTGAACTTCATTAATTTCTAGTTTGATTTTAAGGAATATTTTTAATTTTTAATGATTTATTGTGACTCAAATTATAATAGATGTTGTGATGGCTTTGAATATCTTCTTTTTTGGTTTTTAGATTATGAGATTGGTAAATCTTATTGTTCACCATCGTCTCCTAGGCATGGTAGGATGATGGAATCCCTTCCAATTATCACAATACTCCTTCATGTGTGACTAGGTCAATGAAAAGTTTAGATTTAGTTTAATTGCTTTATCTTCTAATTGGATAGGATGAGACTCCAATTTCAATTGTGTTTCTTGAATCAAGTAAGGTAGCATCTTGATATCTATAGGTAGATCCTTAGCACTCTAGTTCCCTTTTAATTATTGATACTTTATTACAACTACTCTCAACTATTCCAGATTTTAATTTAGATCTTTTTCTAGTTCTAGTTATTTTCAAAATACGTACAGGTTTAGTCCTTGTGGATTCGACCTTGGTCTCATCGAGTTATTATTACATCGCAACCCTACATTTGGAGTTGTGAATAAATGCCATAAAATAAATTTCATCATATGCCAAATTCCTGAAATATCTGTGCACTGCCAAGAGATGGCACCACATCCAAAAAATATATATATTTTTTACAGAGAAAGTAACTGTCATCCTCAAACAAGATGTCCTAAAAACACGAAGATCCAAGTAACCCAACCATCTCTTGTGTGATTAGGGATCACCGGATTAACACATACACTGCTTGATTTAGGAGCGAGTGTGAATTTAATCCCATACTCAGTCTATGAACAGCTCAACCTTGGGAAATTAAAAGCCATCAGGATCATGTTTCAACTTACTGATCATTCTATTTGTATACTAAGAGGGATGATAGAGGATGTGTGCTTGTCCAAGTCGATAAATTTTACTACCCAATAGATTTCATTGTTTTAATACACAACCCCTCATTGATGTTATCACTCAAATTCTTATCACTCTTGACCGACCATTCCTAGCCATATCAAATGTGAAAAGATGAGCTATAAATGTCTTAAAGGGGGGTGAATAGGACAATATCAAATGTTTTGATATAATGCGGAATAAATAAACAATTACACTAAATTGCTTGGAGTATCGAAATCTTAATTCGAAATAGTTCATAGGACAACCTTCACCTAAAAGATTTAGGCAGGACAACATTATTTCACAACGTCTTTGAGATCAAACTTTCAAACTAGCAAGAGATAAAAATAAATAAAGTATTCACAGTAAAAGATATAATCAATCACAACCAATGCACAAGGAGTTAAGTGGTTCGGTGAATAAACCCACACTTACTTCACTCCCAAAATTATTACCCTCGTAATTTTGGCTTTCACTATTTCAAGGTTTTCACAGGATCACCTTAACAACATGATACACGGGCTAGCACTACAAAACCCACTTTGTGATTTTTCACGGGATCACTACAAAACAACCCGTTGAGATTTCCAAGCTATCTCAGAAAAATCCAAATGAAATAAAAGTAAATACATGGTACTTATCTTCAAATGTCGATTCAAAGATGTAACCGAAGCTTGATTGCAGCAGTTCTTTCTTGGGAAATTGATGAAGCAGCATATGTTCAACCCGAAAGAATATAGGGATCTAATGTATTTTTAATATAATAAACAAAACCCTAATTGTTATAAATTTTATTCAATGAATATCAAGTAAGGTTAAAATAACTCTCTTAAATGCAATTGAAACTAGCTTGAGAAAGATAATAAAATAAGCTAAATAAGAATGAGAATTATCGCACGAATAGCTTAATGAGGGCATGACTTTCTCTCTGACTTTAAGGAGGTTATTCACTAATTTTTTTTGTTGAAATGAATGAGAAAAGGCTCTATTTATAGCTAAAGGATTTGAAAATTCGGCTAGCCGAATTTCAACAATTTCGTTCCAATGGTTCTCGAATTTCACAATATAAGAAAAATAAAAATTTTGACTGGCTGAATAAAAGGTTCGGCTGGCCAAATCTCCCTGAATTCTGAAGAAATGCATTGCTGGAAACTTGACTCGTGAACTTATGGGCTATCCCGATCCTAAGTTTGGTTGGCTGAACCCAAAGTTAGGCTGGTTGAACTTGAAACAGATTCTATGAATGTTGTTGTATACTTGTCCAAATATTGTTAGGCTAGCCAAATTTGGTTAGGCTAGCTGAACTAGAAGTTGGGCTGGCCGAACTTTAGAGAATTTATAGTATGCATATTATATATACGGCCATGATTTATAAACACCTAACCTAGGGTCATTCTAAGATTATACCACCTGATGGTTGACATATACAGAGTGCTTTAATCCTGAACCATGCAAAGTCTTTAAGACTTGAGATGTTGAGTCGACCTTGAGATGTTGAGCCTGTCTTTAAGTGATCTTCATGAGTTGCTGAAGAATACTTGAGTGCTCTTGTGATCCATCCGGAACTACGAAATTTGACAATGCTAAGTGTGCTTTAAATATAATCACTTACAATCTCCTCCTTTGTCAATTTCGTGACAAAATACAACCATACACAACTAATCATACAATCATACAATACAACATCTCATGGACTTATCATGCATTCATGAAGCTTTGGTTCAAGAGAACATCTGTACACCACTTGTAGTACATTTACTTGAAGCTCCCCCTTAGAACAATCATATGTAGCTCCCCCTGAGAACTTAGCCAAACACATGCACAACAAGAAATATCCAATTCCAATTCTAAACATATCATGCATGCATGTGTGTGTGTCTATATATATATATATATATATATATATATATATATATATATATATATATATATATATATATATATATATCCATTTCTCCCCCTTTTGTCACAATTTGACAGAGGAAGAAGTAAAACAAAATTTAAAGGTAGATCATGAAAATCAAAGATATGGACATATATAATAAAGAGAGTGTAGAAACAAGAGTGTGCAGATAATTCAAAAATATTCAAAGTTATTATAGACCAAAATAGATGAAATATTAAAGCAATATAAAGTAAACATACTAAAACTTAAATTATTACAAATTATTCAGATGAAGCGGGCATCTTAAGATCAATGGTTTTTTGGTTTTTGCTTAACTAAAGTCCAACTTTCATTAGCTAGTGCATTATTTACGTTGGCCAGTTCTATTAGGGAAGTAAAACAAATATAATTGTAAATATTTTTCAATTGTCTTCTGGTTTGAACACCAAAAAGAGGGTTACTAAGTATTTGATTCATTGGATGGTCTTTTACCAACCTTGACTCAGTAGAATTTGATTTAGATGATGGTTCAGTTTGATTAATCATAATATTATCATCATCATCTTAGCGATGATTGGGATTGATCGATTGATCATCAATTACAATATTTATTAATTCTTGAATCACCCCAATTCTTTTGTTTAGAACATGATATGCTCGACTGTTTAGCGCATATCCTAAAAATATTCCCTTGTCACTTTTAGCTTCAAACTTTTCCAATTTTTTCTGGTCTCGTAAAATGAAGCATTTTGTTTTGAAAGTACCAAAAATATTTAACAGAATGTTTTTTACCAAACCATAGTTCATAAGTTGTTTTATTTTTAGCTACTCTTATATAAACACGGTTAATTATGTAACAACTTGTATTAACAGCTTCAGCCCATAAATTCTTAGATAATTCCAAGCTATTAAGCATTACACTCCTCATTTCTTGTAAAACTCTATTTTTCCTCTCAGCAACTCCATTTTGCTGAGGAGTTTTAGGAGTAGAAAATTCATTTAATATTCCAAGATCATTACAGTAGTTTTCAAAAATTGCTATTTTCAAATTCAGTACCATGGTAACTTCTTTTTCTAATCATCAACAGTCTTTTTCAATCTAGATGTGTTTAATTAACTTTTTGACTTCATCAAAAGCATCTGACTTTTCTCTTAAGAAGGTTACCCATGAATATCTATTGTAGTCATCTACCACAACTAGAAAATATTTCTTTCTTCTTCTACTCTCCGTTCGAGTTAGTCCAACTAAGTCTATATGGAGTAGTTCAAGAGGTCTTGTAGTGGCTAAGGAGTTCACATTTTTGTTACTCTTAATTTGTTTGCCTATATGATAAGAACTACATACTTTGTTTTCCACTCTTTTAAATTTTGGTAGACTACGTAGATGATTTCTTTTGCTCAATTTATATAGGTCTCTGTAGTTTACATGTCCAAGATGTTGATGTCATAGTTTAATTTCGTCTGTTTGGACCATGTAACATGAGTGATTTGTTAAGCAAGAGTGATTAATGATATAACAATTTTTAGAGGTCCTACGAGCATTTAATAATATATTACCTTAATCGTTAATTATCTCACATTCGTGATCTGAAAATTCTACACACGATTATTATCACAAATTTGAGATATGCTTAACAAATTATTTTTTAATCCTTCAACATATAACACATTTTCAATGATAAGTAGATTGGAAAGTTTTACATTACCTCTTCTGATGATCTTGCAGTTGCAACCATCTCCAAATGTAACTGAGCTGCCATCGATTTGATTGATGTCTAATAGTATCGCTTTATCTCCTATCACATATCTAGAACATCCACTATCCAGGTACCATCTTGAACGCCTACTTGCTTTGAAAGCTGTGTGGATGACAAGACACTTAACCTTTGGAACCCATTTCATTATGGTTCTAGGTTTAGGAGGATCTCTTACCATTCGTTGTGTTTGGGAGTAAGAGTTTTTCTTATTTTTACTTTATTATTTCCAGAATTGGATTTCAGGAGCTCTTTAAGCAAGTCTACTATCTTCTCTGCTAGAGGATAATTATTTTTCCTTTGATATTTTGTGGTAGTTGGAATTAGTTTTTCTATTAGAATTTTTTTAAAAGTTTTTACATTCTGGTTTACTTCTTTTGGAGCTACTCCTTTTGACTTTGAAGATTCTGTAAGGGTTATGGTCTCATACTCCTTTGGTTGTCAAATTTTGATGTGTCAAAACATCTATCTGTGTCTTGTGCTGGTATGATGATTTTTATTCAAGACACTGCTTAAATACTTCAAGATGCTACAAGTTGAAGCACAAGATGTTAAAGTTCAAAAAGCCACAAAAAGCTACAAGATGTTGAAGCTCAAGATGTTGAAGATCTCAAAGTTGAATTATGTTGATGAAGATCTCAAGGTTCAAGCCTGATATTGTTCAAGACTTCAAGCCTGATATTGTTCAAGACTTCAAGCCTGATATTGTTCAAGACTTCAAGCCTGATATTGTTCAAGACTTCAAGCCTGATATTGTTCAAGATTTCAAGCCTGATATTGGTTCAAACAATCTACATTCGTTGAATGGTTGAAGTTCAATATCCATACGACATGTTTCAGGTTTGAATGACCTTAGGTTGACCCTTTAAGTAGGTCATTTTGGATACATAAATCAAATGTTTATTTAACATAAGTTTGGTCTATTCCAAGACCAGGTCCTAGCTCTTGTTCGACCATCCTAGCATTGGTTCGACTAGTCCAAGAAATTCCACGATCAGTCCCTAAGTTGTTGAAGATTTTTTCATATTTTTGGAACGCCCACGACCAGATCCTGGAGGTCCTTCGACCGGTCGTAGGTTGGCTTCGACTTCGTCCACGATCGGTCGTGGAGCTACGACTGAAAATCCAGCAACCTATTTCATGGTCCTACGACCAGCGTCGTAGGTGTCCCACGACCAGTCGTAGGGTACACACGACCAGTCGTAGAACGGCTTTCAAAGATCGCGCTCAATTTTTCAAAAATTGTTGAGCTACGACCAGGTCCTAGGTTTCTAAGACCAGTCGTAGGAACGATTTTTCTTCTATAAATTGAACACGAAATTCAGAGTTTTTACATCCAGAACTCCATTCCATTCAAGAATTTTCAAGTAATCACTCTGAGATAAGTCTGTGTTTATTTTAAGCTAAATTGTGCTTATTTAATATTCCTTTTTGCTAGCTTATTTAATTTGATTTTGTTTCTCTATTCCAATCTTATTTGAAAAGAGGAATTATATTATTCCTTCTTCTTGGAATCAAAATCAAATATAGCTACGCCCAACAAGTCAAAATCTAAAATCTATTAGAATTTAGAACCCTATGAATGTGAGTATTGGAAATTGAACTTTGATATTCAATCATCTACTCCGATTGGTTCTACCGGGCTGCTAAAGGAGAAATCCAGGTATTTTACAATTCTGTAAAATTCATTTATTTTTGGTTTTGTTTGAGGTTAAGCCAGAAAAATCTCATTGTATTGGTTTTGTTTGAGATTGAGCCAGAAAAATCTCATTGTATTGGTTGTCTGAGGAAAACCAAAACTTCGAGAAAAAGGGTTTTTGAATTGTGTAAGCCCAAGTGAAAAAGACACAATTGTAAAGGTTTTTGGTGAACTGTGAAAACCTATTTGATAGTGAGCTAATATCCCCTGTGTGAGGATATTAGGAGTGGAGTAGCATTATTCTGTGTGGCTATTGTAAAACAGTTTGGTGTACACACAGCGAACCACTATAACTCTTTGTCTTGTGGATTGAATGCTTGCCTAATTTTCATATCTTTTATCATTCGATTGTGTGGAATGTACAAGTGGATGTGAATGTTGTAACTATTTACATTTTCAAGCAAGTGTGGGGATTGTTGTAATAATTTAGATCTTTATACGCATTTATTTTCAATTCCTTGCTATTTCATTTACTTATATTAACATTGAGTTCTTGATTCAAAAGAGGTTCTAGAAATAAGGTTGTCCTACCATAAGCCCTTGTTTATTATGGTGTAAGGTTGTCCTTAGAACTAAATTTGTATCAATCTCTCAATAATTATTTATCAAGGTGATTTATATTTAGCATTGTGAATTGATTCATTATTGTAAGGGTATTGATTTACTTTAGTTCCACTGATTTATTTTTAAATTTGGCATAGTCCTATTCACCCCCCCCCCCCTCTAGGACATATAGCTTGGCCTTTTCAAGTGGTATCAGAGCCTAATAGCTCATTTCTTGTTACTTTTTATTTGGATTTATTTCCTGAGCTAACGATCTAAGCTATTTAAAAAGATGTCAAATTTTGATAGCCTTTCAGTTACTAGGCCTCCACCTTTTGATGGCTCCAACTATGCCTATTGGAAAGCCAGAATGAGAATCTTCCTCAGATCAATGGATGAAAGTGTGTGGCTAGCCACAGTGAATGGAATCCTCCTACCATGGAAGTAACTGGTGTTGATGGTTCAAAATCTATGAAAATTACACCATATTTCCAATGGACCACACTTCAGAAAAATGAGAGTAGTGCTAATGCTAAAGCACTAAATGCAATCACTTGCGCACTATCACCGGATGAGTTCAAAAGAATCATATCTGTGATCTTATGCAAAAGCAAGCACTGGGATATTTTAGAAATGACACACGAAGGTACAACAATTGTCAAGAAATCTAAAGTCCAACTCCTCACAACTAAATTTGAAGAAATTCATATGGAGGAAAATGAAATGTTTATGGACTTTTACACTAGATTGAATGACATTGTAAACTCTATGTGGGGTCTTGGTGAAAGATCTCGAGAAAGTAAAGTGTGTGCAAAAATACTACGCTCTCTTCTGAACGGTTCAATTCAAAGGTAACCGCAATCCAGGAACTTCGTGATACGGACAATATGAAGGTAGAAGAATTAGTTGGTTCTTTGCAAACCTATGAATTAAGTTTTAAAGCTCCTAAAGGTAAGTCTATTGCTTTGAAGTCATCTAAAAGTATTACTCAAGAAAATTGATTGAGAAAAGTCGAAGATGATATGGCCCTTTGGCAAAAAAAGTTTTATAAGATTTTCAAAAGTAAGAAAAGAGTTGACTTTCAAAAGGCAAATGAAAAGAAACGTTCTAAACCTAAGTCTAAATCTTGGAAGTCATTGAAAGATAGTCAATGTTACAAGCTGTCAAGAATATGGGCATTTAGCAAACAAATGTCCTAAAAGGACAGATCCAAAAGGAAGGGTATGTTGGCTACTTGGGATGAATCGTCGATTAAAGCCTCTTGAATCGAAAAATTGAAAAGAGTCGGGCGATGAACTTAAGGCCCTTATGACTCTAGCCAAGTTTACCTTTTCGGATCACGATGATTCAACAAGTGAAGAAAATTTGGATAGTGATCATGAAAATGATGAAGACCTACAAGATGCTTACAATGCCTTATATAAAGAAAGTTGTAAAATTGTTTGTCAAACTTAAACTTCAAAAGAAAAGTTCTTTAAACTTAAAGAATGTTTTGAAATCCTTGTTTTAGAAAAATCTCAAATTTGATTGTTTTGAAAAATCAAAGTGTGATTTAGAATTCAAAACCTCTCTAGTTGAAAATTTGAAATCTGAAAATGAGAAACTTAAAGATGAAGTATCTTCTCTTTTGAGTTTGAAGGACACATGGAGATATGCCCAAGGTGATCCAAAATTAGAGAAATTATTATCCGGATCAAGAAAATGTGGTGATCGATCCGGGTTGGGCTTTGACAAAAACACATCTCCTAAACAGAAGAATGCTCCATCCATTTTTGTGAAAGGAGAGACTTCTAACTCAAAAGGAAAAGGTACTAATCAAGTTTTTTCTAAAAATACAAAAACCTTTCAAAAACACAAAAGCAGCTATATAAATTTCAAAAATCAGATTCGAAACCCGCTAGCTGAAAAAATTATTGATTTACTTAAGGAGCTATTAAAGTCTAACTCAGTAGGTCACTCTAATAACTATAAACAAAAGAAGACCAATTATTCTCCTAAACCCAAAACAGTACTGAAATGGGTTCCCAAGGTTACTTGTTTGGTTGCTCACACTGCTTTCAAAGCTACAAGCCATTCAAAATGGTACCTAGACAGTGGATGCTCGGACATATGACGAAAGACAAAGCTCTATTCACCGATCTTAAAGATATGACTGATGGGTCAGTCACATTTGGTGATGGTAGCAAGCTAAAGATAATTGGCAAAGGTACGGTCCAACTCTATAACCTTCCCTTATTTAAAAATGTGTTATATGTTGAGGGTTTAAAACACAACTTGTTGAGCATATCTCAAATATGCGATAACAACCATAATGTTAAATTTTCTAATCAAGGTTGTGAAATTACAAATGAAAAGGGTTATGTAATATTAACGGTCGCAGAACTTCAAAAGCTGCTATATAGTAAGCAATGGTAGCTCATCTAATCAAACGTGCTACATGGTCCATACCGATGAGACAGATTTATGGCATAAACGCCTTGGACATGTACACTACCGAAATTTATCTGATTGAGCAAAAGTGAACTAATAAAAGGTCTACCTAAAATGCAAAAAGTAGACAAGATCATGGTGAATGCCGGTATGGTAAACAAACTAGGAGCTCTCACAAAAAGGTGAACTCCAATATCACCACAAGACCACTCGAGCTTCTCCATATGGATCTTATAGGACCAACAAGAACGGAAAGTCGAGGTGGCAAAAAGTACATCTTAGTTATTGTAGATGATTATACAAGATACACTTGGGTTTCATTCTTGAAAGATAAATCAGAAACCCTTGATGAAGTGAAAAAGATTATAAAACGGATTCAAACTGAAAAATGTTCTCAAGTCAAGAAAGATCCAGTAGTGATCATGGATCTGAATTTGAAAATAGCGGTTTTGAGAAATTTTGTAGCAATCAGGGAATATCGCATGAATTCTCTGCACCTAAAACTCCTCAACAAAATGGAATTGTCGAGAGGAAGAATAGAGTGCTTCAAGAAATGGGAAGTGTTATGTTAAATAGCATGAAGCTACCTAGGAATCTACGGGTGAAAGCGATGAATACACTGCTACATTATTAACCGTGTTTATATTTGTAAATCTAATAATAAAACGGCTTATGAAATGTGGTTTGAGAAAAAGCCTTCTGTCAAATATTTTCGAATTTTTGGCAGCAAGTGCTATATTTTGCGTGACCGTGAAAATTTGGGAAAATTCGACACTAAAAGTGATGAAGGGATCTTTTAGGTTATTCTTTAAACATCGTGCTTATCGTGTTACGAACAACGGGACCGGTGTGATTCAAGAGTCAATAAATGTTGTGATTGACGATCTTTTGAAGACACTTTGTCCCTAGTTTAGATAATGATGAAGTTCTTATACTTGAAAAACAAGAAACTTCATCAAGTGAAAATCTGAATTAAGGAATTTGTTAAAGATCATCCAACCTCTCAAATACTTGGAAACCCTCTCACTTTGGTGTGCGCACTTTTCGTAGACAATTAGAGGACATATGTAACTACGTATGCTTTACATCCCAGTTGAGCCGGGTAACGTAAAAGAAGCACTTTCGATGAAAATTGGATTCTTGCGATGCAAGAAGAACTTAATCGGTTGTCGAAATGATGTCGGCAACTTGTTCCTAGACCTAAAGATAAACATATTATTGGAACAAAATGGATTTTCAAAAACAAATCGATGAGCTTGGAAATATTATTCGAAATAAAGCAAGACTAGTTGTACGAGGATATACACAAATCGAAGGTATTGACTATAATGAAACATTTGCCCCTGTAGCTCGTCTTGAATCAATCGACTTTTTATCTCCATTGCATGTTTTAAGAAAATTAAAATTTATCAAATGGATGTTAAGAGTGCCTTTCGAATGGTGATTTACATGAAGAGGTATATGTTGAACAACCTACGGGGTTTGAAGATCCTAAATTCTTGATCATGTGTATCGTCTTAAGAAAGCTCTCTATGGTGCGAAACAAGCTCCCAGGCATGGTACGAAAAATTGACTAAGTTTTTCTTGAGTCATAACTTTCGAGATGGGGTGTGTTGATAAGACACTCTTTGTTAAGAAATATAACGATGATATTCTAATGGTTCAAATATATGTTGTGATATTATTTATGGATCAACTTTGTACTAACATATTTGTTGAGTTTGCAGATTTGATGAAGTCTAAATTCGAAATGAGCATGGTTGGAGAATTAAACTATTTCCTAGGATTGCAAGTAAAACAACAACTTTGATGGAATATTTATTTCACAAACCAAATATGCTCGAGTTTAATTAAAAAATTTGGATTTGAGAAAGGTAAAAATTTTGATACTCCAATGAGTACAAGCGTAAGACTCTCAAAAGACTCTACGGGTAATGATGTGGATCCTAAATTGTATCGTAGTTTGATTGGTAGCTTACTTTATCTAGCTGCTAGTAGACCGATATTGCTTTGAGTGTTGGTATTTGTGCTCGTTATCGATCAAATCCTAAAGAATCTCACTTAGCTTCTTTGTTAAGCGGATTATGCGTTATGTCGCAAGTTCTACTAAATTGGGTCTCTGGTATCCACATGAGACTAATGTTCAATTAGCCGGAATGCTTGATGATCTTGGTGGGTTTGGAAACATTGATGATAGGAAATCAACCATGGTGGTTGTTTCTACATTGAAATTGTCTTGTTTCTTGGTTTAGCAAGAAGCAAAGTTCTATATCGCTATCAATCTATGAAATTTGAATACATTCTTCTTTGAAATGCATGTACTCAACTTGTTTGGATGAAACGAATGTTAAGCGATTATGGAATTACTCAAGATTCTATGATTTTATTTTGTGATAATTCCAGTGCAATAAATATCTCTAAAAATCCAGTTCAGCATTCACGTACTAAGCATATTGACATTAGATTTCATTACATTCATGAATTAGTGGAAGAAAAATTAATAAATTTGGATTACATTCCAACCGAGATTCAACTTGCGGACATTTTCACTAAACCGCTCGACAAAAGCCGGTTTAATAAATTAAAATTTGATCTCGGTATGTGCAATTTAAATTGAGTTTGCATGATTTTGTGTAGCATAAGTTTGATGTTTTATTTGCTTAAACTTGAAATTATTTAAAAAATAAAAAAAAAATTGCAAATTTTTTGTCATACTCGACCTGTCGTGAGAATACACGACCGGTCGTACCACGACCGGTCGAACACGTACACGACCTGTCGTAAAGCACGGGATTTCACTTAAAATTGGGGATTTTAGTCTTCTTCTTCATTTCTTCATTTCTTTCCAACCGTCCTAGCTACGGCTGCCCCAACCCATCTTCATTGTTCTTCAAGGTTAGTGATTCTTTTACATTTTTCTTGTAGATTCTTACTATTAGTGCTTCAAAACTCATGTTTGTGGAATCTATTTGATCATTGATTGCAGGATTTGGGTTTTTCTCTTGAAAAATCTGTTCTATCTAAATCTCATTTCTTCTATCTTGCATCTTGTTGTTTCCTTGAAATCTTTCTTTGAAAATGGATCTTAGAGGTAAAAAAAAACTACTCGAGGTCCATCTTCTTCTAGATCAACTTCTATTGTTCAACGTCATCTTTGTTCTCCTGAAAATGATCCTACTGATGCTCGAGATTTGCGTATGCGTAATGTAATTGTTGAACGTCATGTTATTGTCAATCACATTGCTTCTTTTGGTATTCCTTCTTTGTTGGAATCTGTGGGATGGGATAACATCCTACATTGGGGTGGAGCTGCATACCAGTCCATTGCCCAATCCATGTTTGCATGTATCTGCGATTTTTCTCTTGAGAATTTAACTTTTAAAGTTGATACTCAAGAAGGTTTGTTTGTTGTAGATCGACATTTGATTGCAGATATTATGGAAATACCTATCAATGATGAAAGCATTCCAATTAATATTTTACATGATAGTCTCTCAGAATCTGAACGACGAATGCTTACTAGAGATTTATGTAATATGGATGTTCATTGGACTCATAAAGGTCATGTACTTCCCTCAAGGTATTTGTTACCCAGACACAGAGTACTTCATAAGATATTCATTTCAAATCTTTATCCACGTTCTGGTAACAAAACCGAACTCACTGCTTTTATGGTTCGTGTTTTGCATTCTGTTGTCTCTGGTGCTAAAATATGCCTCCCTTCTTTAATTTGTCATTCCATTATTCTGTCACGTCACCATCCTGGACATAGTGATATACCCTTTGGTTATTCTTGACTATGTTAGCAAATCATATGCTCATAGCCATGCCTACTAGAGAAAAACCCATCCACCATCTCCTTTTAATAATTCCAATCTTAATAAGATGACTTTAGATTTGGCTAGAGGCCAAGTGGATCTTGTGGTAGCAGTGGTGGTGAAGCAGGTAATGTTGAAGCTAGTGATCTTCCTGAGGACGTGAATATGGATGACTTATTTGAAGAACTTGAGTCAGACTCGGCTGATGATCCTGATTTTCAGCCTTCTGATTTTGATGAAAGGTTGAATTCTCTTCAAGAGCAGGTGGCTCAAATTCGTGTTACTCAAGACACACAATTTTCTTATATGCGTAAATATATGAGGCGAATTGCTAAGGGATTACACAACATTGATCCTTCTAATCCTGCACCCTCTTCTGGTTCTGACTGAATTTTTTTTTGGTCTGTAATATTTACTGATATTAGCTTGCATTTCAAAACCTTCTTGTTGGTTATGGACTATTTTTTGCTTCAACTCCTAATTGGTTATGCACATTTACTGCTTTTCTTCCTTTGTCATTTTGTGTCAAAAAGGGGGAGAAGTTTGGTGAATGTTATTGAATGTTATTAATTTTGTGGTGCTATTACTCAGGGGGAGTCCTATTACTCAGGGGGAGTTAAACTTCTCAAGAGTTATGGGAAAATGATTATTGCTTATCATGTCTATACATTGCTTATCATCTGTGCATCTGTGCTTGCTTTGTACTTCTCTTATGTCTATTGGAAGAATTATTACTTGGTGTGGTGTTTTGTCACAAATTTGACAAAGGGGGAGATTGTAAGGGTTATGGTCTCATACTCCTTTGGTTGTCAAATTTTGATGTGTCAAAACATCTATCTGTGTCTTGTGCTGGTATGATGATTTTTATTCAAGACACTGCTTAAATACTTCAAGATGCTACAAGTTGAAGTACAAGATGTTAAAGTTCAAAAAGCCACAAAAAGCTACAAGATGTTGAAGCTCAAGATGTTGAAGATCTCAAAGTTGAATTATGTTGATGAAGATCTCAAGGTTCAAGCCTGATATTGTTCAAGACTTCAAGCCTGATATTGTTCAAGACTTCAAGCCTGATATTGTTCAAGACTTCAAGCTGATATTGTTCAAGACTTCAAGCTTTATTGTTCAAGATTTCAAGCCTGATATTGGTTCAAACAATCTACATTCGTTGAATGGTTGAAGTTCAATATCCATACGACATGTTTCAGGTTTGAATGACCTTAGGTTGACCCTTTAAGTAGGTCATTTTGGATACATAAATCAAATGTTTATTTAACATAAGTTTGGTCTATTCCAAGACCAGTCCTAGCTCTTGTTCGACCAGTCCTAGCATTGGTTCGACTAGTCCAAGAAATTCCACGATCAGTCCTAAGTTGTTGAAGATTTTTTCATATTTTTTGGAACGCCCACGACCAGTCCTGGAGGTCCTTCGACCGGTCGTAGGTTGGCTTCGACTCGTCCACGATCAGTCGTGGAGCTACGACTGAAAATCCAGCAACCTATTTCATGGTCCTACGACCCGGTCGTAGGTATCTACGACCAGTCGTAGGTGTCCCACGACCGGTCGTAGGGTACACACGACCGGTCGTGAACGGCTTTCAAAGATCGCGCTCAATTTTTCAAAAATGCATTTAGAGCTACGACCGATCCCTAGGTTTCTAAGACCCGGTCGTAGGAACGATTTTTCTTCTATAAATTGAACACGAAATTGAGTTTTACATCCGAACTCCATTCCATTCAAGAATTTTCAAGTAATCACTCGAGATAAGTCTGTGTTTATTTTAAGCTAAATTGTGCTTATTTAATATTCCTTTTTGCTAGCTTATTTAATTTGATTTTGTTTCTCTATTCCAATCTTATTTGAAAAGAGGAATTATATTATTCCTTCTTCTTGAAATCAAAATCAAATATAGCTACGCCCAACAAGTCAAAATCTAAAATCTATTAGAATTTAGAACCCTATGAATGTGAGTATTGGAAATTGAACTTTGATATTCAATCATCTACTCCGATTGGTTCTCTGGAATTTCTAAAGGAGAAATCTAGGTATTTTACAATTCTGTAAAATTCATTTATTTTTGGTTTTGTTTGAGGTTAAGCCAGAAAAATCTCATTGTATTGGTTTTGTTTGAGATTGAGCCAGAAAAATCTCATTGTATTGGTTGTCTGAGGAAAACCGAGAAAACTTCGAGAAAAAGGGGTTTTTGAATTGTGTAAGCCCAAGTGAAAAAGACACAATTGTAAAGGTTTTTGGTGAACTGTGAAAACCTATTTGATAGTGAGCGCTAATATCCCTGTGTGAGGATATTAGGAGTGGAGTAACGCATTACTGTGTGTTGTTGTAAAACAGTTGGTGTACACACAGGCGAACCACTATAACTCTTTGTCTTGTGGATTGAATGCTTGCCTAATTTTCATATCTTTTATCATTCGATTGTGTGGAATGTACAAGTGGATGTGAATGTTGTAACTATTTACATTTTCAAGCAAGTGTGGGGATTGTTGTAATAATTTAGATCTTTACTACGCATTTATTTTCAATTCCTTGCTATTTCATTTACTTATATTAACATTGAGTTCTTGATTCAAAAGAGGTTCTAGAAATAAGGTTGTCCTACCATAAGCCCTTGTTTATTATGGTGTAAGGTTGTCCTTAGAACTAAATTTGTATCAATCTCTCAATAATTATTTATCAAGGTGATTTATATTTAGCATTGTGAATTGATTCATTATTGTAAGGGTATTGATTTACTTTAGTTCCGCTGATTTATTTTTAAATTTGGCATAGTCCTATTCACCCCCCCCCTCTAGGACATATAGCTTGGCCTTTTCAGATTCTCCTTTTACAAATATAGGAACGGAGTTTTTAGATTTTTCTGTGCAACTTTTAATATAACCCAAGTCAGATTTGTCACCACTTCGACGAGATACGGTTAATAATTTTTCAAGTTTCTAATTTCCTTGGGTGTATATCTAAGTGTCTTTTGAAGTCTTAAGAGAGGAAACTTCTATTTTTATATTCTCATTTTTATATCTGAGATTTTGAATTTAAGAAATCTTTAAGTTCAAAACTAATTTAGTTTTCTCAAAGTAATTAGAAAAATGAGATTTTTCCAAAATTGCTTTTTCAAGTTTTAATTGAAGCTTGGCACATTTTTCTTTTTGAATTTTTATTTTAGACGCAATCATATAACTTTCTTTGTATAAGGCATCATATGCTACTTGGAGATCATCATCTTTTTCAGAATTACTTTCAGGAGTTTCATAATCAAAAGTTTCATATTCATCTGACAAAGTGATTCTAGCTATAGTAAAAAAAGCCTTTTGATCTCTCATAGTTTCTTGGTCTGATTCGTCAGTTTCTGAATTAGATTTAGATTCTGATGATTCATCCTAAGTGGCAATCATGCCTCTTCTTCTAGATTTATCCTTCTTAGGATATTTTAAAGCTAGATGCTCAAATTCAAAATAGTTGAAGCATTGGATGTCTTTAAATTTTTCTAAAATTTTGAATTTTCTTTTCTTTTGTCCAAAGGTTTTTGAAAATCTGATCTACTTTAAGTTTTGAAAATTCTATAAAACTTTTTAGCCAATATTGCCATATCATCCTCATTCTCATCATTATCAGAATTTACATTTATATCTTTGGATTTATATTTAGAGGATTTAAGAGATATGGACTTGTTTTTATGAGCTTTGAAATTTAGCTCGTAGGTTTGTGGAGATCCAACTAATTCCTCAACCTTCATAACATCGGTATCTCTCAATTCCTGTATAGCAATGACTTTTGAATTGAATCTATCAAGAAGTGATCGTAGTATCTTTGCGTAAACTTTATTTTTAGGAACCTTTTCTCCAAAACCCCACATAGAATTAACAATGTCGTTTAGTTTTGTATAGAAGTCCATGAATGACTTACTTTCTTCCATACGAATTTCCTTAAACTTTGTTGTGAGGATTTGGATCTTAGACTTTTTAACAATGTTAGTTTCTTCATGTGTTATTTCGAGAATATCCCATACTTGTTTTGTTGTATCATAAGAAATGATTATTTTAAATTCATCTGGTGATAGAGCACATGTTATTGTATTTAAGACTTTTGCGTTTGCTTTACTTTCACTTTTCTGAATAGTTGTCAAATAAGTATAAGCAGTTTCTTTTAAGGACGTGGTTCCATCCTCAATCAATACTTCCATCATTGGAGAGGTCCATTTAGTTAAAGTGGCTTGTCATACACTTTCATCAATAGATTTGAGAAAAATCATCATTCTGGCTTTCCAATAAGAATAACTTGAGCCATCAAAGGGAGGCGGCCTAGTAATAGATAGACTATCAAAATTTGACATTTAATATAGTTCATATGGAAGAAAGTGAGTCACGGGCTATCACAACAAAATCCACATTGTGATTTTCACGGGATCACCAGAAAATAACCCGTTAAGATTTTCGGGCTATATCAGAAAAACTTAAATGAAATAAAAGTAAATACACTGTACTTATCTTCAAATGCTGATTCGAAGATATAACCGAAGCTTGATTGCGATGATCTTCTTTCTTGGGAAATTGATGAAGCAGTATATGTTTAACCTGAAAGAATATAGAAATCTAATGTATTTTCAATATAATAAAGAAAACCCTAATTGCTGCAAATTCTATTCTTTAAATCTTAAGTAGAGTTTAGATAACTCTCTTATATGCAATTGAAACTAGCTTGACAGAGAGAATAAAATAAGCTAAATAAGAATTAGAATTATCGTACAAATATAGCTTAATGAAGGCCTAACTTTCTCTTTGACTTTGAGGAGGTTATTCACTAATTTTTTTTGTTGAAATAAATGAGAGAAGGCCTATATTTATAGCCAAAGGATTTAGAAATTCGGCTGGCCAAATTCAAACAATTGCGTTCCAATGGCTCTCAGATTTCACAGGATAAGAAAAATCATTTTCGGCTAGCCCGAGCCAAAATTTGGTTGGCCGAATATAAGGTTCGGCTAGCTAAATCTCCCTGAATTCTAAAGAAATGCATTGCTAGAAACATGACCCGCAAACTTACGGGCTGGCCTAATCCCAAGTTAAGCTAGCCGAACTTGAAGTTAGGCTCGCTGAACTTGCAACAGATTCGATGAATGTTGTTATATACTTGCCTGAATATTATTAGGCTAGCCGAATTTGGTTAGGCTAGCCGAACAAGAAGTTGGGCTGGCTGAACTTCAGAGAATTTATACTATGCATATTATATATACGACCATGATTTATAAACACCTAACCTAGGGTCATTCTAAAGTTATACCACCTGATGGTTGACATATACAAAGTGCTTTAATCTTAAACCATGCAAAGTCTTTATGACTTGAGATGTTGAGTCGACCTTGAGATGTTGAGCCTATCTTTAAGTGATCTTCAGGAGTTGCCGAAGACTACTTGAGTGTTCTTGTGATCCATCCGGAACTACGAAATTTGACAATGCTAAGTATACTTTAAATATAAGCACTTACAAAATGTCATAATCAATTGTAGATTGGGATTATGAAACTATCCTTTGGGAACATGACACTTGAGTTGAATGTGTTTAACGTGTGCAAACAATAGGAAGATAGTGATGATGTCCACTACATAAATTTAATCGAATCATTAGTGGAAGAAAACTCACTTTTGACTTTATACTCCAACACTCTAGAGATGTTCTTGGCCCACTCCACTGATTTAGATGATGACATGATTAGGGAGATGGATGTCTTGCTTAACATTGCACTGGTACTTGAAACTAACCAGTGGAGGCCTAAATTTGAATGATTGACTTAAACTGATGAAAAGCCTTTACCGTCTGTTGTATAGGCACCAAAACTTGACCTAAAACTAGTGCCTGCTGATCTTAAATGTGCCTATTTGGGTCAAGATGAGACATCCAGTGGTGATTTCTTCTCACTTGGATGAGGAATAAGAGAGTACGCTCATTTCTACTCTCAAAGAATATAAAGGAGCCCTTGGATGGATGATTGCAGACCTCAAGGGAATCAATATTTTGATTTGTACTCACCGCATTCACCTTGATGATAATGTTAAAAGGTGCACAGAACCACAATGTTAGTTAAATCAAAACATGAAGGAAGTGGTTAAAACTAAAGTGTTAAAGATATCAGACGGGGGTATCATATACCCTATATACGATAGTCGATGAGTGAGTCCAACTTAGGTGGTACCGAAGAAGTCTGGAATCACCATCATAGCTAATACAAAAAATGAACTCATGCCAACCAAAGTCATTAGTGATTGAAGAATGTGCATTGACTACCGAAAATTGAATACTGTCACGAGGAATGACCACTTTCCTTTGCCTTTTGTTGACCAGATCGTAGAAAGGTTAGTAGGTCATTCTTATTACTTCTTCCTTGATGGGTATTTGGGCTACAACTAGATAGAGATAGCCCTTAAAGACCAAGAAAAGACTAAAAGAAGAAACAGTTGTGTAATGCGCCTGCCCCATTCCAACGATACATTTTGAGTATTTTTTCTAACATAGTGGGGCAATTTTTAGAGGTCTTCATGGATGACTTCTCTATATTCGGTTCACCCTTCAGCAAGTACCTTGATCACTTGAAATTGATGTTGAAAAGATGTGAACAAAAGAACCGTGTGCTAAAGTGGGAAAAATGCAATTTCATGGTTCAGAAATGGAAAGTCCTTGGACACATTATATTGTCCAATGGAATTGAGGTAGACAAAGATAAAATTGACTTAATCTCTAAACTACCTCCACCTAATTGAGAGCATATGCAAAGTGTGATCCTTCTTATCATGTCGGATTTTATCGAAGGTTCATAAAAGACTTTAGTATCATCACTCGTCCTTTATGTAAACTTATTCAGAATGATACTGTAACGCCCTGAAATTCGGGGGTCGAGTATGAACTCAACTCCCGAGTTCCAACGCATCACTTATGCAACATACACAATGATGGTTAAATGTTGTCTGAGTTAGAGCAATAAACATGAATGAGATTATACCAAAACAGTAAATCATACTCCAGTTCAATTGTATAAAGGCAAGCGGAAGACTGAAATTTTATATTCAAAGTATGTAAAGTAACAAAATTTTGTGAACTCCAGAGTATGAGTACTAACTGAGTACCAATATACATGTATTGTTTCTAAGTCAAAAATCAAAATACAATTCCGTAGATAAGCCCTGGAATCCCCACGATGCAATCGGCCTAAGCATAGCCGTCAGAGTACTGCATAAAGGAGAACTCATCCTGATCCTCCTCGAAGTCGGGCTCCGGCTCCTGAACCGAGGCACCATCTATACCTGCGACAGAGTCTGGTGGGTGTTGCAAACACCGTCCCGTAACGTGGGAGTGAGTAGCTAACTCAGTGGAACAATAAAGCATAGGTTAACATGTTATCAATTCAATCAAGCAGTAATGATAAAGCAGTACAAATCAAACAATTCTAACTACTCTTATTAAGTGCGAAAATGAAATGACATGATGCTGTATGCCCTTGCCAAACCACCCTCAAGCGACATCATCTTACGTTCGCGAATGCTTAACTCCCTCAGTGCGCCACATCTACTAAGCACATGCGGTGTGATGATGATCATGATTACCGAGTTATTATTAGTCCATTTCAACCAGCAGTATTGGGAAACTAAGGTACATCCCTTGTATCATTCCCAAACATGATCCATTCTAGGGTCGTCAATCCTAGCTAATCTCATACGATATTATGGTTTGAGAAGCGTAGTGAAGGCATCGCAAAGGGCTCGTCACCCGTCAGCGCGGATACAGATCTCACCGTATGCGGCTCAATTGCTGGCCGTCAGCTCAAGTACAGGTCTCACCGTACTTGGCTCAATCACTAGCCGTCAGCTCGAGTACAGGTCTCACCGTACTCGGCTCAACTCATACTCTAGTTGCTGTGAAAGACTCGTCGCCAATCACAGACACTTGGAGTATACTCGAATATACTACGGAGAACTCGTCGCCCGTCAGCACGAGCACAGGTCTCACCGTACTCGGTTCTCGCCGTAAGTATCGATAGCTCTAATACAGTGTCCCATACCACCGTATTCGGCTCACGAGTTTAGTTACGCAATGGTCACTACGGGGAGGCACATGGCCCCAGCGTAGGCCGACAGCTCTACCACGGTGTCCCATACCACCATGCCCGGCTTATGCGTCTTAACGGATCGAGGTACCATGGTTAACGGGATCGCCACTGGTAAGTTTGGTACCCTAGGTTCAAGCAGTAGCGACCAAACATGGTGAACACACATACACATATCGGTTTACTTGACGAGCCTGACTAGCTCGAGCGCACCACAAGTTGGGTGATATGGAGCGCAAAAGCACTCCGTGTGGTCAACCACTATCGCCAACCGAAGTATGACTCGAGTTCGCCAGACACATCCTTTGTGGCGACATGAGTCTCAGCCACAATCTCAAGTCTGGTACCGAATATTTGGACTATAGACTTAGTCCCAAACTCAAACAGATCTCATCAATAGCATGTGGAGTAAAGCATGATAACGAAGTAATACAAGCATGTTAGTAGGCATATTATAAAGCATGAACTAAAGCATGAAGTAAAGCATGTAGTAAAGCATGTTATAAAGCACTATACAAGTAGGGATACAATTACATACACATCACAAGTGAGTGGTTATAGCGAACCACCACATGGAGGGGATCCTACATGTCTCTAAGGTAGTCGGGAATTCCATATCAGCGCCTATCTAAGGCACTAACACTCAAGCTTTTTCACACACAAGCATTTACACAAACACTTAGAGTGCGCCATTCCAACATACATGACGTATGTTAGCAAATGCATATTAGGGCTATTCTTTCGCCAAGCGGTTATTTTATCCGCGTATACCATATTCATACAACAAATAATCATGACAATTACACTTCCAAAATTTACACATATGCGGTATTTCTAGAATACACAAGTTTAACATACATAGTGTTTACAAGCGAACATATATTACGGCGATTCCTTTCGCCAAACTAGTATTTTATCCATATATTGTATAATCATACATTAAATAAACATGTCAAACATTTTTCCAAAAAAAATACGTATACGGTATTTCTAGAATACACAATTTCAACATACGTAGCATTTACAAGTGAACATGTATTTCAGCGATTCCTTTCGCCAAATTAGTATTTTATCCATATATCATATAATCATACATTAAATAAACATGTCAAACATTTTTCCAAAAAAAATACGTATACGGTATTTCTACGTATACCTAGAGTATGTGAAATTCCATATTCTACAACGTTAATCGAAACAGGAAACGGAAGGCACTTTGTACATGTGCAATTGTATGCAGATCACGAATCTACCATTATCTGACATTGAAAGCGTTGAAAACCGTAACTTATACACTTAAAGTTCTCACCTTTGCCCTTGGAATCACAACGAATCAGCAAGGGTTGTTGAGCTTCCGTATACGGGAGTTTACTAGCCTAAAGAGTGGAATCGGTTAGTCTTTACACACCCTACAACCTTCCTACTTCAAATCAGACCTAGGGTTAGGGTTTCTCACCTTCAAACGGAGTGGATACCGCCGGAAAAATGCCTGGAAGGAAGCGGTATAGGCTGTGTGATGAATGAAAGCAGTAGGAGGAAGATCTCCCACAAATCCCAAGCTCTTCTCTCTCTTTTCTCTCTCTCTCTCTAGGGTTTTAATCCCAAATTCGTATGGCTGTGAGAGGGGCTGTTCTAAGCTCCTTTTATAACCAAAACCCTTCCCAAAATAGGCTCAGGTTCAAGGGTTATTGCCTATATAGGTAATTCATCACTTTTCCAGCTCAAATGAGTGTTTCTGGTGGCCCCCCTTGAGCCAAACGTCAGACTTAAGCTCACCACACATGGATCTATGGGGGATTACGTTTTTGACTCGATCGGATTCCCATACCGCACGTGGCGGACCACTTTCAGTTCAACGGTCAGTGGGCCATGATCCGAAATTTCAAGTACATGTAAATGTTCCTGAAATTTTTCTTAATCCGAGGGTGTAATTTGGTCTGATTCTGACGGTCAGGTTGCTTAATACTGACGCGTAAACGAATGGTGCCAGATCACTATTCCTGATATTTATTTTGGAATGGGAATAGTGTTTTTCACACACCCTCACTCCGAATCGAAAGAATGGCCGTGGGACATCGGCTGGACCTGATTTTTGAGATGATTGTCAAGCCCAGTGAGGCGGTCCTAGTTCCTTAGCTTCGTGTTAATTGGACTTCCGATGTGCGATCTAGACCTAATACGAAGTTTCGTTTCATTCCCGAAAGCAGCCGGGAAATGAGTTTGGTTCTAAACTTTAGGGTAACCTAGAGTCACTTGTTTTGCAAGTTTTGGGTCTTGCAGATCGTATTTAAAGCGATCCCAACGGATTTCATGACTAATCAAGTTTAGTACTTAGTTAACTTTGTTAAATTTCTAAAGGATTTAATCCTAATTGATTTCTGGTCGAGGTGGTACTCGAGCCAACGTACGGAAATTTACGGGTCGTTACAATCTACCCCCCTTAAACAAAAATTTCGTCCTCGAAATTTATACCTTTTCATATTCCTCGAGAATCTGAGGGTAGTTCTTCCTGACCTCGGCCTCAGTCTCCCAAGTAGCTTCCTCCTTGGAATGATGTGTCCAAAGTACCTTCACAAGTGGGATGACCTTGCTACGCAGTACCTGCTCCTTCCTGTCAAGGATGCGCGTCGGGCGCAACTCATATGTAGCATCCTCGCTCAACTGTACCTGCTCCCATTTGATGATATGCGAAGGATCAGGAACGTACTTCTTCAGCATAGATACATGAAATACGTTGTGTACTGACGCAAGTGGTGTGGGCAAAGTGAGATGATACGCCACATCACCCACTCGATCTAGTATCTGAAATGGACCGATAAACCTCGGTGTGAGCTTCCCCTTCTTCCTAAACCAAAGGACTCCCTTCATAGGGGAAACTCGAAGGAACACATGATCCTCGACTTCGAACTCCAGCGGTCGCCGCCTCGTATCGGCGTAACTCTTCTGCCTGCTCTGCGCGGTAAGTAATCGACGCCTGATAATGTCGACCTTCTCTGTAGTCGCCTGTACCAACTCCGGGCCAATCAGACTAAGCTCGCCAACCTCTGCCCAATAGTGCGGTGCCCTACAAGGTCGACTATATAGAGCCTCATATGGCACCATGCCAATAGTCACCTGGAAGCTGTTGTTGTAGGCGAACTCTGCGTACGGGAGACAGTCATCCCAGCTGTCCTTGAAGTCCAACACACAGGCTCACAACATATCCTCCAGGATCTGATTCACCCGCTCTGTTTGCCCATCAGTCTGAGGATGAAACGCCGTACTGAATTTCAACTTCACACCCATCGCCTCCTGGATACGAGTCCAGAAGATAGACGTGAACCGCGTGTCTCTGTCCGACACGATCTCTAAAGGAACCCCGTGCAGACGGACGATCTCTCTGATGTACAACCTAGCCAGCTCGTCTGCAAAGTTCGTAACTATGATAGGGAGGAAATGGGCCAATTTGGTCAACCGGTCCACAATCACCCAAATGGAATCGTGTCCCTTCCTCGTCTTCGGTAGCCCGGATATGAAATCCATGGAGATGAAGTCCCACTTCCACTCTGCTATGGGCATGAGCTGAAGTAGTCCAGGAGGTCGGCGATGTTCTACCTTGACCTGCTGGCACGTCAGACATCGAGACACATACTCAGCGATGTGGGCCTTCATATTATCCCACCAATACGTCCGTCTCAAATCCTGGTACATCTTCGTGCTACCAGGATGCATCGCAAGCTTCGAGTTATGGGCAGACTCGAGAAGCTCGCGTCTCAAGTCAGGCACATCAGGAATGCATAGGCGGCCATGGAATCGTAGACCTCCATCAGAACCAACCCTCCACTCGGAATCCTCGGCGTCGCTAGCCTGCTCTCGAAGCTCAGACAGCCGTATATCGCCCTCCTGGGCCTCAACAATCCTGTCGTCAATAAGTGGTCGCACCCGAACGTGCGCAACACAATCAAATGGCTCCTCGACAGTGAGTCTCTGCTCGAAGTCCCGCACGAACTCCACCATGTCCCACTCGGCTATCATCAGCGGTGCCGCAAATGCAATCGTCTTCTTGCGGCTCAACGCGTCTGCCACAAGGTTCGCCTTGCCAGGATGGTAGGAAACCTCGAACTTGAAGTCCTTCAAGGTCTCCATCCATCGGCGTTGTCTCATATTCAAGTCTCGCTGCGTGAATATGTACTTAAGGCTCTTGTGATCACAGAAAAGCTCGAACTCCTCTCCGTAGAGGTAATGTCTCCAGAGCTTCAATGCAAAGATGACAGCTGCCAACTCCAGGTCATGTGTAGGGTAATTCTCCTCGTACTTCCTTAATTGTCTCGAGGCATACGAAGTCACCCTATCCTTCTGCATCAGAACACAACTCAAACCAACGTGAGACGCGTCAGTATATATCGTGTATTTCTCCCCTTGCTCCGGCAATACTAGCACAGGGGCGGACGTCAACTTGTCCTTTAGCTCCTTAAAAGCTGCCTCCGCCTTATCATTCTAGGCGAACTTCAGGTCCTTCCGAGTCAACTGAGACAATGGCCTGGCGATCTTCGAGAAATCCCGAATGAAGCGTCTGTAATACCCAAATGGACCAAGGAAACTCCTCACCTCGAACCGACTCGGCCGCCGCGCCAATCCTGAACCGCAGCTACCTTAGCAAGGTCCACTGCTATCCCATCCTTGGACACTACATGTCCCAGGAACTTGACTTCCTCCTGCCAGAAGTCGCACTTCTTGTATTGTGCGAACAACTGGTTCTTCTCCAGTGTACCCAGCACCGCTCTCAAGTGCTCCTCGTGCTCCTCCCGACTCGTAGAGTATATTAAGATGTCGTCAATAAAGACGATGACGAATCGGTACAGGAAGGGCCGAAATACCCGGTTCATCAGATCCATGAACACGGCTGGTGCGTTCGTCAGGCCGAACGACATCACCAAGAACTCATAGTGCCCAAAACACGTCCTGAAGGCTGTCTTCTGCACGTCCTCATCTCTCACACGCAACTGGTGGTACCCTGACTGTAGATCAATCTTCGAGAAATACTTCGCACCCCTCAACTGATCAAACAGATCATCTATCCTGGGCAAAGGATACTTGTTCTTCATTGTGACCTGGTTCAACTTACGGTAGTCAATACATAACCGTAGCGACCCGTCCTTGTTCTTCACAAATAGCACAAGTGCTCCCCAAGGAGACACACTAGGTCGTATAAAACTCTTGTCTACCAGATCATCAATTTGTTTCCGCAGCTCCTCCATCTCACATGGAGGCATACGATAAGTCGGCAGTGAGATGGGTGTCGCACCCGGCGTAAGATCAATTGTAAAATCGATCTCGCGTCGAGGAGGTAAACCAGGAATAGTCTCAAACACGCCTGCAAATTCTCGAACCACCGGCGTATTCCTCAACGTCGGACCGTCAATCGGCGTCAATAAAGCAGTATAACAATCAACACGGCAGGGCCAACTGACCTGTACTAGAAACGTGAAAGCTGTGCCATCAGGTCCATAGGCAGTCACGATCCGAGTATCGTAATCTATCTCCGCCCTCATCTTGGCGAGCCAATCCATACCAAGGATAACGTCGTAGTGCCATAGTGGAGCAACAATGAGGTCGACGAGCACTGTGCTGCTACCCAAAACTATCGAACAACCCTCGCATAACCGTGTGACATCCGAACAGGTCCCAGTAGCCGTAGTGAGTCTCATTCCCTTTGTGGGAATCGTAGGCAAAGATAGACGTTTAACCGCCCTACAAGAAATAATAGAAGTAGTGGACCCAGTGTCCACCAATAAAGAAACGGGAGTACCATGAATATAAGCCGTACCCTCAAAAGCCGTCGGAGCAGAGATCGACGTCTCATCGACGTCTCAGGTGCCTCAGCCACAAGCGTATGAACGCGCGCCTGCTGCTGACGGTTCGGCTGAGGAGCCAAGGGTCACTGTGGCGGCCTGAAGCGCGACACAGGAGGTCGGAAGGAAGGATGTGCAGGAGCAGTCTGTAGCGGTGGAGCTGATATGGCCTGTGGATAAGGGCGATCCAATCTCTGCGGTGGTGCAAATCCACTAGCCCTCATACGCGAGAAGCAACTCTCAGCAGGGTGTCCTGGTTTCCCGCAATACGTGCAGGTCACCAACGGGCGTCTCACAGGAACAACTGGTGCTGCGGCCCTGGGGGCGAATCAGTACGAGGCCTCTTGCCTAAGATAGGCCTGCTCTGTAAATCCTGGCGTGGCCTCGCAACCATAGCACCACGCGATCTGGCCAATCGGTCCACATCCTGCTCGGCCGTCATAGACATGTGGACCAGTGCTGCGTAGGTAGGTATACTGAGGTAGCATATCTTCGACCGTATCTCCGGTCGTAAACCCAAGGAAAAACGACACATCCGCATCTGCTCATCCATGAGGATAGTTGGGACAAAGCGGCCCAACTCAGTGAAACGGTGCTCATACTCCGTCACCGTCATGCCTCCCTGCCTGAGGTGCAGAAACTCATCCTCTCGCTCATGCCGATACGTCTGCGGGTAGTACTTCTCGTGGAACCGAGACTCGAAAGCCTCCCAGGTCCACACGAAATCTACTGCGACCGTGCGCAGCACACTGTCCCACCATAAGCTGGCCTCCCTCTCAAACATGAAGGAAGCCAGCTTGACCTGCTCTGCCTCTGAACAGTGCAGCATCCGTAGCATCTTGGAGATGCGGTCTAACCAGAACTCCACCTCCTCGGGTCTGTGAGAACCCATAAATGAGGGAGGCCTCAAGCGCTGAAATCGCTCGAGTAAACCATGAGTACTGACCTTTCCAGTAGGAGGTGCGACGGATGTGGGCAGAGGCACATTCTCAACCTGAGCAGGAGGCTCAGAATGCTCATCAGGATGTGCAGATGTCGTAGGTGGAGTCGCACTACCACCATGGGACAAGGCCTCAGCGATAGTGGCCATAAGCTGCTGATGCTGCTGCTGCTGTATCTGCTGCTGCTGCTGATGCATCTGCTGCTGCTGCATCTGCTGCTGATGCATCATCATCATCAGCTGCTCAAACCTATCAGTCGGCGGAGCAGCCTGAGAGTCATGCTGCGCAGAAGAAGACGGCCGATACTGCTCACGGACCGGGGGCGTATAAGGTAGTCAGTCCACCCAGGGGACCAGGCAGGAGGTCGATCGATCCCAACCCTCGGTCCCAGACCGGGACCACTACTGTAGAAGGAGTCTAGTCCATAGAGCTGGTCAGAAGAAGATGTGTCATGCTCCATGTGTACTGCCGCGGCATGCCCTATACAACATAGGGTAGATAATTTGTGAGATAAGGCACAATACACTTCATAAAGCACTTAAGCATTCCACACATCATCAAAACAAAAGAGGCTACATGCTTTTCATTTACCCAAAATTGTCATAATACATGGAATACAAAGTTACATGAATCACGACAGAAATCACATGATAGCCAATACATCCACTACATCAAACACCTAAAACGTGTTACTATCTACTACTTCATCTACATAAAAACATAAACCGCCTATCGCAGTAACCAAAGCAAACAACAACACACAACCACGTGGATGACTAAGCATCCGAAGCAGGCGGTGGAGGAGGAGCATTCTTATCCTGCGCACAGCACAGAATGGCCTTTAACGTACGGGACATCTTCTTAAAACTCTTCTTCATGTAGGTTTCATTCTCTTCAAGCTTGGCTCGAACTTGACCAATCTCTTGCTGCAGAGCGGCTTGACCCTCCTCGAGACGGGCCAAACGTGCATCAAAAGCATCCCGATTCACACCCTGTTCCTGAGCCGCAGGAGGTGAACTCTCCTCAGTGTCCTGAGCCTCAGGTTCTTCTTCCTGTATGTCATCACCGCGTTCCTCATCACTCTCAGCCTGGAGGTCAACACTCTCCTCACCGGCGCTATCCGACTCATCTCCAGACTCGTCGAGTCGTGCTTGCCGCTGTTGAGGGCCGATCTTCATATTCTTAAGTGTCGCCTCGCTTATGACTTGGACTGGTGCAAGGTCCTCCATGTTCAACCTGTAGCCGACATCACGAGCCATCCTGCAGATCAGACGGTCAAATGGGAGTGAAAGATCATTCCTGGCAGAACGAACAACCTGAACTATCTGGGATAGGATGAATGTGGGTAGGCATATGTTATCCCCATGTCCCATTTTATACAAAAAGTCCACCATCAACTGAGTACACTCCGTGCAGTTACCCCACCGTGGGTATACATTGTATGTGAAAATGTGATGGAGTAAATGGAAGTCTTCGGTCATCTTTGTCGCCGCAATACAATTTTCTCGCTTCCAAGTAACTCGGTGACCACAAAGGTATCGCGTGCGGCGATCCCTTTCTTGCGCACTCCTAGAGAAGTCGTCACTAGGAAGCACTTGACCAAGTGAAATCTTCGTGATTCGAACCACCTCATCCACAGTGATTGTGCGTCTTATGCCCCTCACGGAGACAGTAAACTGAAGAGGCTCCAACGATGAATCTATGATATGAGCATAGAAGGCGCGAACCGTGTTCTGACATGCGGGAGACTCGCCTTCAAATATAGAATTCAATCGATATCCACCAAGTGGTCCATCATCGGGTGTAGGCCAAACATTCTTTCATCTACATGAGCTTCAAACACAACCTTGCGGCCCGCGAAGCGCCCATATTCGATGCCTATCGGATAAGCATTTCTGACGGGATGGTCAGGATCCAGGTCTCGCTTCGACCTAAACTCCCGAACGGTGCTAGTGCCGTCCCCAACGTCGGATCTTCTTCGGGAATGGGCTGGCCTACTTAGGCCGGCGTCATCGGCCGCGGTTTTCCTCTTTCCCATGAAAGATAGGATGGAGGAAACGGAGAAAATAGTCGCCACCACACCAAGGAGGGCCATGAAAAATTACCAAAATGGGGGAAAAGGGGGCTGATCTCTTTGATCCACCGCAAGAAACAATCCAATAGGTGTGGAAGGGGCACTAGAGGTAGGAAATGAAGGAGAAACAAGAAGGAAATGGAATGGGTTAGGAGATTACCCGATTTTGAGCTCCAATGAGGGGTATGAGAGCTCCAACTTGAGAAAATGGGGAAAGGAGGAGGCTAGGGCTGTTGTGGAAGGTTGGGGTGTGTGGGTTATTGAAGAAAATGGAAGATTGCAAGGTTTGGAGGGATGAGTTTAGAGAAAAATCGAAAATGGGGTTTGGAGGTGCTTGGAAAGGAAGAAATGAGGGAGAAGGGTGCTCCAGCCCCTTAAAAATTAACCCTATGGGAATTTCGCACGTGCCAGGGGGTAGAGGAGGTTGGGCTGACCAACCCCAGCCCTGGCCCCACTCGAGATGGCCCACCGGACCGCGGTCCGCCGTGGGAGCCGCGGCTCCGCCGCGGTCGGACTTGGCTAGAACTGCGCCGCCGTGGTGGGGACCTGTTTGTCACATGCCCAGGGTGCCAAATGCACCCTGGTTCAATCTTAGGTCTTAATATATTTAGGTGGGGAGGCCCTCGACTCGCGGCTCGAACGGGTGGTCCCGAAAAATTGTTTGAACTAAACCGATTTTTTTTTTAACAACTGGTTTTGGGTGGATGGTGATCTGGACACGTCAATAGACGGTCTAGAAGTGATTTAGACTCCGTATGTGCGGTCAGGATCGAGTACAAACTCGATCAACGCGTCCGTTTTTAATGAATTTCGCCGAACGGTGAAATCGGGAGACCCTAAGACTGTTTCTATATTTTTACGCACCCTCCTAGGTTGTAACACGTCAGCGTACGTAGTGGGGACATAACTCAGGTCCGGTTTAATCAAAATCATGCTCTGATACCAACTTGTAACGCCCTGAAATTCGGGGGTCGAGTATGAACTCAACTCCCGAGTTCCAACGCATCACTTATGCAACATACACAATGATGGTTAAATGTTGTCTGAGTTAGAGTAATAAACATGAATGAGATTATACCAAAACAGTAAATCATACTCCGCTTCAATTGTATAAAGGCAAGCGGAAGACTGAAATTTTATATTCAAAGTATGTAAAGTAGCAAAATTTTGTGAACTCCAGAGTATGAGTACTAACTGAGTACCAATATACATGTATTGTTTCTAAGTCAAAAATTAAAATACAATTCCGTAGATAAGCCCTGAATCCCACGATGCAGTCGGCCTAAGCATAGCCGTCAGTCTTGCATAAAGGAGAACTCATCCTGATCCTCCTCGAAGTCAGGCTCCGGCTCCTGAACCGAGGCACCATCTATACCTGCGACAGAGTCTGGTGGGTGTTGCAAACACCGTCCCATAACGTGGGAGTGAGTATCTAACTCAGTGGAACAATAAAGCATAGGTTAACATGTTATCAATTCAATTAAGCAGTAATGATAAAGCAGTACAAATCAAACAATTCTAACTACTCTTATTAAGTGCGAAAATGAAATGACATGATGCTGTATGCCCTTACCAAACCACCCTCAAGCGACATCATCTTACGTTCGCGAATGCTTAACTCCCTCAGTGCGCCACATCTACTAAGCACATGCGGTGTGATGATGATCATGATTACCGAGTTATTATTAGTCCATTTCAACCAGCAGTATTGGGAAACTAAGGTACCTCCTTTGTATCATTCCCAAACATGATCCATTCTAGGGTCGTCAATCCTAGCTAATCTCATACGATATTATGATTTGAGAAGCGTAGTGAAGGCATCGCAAAGGGCTCGTCACCCGTCAGCGTGGATACAGATCTCACCGTATGCAGCTCAATTGCTGGCCGTCAGCTCAAGTACAGGTCTCACCGTACTTGGCTCAATCACTAGCCGTCAGCTCGAGTACAGGTCTCACCGTACTCGGCTCAACTCATACTCTAGTTGCTGTGAAAGACTCGTCGCCAATCACAGACACTTGGAGTATACTCGAAGATACTACAGAGGACTCGTTGCCCGTCAGCACGAGCACAGGTCTTACCGTACTCGGCTCTCGCCGTAAGTATCGACAGCTCGAATACAGTGTTCCATACCACCATATTCGGCTCACGAGTTTAATTGCGCAATGGTCACTACGGGGAGGCACATGGCCCCAGCGTAGGCTGACAACTCGACCACGGTGTCCCATACCACCATGCCCGGCTCATGCGTCTTAGCGGATCGAAGTACCATGGTTAACAGGATCGCCACTGGTAAGTTTGGTACCCTAGGTTCAAGCAGTAGCGACCAAACATGGTGAACACACATACACATATCGGTTTACTTAACGAGCCTGACTAGCTCGAGCACACCACAAGTTGGGCGATATGGAGCACAAAAGCACTCCGTGTGGCCAACCACTATCGTCAACCGAAGTACGACTCGGGTTCGCCAGACACATCCTTTGTGACGACATGAGTCTCAGCCACAATCTCAAGTTTGGTACCGAATGTTTGGACTATAGACTTAGTCCCAAACTCAAACAGATCTCATCAATAGCATGTGGAGTAAAGCATGATAACGAAGTAATACAAGCATGTTAGCAGGCATATTATAAAGCATGAACTAAAGCATGAAGTAAAGCATGTAGTAAAGCATGTTATAAAGCACTATACAAGTAGGGATACAATTACATACACATCACAAGTGAGTGGTTATAGCGAACCACCACATGGAGGGGATCCTACATGTCTCTAAGGTAGTCGGGAATTCCATATCAGCGCCTATCTAAGGCACTAACAGTCAAGCTTTTTCACACACAAGCATTTACACAAACACTTAGAGTGCGCCATTCCAACATACATGACGTATGTTAGCAAATGCGTATTAGGGCTATTCTTTCGCCAAGCGGTTATTTTATCCGCGTATACCATATTCATACAACAAATAATCATGACAATTACACTTCCAAAATTTACACGTATGCAGTATTTCTAGAATACACAAGTTCAACATACATAGTGTTTACAAGCGAACATATATTACGGCGATTCCTTTCGCCAAACTAGTATTTTATCCATATATTGTATAATCATATATTAAATAAACATGTCAAACATTTTCCCAAAAGAAATACATATACGGTATTTCTAGAATACACAATTTCAACATACGTAGCATTTACAAGTGAACATGTATTTCAACAATTCCTTTCGCCAAATTAGTATTTTATCCATATATCATATAATCATACATTAAATAAACATGTCAAACATTTTCCCAAAAAAAATATGTATACGGTATTTCTACGTATACCTAGAGTATGTGAAATTCCATATTCTACAACGTTAATCGAAACAGGAAACGGAAGGCACTTTGTACATATGCAATTGCATGCAGATCATGAATCTACCATTATCTGACATTGAAAGCGTTGAAAACTGTAACTTATACACTTAAAGTCCTCACCTTTGCCCTTGGAATCACAACGAATCAGCAAGGGTTGTTGAGCTTCCGTATACGGGAGTTTTCTAGCCTAAAGAGCGGAATCGGTTAGTCTTTACACACCCTACAACCTTCCTACTTCAAATCAGACCTAGGGTTAGGGTTTCTCACCTTCAAACGGAGTGGATACCACCGGAAAAACGCCTGGAAGGAAGCGGTGTAGGCCGTGTGATGAATGAAAGCAGTAGGAGGAAGATCTCCCACAAATCCCAAGCTCTTCTCTCTCTTTCTCTCTCTCTCTCTCTAGGGTTTTAATCCCAAATTCGTATGGCTGTGAGAGGGGCTGTTCTAAGCTCCTTTTATAACCAAAACCCTTCCCAAAATAGGCTCAGGTTCAAGGGTTATTGCCTATATAGGTAATTCGTCACTTTTCCAGCTCAAATGAGTGTTTCTGGTGGCCCCCCTTGAGCCAAACGTCAGACTTAAGCTCACCACACATGGATCTATGTGGGATTACGTTTTCGACTCGATCGGATTCCCAGATCGCACGTGGCGGACCACTTTCAGTTCAACGGTCAGTGGGCCACGATCCGAAATTTCAAGTACATATAAATGTTCCTGAAATTTTTCTTAATCCGAGGGTGTAATTTGGTCTGATTCTGACGGTCAGGTTGCTTAATACTGACGCGTAAATGAATGGTGCCAGATCACTATTCCTGAAATTTATTTTGGAATGGGAATAGTGTTTTTCACACACCCTAGCTCCAAATCAAAACGAATGGCCGTGGGACATCGGCTGGACCTGATTTTTAAGATGATTGTCAAGCCCAGTAAGGCGGTCCTAGTTCCTTAGCTTCGTATTAATCGGACTTCCGATGTGCGATCTAGACCTAATACGAAGTTTCGTTTCATTCCCGAGAGCAGCCGGGAAATGAGTTTGGTTCTAAACTTTAGGGTAACCTAGAGTCACTTGTTTTGCAAGTTTTGGGTCTTACAGATCGTATTTAAAGTGATCCCAACGGATTTCATGACTAATCGAGTTTAGTACTTAGTTAACTTTGTTAAATTTCTAAAGGATTTAATCCTAATTGATTTCTGGTCGAGGTGGTACTCGAGCCAACGTACGAAAATTTACGGGTCGTTACAGATACTCCCTTCAAATGGAAAGAGGAATGCCAAAAAAATTTCGTTAAGCTAAAGGGCATGTTGACTAGCCCTCCCATTATGTAACAACCTGATTAGAGTTTACCTTTTGAAATAATGTGAGATGCAGGTGACTATGCAATTGGGGAGGTGTTAGGCCAGAAAAAGAGAAGAAACCCTACGTCATATACTATGCAAGTAGAACTCTAAATTTGGCCAAGGAAATTACTCTAATATTAAAAAGAAATTCCTAGTCATAGTGTTCGATTTTGTAATAGCCCGGATTTTTGCCAACCTAGAATTAGACGTCCTTAGGCAATGGGTCGATCCTAACACCTTATTAAATTGTCAGAACTCAATCCCAAAGTCTAAAACCACTTCTGAACTCATTTCCTTTACAAATCTCACCCTTCACCACCTTGATCTTTCATTTTTCTAAGTACTTTCACCCTAGACACTATTTTAAACTAGCTAAGTAGTATAACTTGGATCACTTTATATACAAACTACAAAGGACTAAGTACCACCTCAAACAGAAATCTTATAGGACTAAATCCTTTAGAAATGAGACAAAGTAACTGTGTGCTAAACTAGATTAGCTACGAAATCCGCTTGATCCACTTTAAATATGATCTGCAAGACCCAAAACTTGTAGAATCATTGACGCTAGGTTACCCTAAAATCTAGGATCAATCTCATTACCCGGCTACTCTTGGGAGCATCGCGAAACTCCGTATCAGATCTGGACCGCACATCGGAAGTCCGATTAATACAAAGTTAAAGAATTAGGATCGCCTTGCTGGGCTTAACAACCATCTCAAAAATCAAATCCAGACTGTGTCCCACGGCTGTTCGCTTGAGTCCGGAGCAAGAGAGTGTGAAAACACTTGATTTTTGTTTAAAAATAAATATCTCAAATAGTAATTTGAGACTTGTCGCTTGCGGGTCAATATTAAGCAACCTGACTGTCAGAATCTGGCCCAAATACACCCTCGAATCAGGAAAAATTTTATAAACATATCCACGTACTTAGAATCTCCGATTGAGATCCACTGACCATTGAACTGAAACTGATCCGCCACATGCGATCTGGAAACCCGACTGGAACGAAAACTTAACTAAACCTAGATCCAATGTCTGTGAGCTTAAGTCCGACCTTTGGCTCAAGGGGGGCCGCCAGAAGTCCTCCGTTGAGCTGAAACAGAAGCCCTTTGGACAAAACCCATGTATACCTTGTTCCCAAGTCTATTTCGGTAAAGTTTTAGGCTATATAAGGACCTTAAACCCTCTCTCATTTCAGCCATCCGAATTTGAGTTTGAGAAGAGGGAAAAGAGAGAGAAAGTGAGAGAGAAGTGGGAGCTTCTTCCTACCGTTCTTCCCTGCTGTATTCAAGCTTAAACCACTCCGTTCTTATCGCTTTCCCGGGGATACCGACTTCATTTCTAGGTAAGAAACCCTAACCTTAATCTAATTTGGGGTGTTGACAGTTGTAGGTTATGAAATAGTTAACCTATTTCATTCTATAGGTTGCCAAACTGCCGAATATGGAAGCTTAACATACCTATCAACTCCGTTACGATTCTACGATAAAAGGTGAGGACTTTAGGTGTATAGGTTATGGTTTTCAACGCTTTCAATGTTAGATAATGATAGATTTATGATCTGCATGCAATTACACATGTACAAAGTGCTTTCTGTTTTCTGTTTCGATTAAAGATGTAGATTATGGAATTTTACATATTCTAGGTATTCGTAGAAAATATCATATACGTATAAATTTTGAAAATGTGTTTGACATGATTATTTGTTGTATGAATATAAGATATATGGATAAAATACTTATTTGGCGAAATGATTCGCCCAAATACATGTTTTACTAATATACACTATGTATGTAGAAATACTGTATGATAGAAAGTACCGTATACATATATATATTTTAGAGATGTGTTTGCCATGATTATTTGTTGTATAAATATATTATATATGCGTAAAATACTTTCTTGGTGAAAGGTCTCACCCTAATACATGTTTACTAACATACACCATGTATGTTGAAATAGTGTATGTTAAGTGTTTGTGAAAATGCTTGCGAGAGTAAGTGTTTAGATGATGATGCCTTAGATAGGTGCTGAGATGGGATTCTCAACTAACTTAGAGACGTGTATGATTTCGTTCATGTTGGTTGTTTACTTTAACCTCTTACTTATGATATATATGTATTTGTGTTGCCTGTTTATATAGTGCTTTATAACATGCTTTATAACATGCTTATTAACTTGCTTAAATTACTTTGTTTAATATGCTTTACTCCACATGCTATGAATAAGGATTGATTGAGTTTGGGACTATGTTTATAGTTCAGACAATCGGTACCAGACTTGAGATCGTGGTTGAGATTCATTTCACCACGTAGGATGTGTGTGACGAACCCGAGTCGTACTTCAGTTGGCGACAGTGGTTAGGCCACATGAAGTGCTTATGCACTTCATGTCGTTCAGCTAATTGTGCACTCGAGCTAGTCAGGCTCGTCAAGTAACCCGATATGTCTAATGTATGTTCACCATGTTTGGTCGCTACTGCTTGAACCTAGGGTACCAAACTTACTAGTGGAATCCCTTTTAACCATGGTACCTCGATCCGCTAAGACTCATGAGCCGGGCATGGTGGTATGAGACACTGTGGTCGAGCTGTCGGCTTACGCTGGGGCCACGTGCCTCCCCGTAGTGACCAGTGAGCAACCAGACTCGTGAGCTAATTATGGTGGTATGGGACACTATATTCGTGCTGTCGGCCTACATTGATAAGGTGATGGGAGAGTGGTGCAACGAATGCGAGCAACAGCCCTGACAGCCCTTTGTAGTGACCTCGAGCATACTCTGAATTTGCGGTGAGGCGACGAGTTTTACCGCAGTGTAGAGAGTATGAACTAGGCTTGTTTCTGTATAGTGATAAATCGTTAAAGAGGTGATGGGGGAGTGGTGTAACCTTTGTGCGTAATAGCCTTTACAGCCTTTGCAGTGACCTAGAAAACACACCATCGTCTGAGATTAACTAGGACTGACAATCCTAGAATGGATCATGTTTGGGAATGATACAAGGGAGGTACCTTAGTTTTCCAATCCTGCTATTCGAAATGGACTAATAAAAACTCGGTAATCATACTCATCATGCATTGCATTGCCTGGAAGATGTGGAGCACTGAGGGATGAAAGCATGTCGCGAACGTAAGATTGTGTCGCACGAGGGAGGGTGTGGTGAGGGCATCTATCATGACCGCATTCATACTTGCATTAATAAGAGTAGTTACGAGTGTTTGATTTTACTACTTTATCATTACTGCTTGACTGAGTCGATAACATGTTAACTTATGCTTTATTGTTCCACTGAGTTAGCTACTCACTCCCACGTTATGGGACGGTGTTTGCAACACCCACCAGACATTGTCTAATTTTAAATGGCGACGCTACTTCTGAGGCGGAGCTGGACCTTTGTATTGACTACGATGGCTGGTTGTATTGGTTGTCTTCTGACGGCTTCCTGTGAGCCGTGTCCTGATCGACGGGGCTTTCTAAGATTTTGACTAGAGGACCTTACACATTTGGTATATTTTAGGATTGTACTTATAATTATTTAACCTGGTAAAGTTATCACACTCTGGAGACTCACCATAGTTTATATATTTTATCTATCTATCATAGTCTTCCGCTTGCAAAGTTAACTGTCTCTGGAGTATGATATGCTGTTTTGGCTTAATCTCACTCATGTTCACTACTCTAATACAGTCAACATTCAATCATCATTCATTTTGTTGCATATGTGATGTTCTGGAACTCGAGAGTTGAGTTATTACTCGACTCTCGATTTTTAGGGCGTTACAAGATGGTATCAGAGCATGATTTAGATTAAACCGGACCTGAGTTATGGTCACATGATGCACTTTTATGCACTCTGACTTAGGAGGGAGCGACGGAACGTAGAACCAGTCATAGGTATCCCGATTTCGTCAATTAGCGAAGTTCACTGAAAATGAACGCCGAAATCGAGTCTGTATTCAACCATGGTCGCACGGGTCGACCTTAAAACATTCCTAGGCCATCTATTAATGAGTCTAGATTATAATCCACCTCACCCCAACCATTGAAAATCTGTACAATACAGGATAAGCGTGATGATGATAACTACTCCGAATCCTCAGAGTTTCTCTGGACTCCTCACAAAGACTTCTCGAATCCATGAGGAAAGAAAGCAGAAAATAGAAATAAATTCTAATAAATTCAAAATTGATTAATGAATGACTAAAAACGAGTTCACAACCCTCTAAATAGGGATACCAATTAATGGGAAAGAAATAAAAAACAAACTACAACTAAAACTCCTAGAATTCGCGACTTACTATAAGGTCGTGATGTTTACCAGTGCGCAAGGTTTTCGGCCAAAAAAAATACTAAGTGTCCTATTTGGCTTATTCAAACCGTTCTCCTAATTATTCTAAGATCTTTTTACGTTGGGCGCAACTCCTAAAGCCCAGCGGATGAAGAGTAATCAAACTAAAACTGCTATTTATAGTAAGGATGAAATTGAAACAGGGAAACGACCATAGATCCAAGGTTTTTTCACAATTTTGGGCTGCATAACACGACGTAGCTGGATTGGTTGGCTTCATTAGCTCGTTCTACCCCAAATTCATATATTTTACGTCAGATAACTCATTCTGGATTGCAAGATACGTCCGATTTGCCCAAAACTACCTGAAATGGAGCGAATCGGGGTCGGGGACCCACCCACGTTAATTTAGGGGTGCCCAGGGTGGGACCCAGGGTTTTTTGGGGCCTAGGGGACTAGAGGACCACGCCCATGGGGCCCCCCTTTGAAAACTGTGAAGTTTGTCGGCGAGGCCCTCGCCCGGTCGGCGAGGCCTCGCAGGTTTCTGGGCTGGGCCGGCCCGTGGCTTGGGCCGATCGCATTGGGTGGTCTTATATACCCCTTGGCATACCTCCCATCCTATTTCCATCACCCAAACCCCCACCTCCTTCAAAAACTCCCTCTCCAAGCTCTCATTTCCTCTCCAAGCTGCTGTCCTCTCGCTCAAAACGCCCTTCCCAACGCCCCTTTTTCGACCACCACCCATCCCTTTCCTTCGTGCACAGTAGTCCACACCCCCCTACCCATTTGATTCCCTCTCATTTTGGTGCCTACACCACCCATTTGAAGCTCCAAAATGTGTAGCCTCCTACCCTACCCCATTCCTCCCTCTTATCTCCTTCATTCTCTGTCACTCAGGCCTCTACAATATCTGTTGGGCCCTAAGTTCATGGAGAACCAAAAACCCCAGCCCTCTTTCCCCTTTTTCCTTCACTTCCCATGGCCTTATTCGAGTTGAATACGGCCTTTTCCTCCATTTTCACCATCTTCTTCACAACCTCCGAATGTTGGAATGTTTAAGGCCCTTTTGGCCAACTGCATTAAGTGAATTTAAGGTGGATAGAATTGTATAAGTAACAATAAATGTATGTGTAGGGTATGGTTCCTAGATTGGTGTATCCCATGTTTTCCAATACCATGTTTGGAGTGTATGCAATTAAAAGTAAATTCTGAAATTCCCTTTCCAAGTACACTTAGAAATTCATTATCCTGGGATTTGGAAATCCCATCTCACACTTTCCGACACAAGGCTCATTTTCCAAAGCCTATACCATTAATTTTAATCCCCTCCCACCCTCCTACCAGACATGTCACTCTCAATCCCGAGGAGGGATTAGCAATGCAGTCCCATTTAATACAACTTAAGACCACTGGCCAAATAGTGTTTAAGTGATAAAGTCCCTTGATATACATTATCCCACCACACTCTGACTGCTTAAGCTTTTAGAGTAAATGGTTGTTTGCCAAATGGGCCCTTAGAGTTTTGGACCTAGAGTGGTGCTCCTAGATTTCGACAGGCCTGACTGTGTAGAAAATCCAACAAATTTATAATGTGAACCTTAAGATCTTCTTAGCTAGTATGAACATGGGTGAAATGCTCAGGCATAGTTAAATTCAAGTTCAGGCAATTCAATTGACAACCTTTGACCCTAAGTGATAAAACCCTTCCTGTATTAGAAATGATGTGAAATCATCTAGCATATGAGCATAGACTTTGGATTACGACCTGTAGATTACCACTACTCCTAAATTAAGACTAGACTACTAGTTAGGCTAAGGAAAGTAAAAGACTAATGAATTTTGCTAAGCCAATTACATTATAGACTTAGTTGACTTGATTAGGTTGGAACGAGACCCCATTCCTTTGTTGAATCCCCTCGGTACTCATAGGCTTATTTAACAACTCTTAGGGGGCTTATTTAATTGCTAACTATTCACGCTCAGAGAAAACTTATATATCCCTTGGATTTAATGTTAGGTCAAATCAATACAACCCTTAGAATTGCCTTCTCAAGGACTTAGTACAATCGGGACCACGGAGTAGAGAAACTATATATAAGCGAGGTATTCGCGGTTTGAATCGAATTCTCAATCCTGGTAGTGACCAATGAACCCTATGCTCTGATCAAGCAGAAGGTCAGGATCGACTAGGATTAAGAAATAATATGACATTTTCTATCCTAGCTAGGCAGAAAGTCCATGTATCCGACTCAGACCCACTACACAACTTTCCTTCCATGTTGGCCCGACCACTTACAACCAATGGTTTATAAAGTCGTCTTTGAGAAGTGTTAAGAACATATCGTCAATAGAGATTTTCTTTTTAGACCTAAGGAATTGCTCAAATAGGCAACAGACAGTTAGGAATTAGATCCTAAATAACATGTCATGTCGGCATACTTATTGTGCATATGAACGTAGAAAGATAGCCTGCCTGTTAAGCTAGACATGATTAAATAGGATAAATCTAGACCGTGATAAAACTCCTTGGTAGAATTAGGCATCTTGCCTCAAACTCACACCTGCCCCTGAAATCAACCACAATACCCATCATCTTTAGCTCCTTTATATAATCATATGTACCAATGTCATAATACGCATTATCGATAGAAAAAAATATGTATTGGGAAACTGTGTCCCATTTCATGTCAAGGATAAGTCCTAAATTACACCTTGTTCCGACATACGGATCAGGACATAGATCTTGAACCATGGGGTAGAAATAAATTTTTAAGGGGAGTAGAACGTTAAGAGCCTAATCTAGTTAAGTCAGTCTATACATTCCTTGATCTGGGTGGCGTAGCGGAAGCGTGGTGGACCCTTGCCCCACTGGCCCAGGATCGAACGAAATTACTCCCAGTTATACACAAGGTTAGGTCATTAAATAGGATCAGACTCTTCCTTAGAATTCCAATAATGAAGTTATGAAAACTCGAAATGGATATGAGAAATATATAAAGAAATAAGTTTTAAGGGGGGTAGACTAAAATGAACCAGACTAGTATATGCCCTACCACACGTAGAAACTTGAATCAATAAAATTTAGGCAAAAGAAATAATTAAATCTTTCTTTATTACCCTTAGCCAATTTCGGGGATGAAATTTTGTTTTAAGGGGGGTAGATTGTAACAGTCCGGATTTTTGCCAACCTGAAATTAGACGTCCTTAGGCAATGGGTCGATCCTAACACCTTATTAAATTGTCAGAACTCAATCCCAAAGTCTAAAACCACTTCTGAACTCATTTCCTTCACAAATCCCACCCTTCACCACCTTGATCTTTCATTTTTCGAAGTACTTTCACCCTAGACACTATCTTAAACCAGCTAAGTAGTATAACTTGGATCACTTTATATACAAACTACAAAGGACTAAGTACCACCTCAGACAGAAATCTTATAGGACTAAATCCTTTAGAAATGAGACAAAGTAACTAAGTGCTAAACTAGATTAGCTACAAAATCCGCTTGATCCACTTAAAATACGATCTGCAAGATCCAAAACTTGTAGAATCATTAATGCTAGGTTACCATAAAATCTAGGATCAATCTCATTACCTGGCTACTCTTGGGATCATCTCGAAACTCCGTATTAGATCTGGACCGCACATCGGAAGTCCGATTAACACGAAGTTAAAGAATTAGGATCGCCTCGCTGGGCTTGACAACCATCTCGAAAATCAAATCCAGACTCTCCCACAGCTGTTCGCTTGAGTCCGGAACGAGAGTGTGAAAACACTTGATTTTTCTTTAAAAATAAATATCTCAAATAGTAATTTGAGACTTGTCGCTTGTGGGTCAGTATTAAGCAACCTAACCATCAGAATCTGGCCCAAATACACCCTCGAATCAGGAAAAATTTCATAAACATATCCACGTAGTCGGAATCTCCGATCGAGATCCACTGACCGTTGAACTGAAACTGGTCCGCCACGTGCGATCTTGAAACTCGACTGGAACGAAAACTTAACTAAACCGAGATCCAATGTTTGTGAGATTAAGTTCGACCTTTGGCTCAAGGGGGGCCTCCAGAAGTCCTCCGTTGAGCTGAAACAGAAGCTCTTTGGACAAAACCCAAGTTACCTTGTTCTCAAGTCTATTTCGGTGAAGTTTTAAGCTATATAAGGACCTTAAACCCTCTCTCATTTCAGCCATCCGAATTTAAGTTTGAGAAGAAGGAAAAGAGAGAGAAAGTGAGAGAGAAGTGGGAGCTTCTTCCTACCGTTCTTCCCTGTCGTATCCAAGCTTAAACCACTCCATTCTTATCGCTTTCCTGGCGATACCGACTTCATTTCTAGTTAAGAAACCCTAACCTTAATCTGATTTGGGGTGTTGACAGTTGTAGGTTATGAAATAGCTAACCTATTTCATTCTATAGGTTGCTAAACTGCCAAATACGGAAGCTTAACAAACCTATCGAATCCGTTACGATTCTACGATAAAAGGTGAGGACTTTAGGTATATAGGTTATGGTTTTCAACGCTTTCAATGTTAGATAATGATAGATTCATGATCTACATGCAATTGCACATGTACAAAGTGCTTTTTGTTTTCTGTTTCAATTAAAGATGTAGATTATGGAATTTTACATATTCTAGGTATTCGTAGAAAATATCGTATACGTATAAATTTTGAAAATGTGTTTGATATGATTATTTGTTGTATGAATATAAGATATATGGATAAAATACTTATTTGGCGAAAGGATTCGCCCAAATACATGTTTTACTAATATACACTATGTATGTAGAAATACTGTATTGTAGAAAGTACCGTATACATATATATTTTAAAGATGTGTTTGCCATGATTATTTGTTGTATAAATATATTATATATGTGTAAAATACTTGCTTGGTGAAAGGTCTCGCCCTAATACGTGTTTACTAATATACACTATGTATGTTGAAATAGTGTATGTTATGTGTTTGTGAAAATGCTTGCGAGAGTAAGTGTTTGGATGATGGTGCCTTAGATAGGTGTTGAGATGGAATTCTCAACTACCTTAGAGACGTGTATGATTTCATCCATGTTGGTTGTTTACTTCAACCTCTTACTTACGATATATATGTATTTGTGTTGCCTATTTATATAGTACTTTATAACATGCTTTATAACATGCTTCATGACATGCTTATTAACTTGCTTGAATTACTTTGTTTAATATGCTTTACTCCACATGCTATGAATAAGGATTGATTGAGTTTGAGACTATGTTTATAGTTCAGACAATCGGTACCAGACTTGAAATCGTGGTTGAGATTAATTTCACCACGTAGGATGTGTGTGACGAACTCAAGTCGTACTTCTGTTAGCGACAGTGGTTAGGCCACACGAAGTTCTTATGCACTTCATGTCGTTCAGCTGATTGTGCGCTCGAGTTAGTTAGGCTCGTCAAGTAACCTGATATGTCTAATGTATGTTTACCATGTTTGGTCACTACTGCTTGAACCTAGGGTACCAAACTTACTAGTGGAATCCCTTTTAACCATGGTACCTCGATCCGCTAAGACTCATGAGCTGAGCATGGTGGTATGAGACACTGTGGTCGAGCTGTCGGCCTACGCTAGGGCCAGGTGCCTCCCTGTAGTGACCAGTGAGCAACCAGACTCATGAGCTGATTATGGTGGTATGGGACACTATATTCGTGCTGTCGGCCTACATTGATAAGGTGATGGGGGAGTGGTGCAACGAATGCGAGCAACAGCCCTGACAGTCCTTTGTACTGACCTCGAGCATACTCTGAATTTGCGGTGAGGTGATGAGTTTTGCCGTAGTGTAGAGAGTATGAACTAGGCCTGTTTCTGTATAGTGATGAATCGTTAAAGAGGTGATGGGGGAGTGGTGTAACCTTTGTGGGTAATAACCCTGGCAGCCTTTGCAGTGACCTAGAAAACACACCATCGTCTAAGATTAACTAGGACTGATGACCCTAGAATGGATCATGTTTGGGAATGATACAAGGGAGGTACCTTAGTTTCCCAATCCTGCTGTTTGAAATGGACTAATAAAAACTCAGTAATCATGCTCATCATGCATTGCATGTGCCTAGAAGATGTGGAGCACTGAGGGATGAAAATATGTCGCAAACGTAAGATGGTGTCTCACGAGAGAGGGTGTGGTGAGGGCATCCATCATGACCGCATTCATACTTGCATTAATAAGAGTAGTTAGGAGTGTTTGATTTTACTACTTTATCATTACTGCTTGACTGAGTCGATAACATGTTAACCTATGCTTTATTGTTCCACTGAGTTAGCTACTCACTCCCACGTTACGGGACGGTGTTTGCAACACCCACCAGACATTGTCTGATTTCAGATGGCGACGCTACTTCTGAGGCGGAGCCAGACCTTTGCATTGACTACGATGGCTGCTTGTATTGGTTGTATTCTGACGGCTTCCTGTGAGCCGTGTCCTGATCGACAGGGCTTTCTGAGATTTTGACTAGAGGACCTTACACATTTTGTATATTTTACGATTGTACTTGTAATTATTTAACCTGGTAATGTTATCACACTCTGGAGACTCACCATAGTTTATATATTTTATCTATCTATCACAATCTTCCGCTTGCAAATTTAACTGTCTTTGGAGTATGATATGCTGTTTTGGCTTAATCTCACTCTTGTTCACTACTCTAATATAGTCAACATTCAATTATCATTCATTTTGTTGCATATGTGATGTTCTAAAACTCGAGAGTTGAGTTACTACTCGACCCTCGATTTTCAGGGCGTTACAGATTTGGACAAGTTTAGGTCCTACTTCATAGGATCCAAGATCATCATCTTTACTGATCATGCGGCACTGAAGTACCTTCTTTCTAAGAAGGATGCTAAGCCCCATCTGTTAAGATGGATCCTTTTACTCCAAGAGTTTAACCTTAAAATCCAAGGTAAGACAGGAGTAGAAAATGTAGTGGTTGACCACCTCTCTTGGCTTGTTCTATTTGACTCCATAGAGATGATACCTATCAACAACATGTTCCCTGATGAACAACTTTTTAAAGTCTCCCAATTACCTTAGTACAGTAATATTGCTAATTATCTTACGACAAGTACAATTCCTACTCATTGGACTACGTAAGATAAGAAAAATTATTTGTCGAGGTACGTAAGTTCTTTTGAGATGATCCATATCTTTTTAAGTATTGCCCAAATCAAATTATTAGGAGATGTGTGCCTAATAATGAACAACAAAGTGTCATCTCCTTTTGTCATTCTCACACGTGTGGTGGCCACTTTTCGGTTAAAAAAAAAAAAACCACAATAAAATTTCTGCAATGTGTCTTTTATTAGCCCCCTATGTTCAAAGATACAAAACAAACTCCATAAAGCATGCGAGCGATGTCAAAAATTGGGAGGTTTACCCCATAGAAATATGATGTCATTAAACCTCATTCTCATTATTGAAGCATTCGATAGCTGGGGCATCGATTTCATAGGACCATTCCCCCAATCATTTGGAAATATTTATATCCTCCTTGCTTTTGATTATGTCTCTAAATGGGTCGAGGAAATTCTATATTGATTGATATTGGAGGTGAGATTAGATGGAATTAATCAGTATTTTCTTAGTTTTGAGTAAAAAAATTTTAATATTTTCAATAATTGGATTTCAAAGCTCTTTTTAAATATTAATATTCTATGTATCTGAATATATTTGAGTGTAAGATGATATGATACAAGGAAAATTTTAAAAGTCTAAATTCTAGTTAATTAGTATATTTTTTTTAATAAAGTTCTCTTAATGAATTGATTGATAGAAAATTTAAACATGGATTGAGTCTAGTTCACAAGTCACATCTGATTCATATTCTGTAAAGTTAACTTAAACTTCTAGTTTTAGCTTGATGATTACTTAAAAGTGTTAGGAACTAAGTCAGGAGATCCTTATCTACCTTAATATAAAAAGAAGTAAAGATACCAGCTAAAAAATAAAAAACAAAAAAAATAAAAAATAAAAAACAAAAAAAAATAAAACAGTTGAAATAAAAAATGACTACCTATTGCATGTGCCTAAATAATGAAAAAAAATTAAATGAAAAAGAAGAAAAAAGAAAAAAAGAGACGATAGTGTGAAAGTCGTCGATGAAAAGTCAAAAAGCAGGAATAAGTAAAAAGAGATGGGTTCAGAATCAATAACTTATGTTCTATCCACTCTAAGGTAGCTATCATGGTTAACATTATGGAGAGAAGGGTAATTTCTATGGATTATAAGTTGAAATTCATTAAGCATGCTAAAACTTAGTTTCAAAGGTTTAGTAGTGATATTAGGTTCTAGATTTGCGATATTTTATTCTTGTATCTTTGAATTTTACTATATGTATAGGGTTGCACAAAATAATGTTTTCTGACAACGGTTTAAAATTTAGATATCAAAGATTAGTTTTTTTTGTATGTTTTGCTCTAGACTAGGAAAATACTGGCTGGGGGTGTGTTAAATGTGAAATATTATATTATTTTCCCTTGTTATGAATGGGTTTTATAAGCATAGATACGTTTAATCGATCTAATGACATATGCTTCCCTATGTGAGATGATTTGGAGAGCTTAGGTGAAAAGGATGATTAAAGAAAAGATCTAATGCTCAAAGAATGATTAAAAGAAGATTTGGATATTTGGAGGTGTTTAATGAACATTTCAAGTGCCAAAGATCAAAAAAGAAAAAAACAAGTGCAAAAGAGAGAAAAGATTGGAAAAATCACAAAGACCAATAACAAAAAAAAAAATGGACAGTTCGGTTCCACCTAAGGTTGGTTCAGTCCGACTGAATGTGCACAAAATAGTTTAGCAAAAAACTGTGATTTCTAGACATAATTTGACTCGACATTCGGTCTGAACAAAACCAAGTTTGGTGTCACTGAAGCGATGTTCGGTGCAACCTAAGGAAGACAGAGACTTTAGATGCAAAAAGAAGAAATTCAGCTACAACCGAGAGTTAATTTGGGGCAACCGAAGGTCCCAGTCAGCTAGAGCCGAAGCGTAACTAAAGTGCATAAATTGAAGTCGGTTCCAAGTCAGTGCAAAATTTTTCTATTTAAAGGTATGTTTTAGGCTTTCTTAGATATGAATTAGGGTAGAAGGGGAAGAGCAAGGAGTTGTGGAGCTTTTGTGGAGTACTCCTTCAATCTTTCGGTTCTATTTGCTTTTTATGTTTTTCTTTTTGAGTTTTAGTTTAATCATGTCTTTGATTGGCTAATCTCTTAAGTGGGGCTAAAAGGTGAAACTTATAGTTATTCTTAATGCTTATTTTACTTCGATTCAAGTTATTTGATTAGATCATTGAACAATTCATTGTTATTCAGTTTCAATGTAGATTTATTTTTGGTTTATTTTGATCCAGTGTCGACTCCGGGCACATTACATGCTTAGGAAGGCTAAGAGTAATTTCTTATCTATTTTGCAAGGGATTGATCTATAAAATCTATTGATCTGTCATCGACTATGGGCACAATAGATGCTTTGAATTCCCTGCAATCAATACTTTGATACTTATTGTGGAAACCAATTTAGTTGAAGTTCAAATATGGTTTAAGTATATGAATGATGATTTAACTACTCTATTATTCGGCCAGATAGGATAAGACTTCGATTTCAATTCAGTAATCCTATTGAATCAAGTGCATAAACATTGAGACATAGCTATAAGTGGATCCTTAGCACTCTAGTGTTTTATCTTTGATAATTTTCTTCACAATAACTTCTTAAATTCAGAATTCTATTAGTTAGTTTAGTCCTAGTTTTAGTTCTAAAGTATTTTAGAAATTACACAATTATAAGTCCCTATGGGTACAACCTTGGTCTGACCGAGTTCTTACTACATCGTAGCCCTGTACTTGGGGTTGTCCGAACACACATCTATATATTAATAAAATTGACATTTCTTTAGCCTTTTTAGTTTGTCTGTTCATCTTTACTCTTTTGAGAAGTACATTGGTTGTAATTAGTAGTGAAATAAAATTCCTTAATGTAAGGTAAAAAGAATATCTCAGTAAGGATTTATTATAAGATTTCTATAAGGTGGGCCAAATTAATCAATGGTTTGGATCTTCCTAAGGGTTGGATATCATGTTCGGGCATACCGGTGGCCCCAATCGAGTTATGATTAGTCTAAAATTGTGTTAGGGTGGTGTGATAGATCTATGTTACATAAGTGTTCTTTTTAGACTTGGAATGCTAAAATTTGTGTGGAGATTAAGGGAGAGGAGTTTCAATGAATTTCAAACTCCTCACCCTCAATAACTATTTAAACACGGCTGGGGCCCCAAGCCAACACATGTTTGAAGTAGTTTTCCTATCCCGATACTTTTCTAAGGGGTAAGGTGCAAAAAACTACAACATTTGATTTTCAGAGATGGCATCCCACCCAGGTATGGATTTTAGTTTAGATTTCTCTATCCCCATCTCTGATGCACTGTTCAATCGTTTCAATTCCGTAAACCAGAGGTTACAACTGGTATCAGAGTAGGTTGTGCATCGGCTATATCATATTTGTATAGATTGTTCAATCTGTTTCAGGAATCCTTAGGGTTGGATCTTTGTATTCTAATAATAAACCAATCGATCTCAAATCAGCCATTGGGGTGTTGTTCCATAGCCATTCCCAGCATCCACTGTGATAATGGGATAGATTGTCATTATTGTTGGGTCCATTTCTGTCAATGTGGCTAGAGGTTGCCAAATATTGGCTAGGTGAACTTGTTAGAATCCTTATTAAGATTGGATTATTCATCATGGGTTTTCCTGCATCCTGGTTGAAATGATATTTCTGTCATTGGAGGGTCAACATTCAACATTGATGGTGGTTCAACAAAAAATAAAGGAGTGGGAAAGGAAGAAAGATTTTTCAAAACCCTTACCTGTGTGTATCCATATCAGCAACCGTGAACGACGGTTGTACTTGAAAGTGCCCTTATTTGTTAATGTACATGAATGTTGAGTCCTAGTGTCAAGTGAGCCCCATATGAAGACTACAAGACCAAGATTCATCAAGTTGAAGAAGTTGAGTGTGCTTTACAAGTATATGAAGCCTCACTTCCTAACCAAACCCTATCGGATAAAAGACCAACTTAAAACAAATCTAAACTTGCCCAAAACCATATTTGTAAAACCCTTGGTAAGCTTAGATTAAAATTTGTTTAAAGCCTGTGGAGATAGAAGCATATAGGAAATTTTCATGTTTTGTCAATTGCAATTGAAGTGCAATCGAGTAGCTTCTATGGCATCGAGCAACCGTTCAATGGTATCAAAACAAAGGCCTAACAGTCCAGCAACCAAATTGAAAATCCTAGATAAGTTTGATGGCATCGAATGAAGTTTGGTGACAATGAAACTTAAGTTTTGATGACATCGAACCCACTTCGATGACATTGATTAAAGGTCAAATATCTCCAGCAAGCTTTGAAAAATTCTACGTATACTCGGTGCAATCGACCCCTTTGAATGGCATTGAAGTAAGTTATTGATGACATCGAACACATATCAATGGTATCCAAAATGAGATTAGTTTGTCCAGCTAGCTTATAAGGAAAATCATATATTCTCGATGGCAATGAAAATCATTCGATGACATCGAAATTTAAATTTCGATGACATCAAAAGGTTGTTCGATGACATCAAAATATGGATCAAACAGTCCAGTGAGTTTTCATAGGAAAATCTATTTATTCTTGATGCAATCTAAAGAACTTTTTCGATGCCATTGAAATGCCTTCAATGACATCGAGATTCAAATCTTAATGGCATCGAAACACGTTCAATGGCATCGAAAAAGTGCTCAATATGTCTAGCAACCAAAGTGATATTTTCAAGGAAAACCCCAATAGCATTGAGCCATCTCTCGATTACATCGAAGGGCCCTTTGATGGCATCAAATAGAATCTGATATGCACTTATTTCAAAACCTTAGTGTAGGAAGTCGAAGTAATCGAAGAAGGTTCGATGACATCGAAGAAAACTTCGATGGCATCAACAAGAACAGATTTTTGCCTATTTTTTTACCGTTGGGATTTGACTTTATATAAACACTTGGGTTGCTTCTTGGCTTTTTGAACAAGTATTGAAGAGAGCTTTGAGAAAGTTATTACCTAAGTTATTACCCTTCCTCTCAAAGCTTTTTTTTTCCATAGGAGTTTATCATTCAATCCATGGCTTAAAGGCAATTTATTTGTATATTCATAGCTTGGATTAAAGAATGAACTCTGACATTCATTGATCATCCAACAACACTCTTTAATAGAAAATCATTGTGCTAGGATCCTTGAATGCTTGGCTCATGAGAATGTTCTCTTGATCTTAAATGCAAATCATTAACTAGAGTAGATCAACCAATCTGTAAACCCAACAACCTTGGTACCTCGATTAGAGCATCTACAAGCAATTGCAGTTTAAGGGAGCTGAAGCCTCTTCACCACTAGGAAGATCTTCAACAACATGTACTGAAACGGGGCTCACTCACTTACAAGTAAGTTTTAGTGTCCATTGTGTCTGAATCCCTTTCCTTGTGTAAGATTGGGATTCAGAGTTTGGTTGTCAAACTCACGAACATATTTCGTAGGCCTCCGACGGGAGAATACATGTAGTGTCCTTATGTAGGACGTACTGTCTTATGTAGGCATTATAGGTTGCCTTATGTAGACCCTAGAAGTTTCCTTATGTAGGCATAGAGTTTTCCTTGTGTACCCATTGTGAGTTGCCTTATGTAAGCATCTTAATTTAACCTTGTGTAGGTTGTAAAGGTTTATGGTTAACTTGATGGAAAACCATTGGATAGTGAAATTCAGCATAGTCATAGGGATGAGTGCGTCATCCAGGGCTAAAGTAGGCACATATCCAAACCACCATATATCGATGTGTTTGTGATGCATGCTTTTATCTATGTTGTGTTAATTCTTGATATGATTAATTTTCACACATTACATGTTTGATGCATTGTAAATATTATATATTTCACTATCATATCTTCTGAGTGTGAATAGTTTTATGTTAATCCTGCTTACTTTTGTTTAAATTAGTAGCATTAATTTTTAAGTACGATTAAAGTTTTTAAAAGTCCTATTCACACCCCCCCCCCCCCCTTAGGACACTTGGGCATAATTTCATACTTCACTAATAGCGGTTTACCACAATTTTAATTAGTATTAGAGCGGGTTCCTCTTGAAGGTTTTAACAATCTAGAGGGTGATCCTAGCTGAAGTTGGAAATATGGCCAAGGGAGAGGGAACATCAGTCTTTTATCATCCTAGTTCCGAGGGTTCAAACTATGCATAGTGGAAAGCTAGAATAAACATATTCTTACAATCTTTGGACCATGAAGTTTGAAAAATCGTCGAGAATGGATATGTGCCACCAATGGAACAAGTGATACTTGATAATGGCACTATCGTATCTATAATAAAACCAAAGTCAATGTGGACTAATTATGAGAAACAAAGGAAAACATGTTATGCCAAAGTGATGAAATGTTATTTACTATGTAGTTTCACAAGAAGAATTCAAGCAAATTTGTATATGTGGAACTTCAAAAGTAGCATGGGATTTATTGAATACTCTCTATGAAGGAACGAGCTTGGTAAAGTGCTTAAAGCTACAAATCTTAATAGTCCAATTTGAAAACATTAAAATGGACAAACATAAGACGTTTATGGAGTTTTACACAAAATTGAATGACATATGTAACTCCATGTGGGGACTCAGAGAAAGAGTTCTGGTCCCTAAAATCTGTAAGAAAATCTTGAGATCCCTACTAGAATACTTTAACTCTAAAGTCACCACCATAGAAGAGTGTAGAGCCATTGATGAAATGAAAGTAGAGAAACTAGTGGGTTCCCTACAAACCTTTGAGCTACACTTTAAAACTTTGTCCTCAAAATCTCTAAAAACAAAGTTGAATTAGAAGAGGATAGTGAAGAATATAATGGAGATGAGGAGGTGGCCCTTTTAGCCAAGCAGTTTAAAAAATTCTTCAATAAGAATCGTGGAAGAACATACAACAACAAGGGGAAATAATCAGACTATAAATGACAAATAGACAAATCATTCAAAAAGTCCAAAGAGCCCCAATGTTACAATTGTAGAAAGTATGGCCATCTATCTACAGAATGTTCCACAAAGAAATCAAAGGGAAAGGCTATAGCAGCCACATGGGACGATATCGAAGACTCCGAATCAGAAACAAGTGAGTCGGAAAGTGATGGGAACAAAAAATCATTGAAAATTCTTATGGCCTCCATCACTACAGTCATCCCAGATCTAAGGGACAATGAGGAGATAGATGAGCAACAAACTGAAAAGGCCTCAGAAGAAGAAGAAGAAGAAGAAGAAGAAGAAGAAGATGAATAAGAAAGTGATAGCATACAAGTGGCTTATGTCCAGCTTTATACTCATAGCAAAACATTCTTAGAAAGCTTGGGCAAGCCAACAATGAGGAAAAAAAGCTACAAACAAACTTGGATGAAGAATTGGCTGTAAATAAACAATTGACCATAGCCTACAAGATTACTATCTTAAGAATGCTAAGTTTGAAAGGGAAGCTGCTAATGATGGCTTCAAGATTGAAAAATTAATAAAAAAGATTGAACATCTAGAATCATAAAATGGAAAACTGAAAACTGAAAATGAAAAATTGAAAACTGAAAATGGAAAATTGAAACTAGATGTAGAGAAGTCCAATCATGCAGCAGAACTTTGTCGTAGGTTTTCCCAAAGTGATGAGAAACTAGGAAGACTTTTAGGTTTGGGAAGAAACTCTAGGGATATGAGATTCTTAAGCTATGAAACAGGTAAATATAACCCTTCTCTTGCACCTAATATGACCAAGAAATCAGTTGCTTCAGGCAGCAACACAAGAGCTACTCCTATCTACCATGCATGTGGAGACATGGGGCATTACAAATTTGAATGTCTTGCATTTAGACATCCCCACTCCACTTCCGATTTGAGCAATATAGGTAAATTCAAACCAACTAGGAGAAAATATCCCACTCCTCCTAAAATGACAAAGGGGATGGAGGAGTTGTTAAAGTAGGTAGCTTAACTAAATCAGAAGAATAAAGAATTGATGAATCAAGGGAATCTGGATCAGTTGCCCAAAAAATCCAAGGCACCCATGGATAACCAGCCTAAAGGAGAAAACATAAAGAAAACATCATCTCTTAAAAGGATGGTCACCAAATGGGTGGTGAAAAATAAGAACAATTGCCTTGTGATTTATACCGCACTTAAAGCAGGCAATAGTTCCAAATAGTATTTTGATATTGGTTGTTCCAGGCATATGACCATTGACCAGACACATTTTTGTGATTAAACCAAATTTGATGGTGTGTCGGTTACATTTGTAGATGGGAGCTCTGCCAAGATAGTTGGAGGAGGGACAATAGTTGGGCCTAGATTGCCCAAGATTGAAGATGTTCTTTGTGCTGAGGGACTAAAACACAATCTTCAAAGTATTTTCCAAATTTGTGACAAAGAACACAATCATCTTCTCCAAGAACATGTGAGAGATCTCAGACCACGTAGGTAAATTAATTATGAATGGCTCAAAAAAAATATGGTGAGAGGACTTCCCAAGATTGGGAAGAAAGAGAGTTGTGTGTGGTAATTGTCTTAAAGCTAAATAGATAAAAGTTAGACACAAGAAGACAACCAGCATAGCAACTACAAAACCTCTTGATTTATTACATATGGATTTGGTAGGTCCCACCAGAGTTAAGAGCCGTGGAGACAAGTGATATTTTCTAGTAGTAGTGGATGGTTACTATAGATTCACTTTGGTCGAATTTCGTAGGAAGAAATCTGATGCTTTTGAGGAATTTAAGAAGCTCTCTAAGCGACTCGAAACCAAAAAAGGATACTGCATAAATAGAATTCAAAGTGATCATGGAGGAGAGTTTTAAAATGACCAATTCCAAACGTATTGTGATGAAAATGGAATCTGGCATGAATTTTCAGCTCTAAAGACTCCACAACAAAATGGAGTGGTAGAAAGAAAGAATAGGGTGTTGCAAGAGATGGGCTCGTTTATGCTATATAGTAAAAACATGATAAAAAGTTTTTAGGTTGAAGCCATCAACACCGCCTGCTATATAATTAATAGGGTATATCTTAGAGCATGTTTAAATAAAACTCCGTATGAACTTTGGTTTGGAAAACAACCTAGTGTTAAGTATTTCCATGTCTTTGGTAGCAAATGTTATATTCTTAGAGACCAAGAACAACTAGGTAAATTTGATTCTAAAAGCGACGATGACATCTTCTTCGGATACTCATTAAATAATCATGCTTATAGAGTTTACAATTTAAGGACCATTATAATTTAAGAAACAGTCGATGTGGTTGTAAATGACCAAACACATGACAAAAATTGTCCTACCATTGATGTGGAGGATGATGTGGAACCACACGTTATAGGTAAACCTGATAACAATTCCATTCCTCCACTTGAGTCTCAACTGTTGGGTAACATACCAGTTATTAAGGATCATTCCCTCAATCAAATCATTGGAGATCCTAAGGCCAGTTTGAAGACTCGGCGACAACTTGATATCATCAATTGTCATCTCTACTTCGTCTCAGTAATTGAACCTAAAAATGTAGCAGAAGCACTCAAATGTGAATATTGGATTGTAGCAATGCAAGATGATCTACAACAATTTGAAAGAAATGAGGTATGGCAGCTAGTTCTTAGGCCAATAGAAACAAATATCTTCAGAACCAAATGGATTTTTAAGAACAAGTACAATGAATCTAGGAATGTAGTGAGAAACAAGGCAATACTCGTTGCGCGAGGTTACTCGCAAATTGAGGGCATTCACATTTGTCCAAATAGCGCGTCTTGGGTCTATAAGAATCCTCATGTCCAATTTGTTTCAAATGGATGTGAAGTGCGCCTCCCTCAATGGTGTACTTCAGAAAGAAGTGTATGTTGAGCAACCTAAGGGATTTCTTGATCCCAAATATCCTCAACACATATACAGATTGAGTAAAGTGCTTTATAGTCTTAAACAAGTACCTCAAGTGTGGTATGAGTGTTTAATGCAATTTTTGCTAGACTACCATTTTTACAGGGGGAGCATTGATAAAATGCTTTTTACATAAAAGACTAAGAATGCCTTGCTAATTGCCTAAATTTATGTGGATGACATTGTATTTGGATTCACTTATGAAGATGCTGCTCATGAATTCGCTGAATTAATGAAATATGAATTTGAGATGAGCGTGGTAGGTGAGCTCAATTTCTTTCTGGGGCTACAAGTGAGATAATTGCAAATGAGATTTTTGTGTGCCAGTCCAAGTATGCTAAGAAATTGGTAAAAATATTTGAACTTGAATCTGGTCGCACTCATCATAATCCCATGAGCACCACACTCAAGCTTTCTAAATATACAAATGGGAAGAGTGTGGATCAACACTTGTACTGCAGCATGATAGAGAGCCTACTATACCTAACCACGAGCCAGCCGAACATTTCATTTAATGTAGGTGCATGCGTTAGATTTCAGGCCGATCCTAAAGAATCACACCTAACTGCAGTTAAAAGGATTATGAGATATGTAGCCGGGATTACCGATTTTGGCTTATGGTACCCATTTGAGACATCTACCACCATTACCGGGTATTCAGATGCTGATTGGGCCGGTAATATTGATGATCGCAAATCAACCAGCGGTGGTTGTTTTTATATCGGCAAATGTCTAGTGTCTTGGCATGGCAAGAAGCAAAACTCGATATCTTTGCCTACTGCCAAGGCTGAATACATTGCAGTCTGCAATTGTTGAGCATAGCTTCTTTAGATGAAGCAAATGTTGTGGGATTATGGTATTGATTAAACAATAATGACACTATTTTGTGACAACACTAGTGCTATTAGCATTTCAATCCAACATTTAAGAAAAAAGTACATTAATATTCGACACCACTTTATACATGAGCTTGTAAAGGAAAATATAATTATGTTGGATTATGTGCCTACCGAGCGATAACTTGCCGATATATTGACGAAACTGCTAGATGTTAATAGATTTGGAGATCTCTAAAAATCTATTGAAGGGTCTAATCTCGTTGATGGCTCATTTGGTTTAAATGTTATATTTGATGATTTTTTGCCTCATTATTCTTTTTTAATATATATGTTTTATTTTAGTTAATTTTCATTTTTTTTGTGAATTTTGATTGGGTGTACAAATGCTAATTTATTGGTAAATATTAGTGTACATCTCAGTATATAAGTCAGTGCATGTTAAACTGATAAATCTTATCTGAAAGACTGTTTCGATGACATTGAATAGGTCTTCGATGGTATTGAGAGTTATTTAATGGCATCGAAGGTGTTTCGATGGCATTGAAGATCCTTCATACTTCACTGACCTAATTGGACACTTTTCGGTGGCATCGAAGGTGTCTCGTTTGCATTGAGGCTCATGCTTCGATGACATCGAAATGTCGAGGCCTATATATACAGCACGGGTGGCTATTTTCATTTTTCTCCTTATTCCTATGTCTGTTCGACTCCCTACTCGTTTTGGAGCTCTGGAACTTATTTTTCTCTTTTTTTCTATTATTCTTATTGCTCCATCGTGCTAAGGTATCCCATTTCCATTCTCCATTTACATTTTTTTAGCTTGTCTTCCTAGGGTTGTTAGAACTTATTTGGGGATTTGTCCTTAATCTTGTGCATTTCTTAGTTGATCTCTTAGTAAATCTTGCTTCATTTCATGATGCGCAAGGATAAAGGGAAAATCCGTGGCCTAGGGGGAGTCTTCTAGACCAAAAAGGGTAAAAATGTGCTTATGCCCATGATCACAGAGACCCCTTGCTCATGTGGAATTCTCACCGCATGTTTCTCCATCCTCGAGGTAAGAAACACAGCGTCTGAGAGCTCCCAATCCTAAGATACAAATCCCACTGGTTCCGCCACCTCCCAAAGCACGATATGAAATATTTAGGGAGCAAGAATTGACCTTGGAATGAACAGTGGATCGCAAATGCATTGAGCCATATGGGATTGAACCCATATTGGAAGTTGTTGGATGGGACAACGTGCTAGATTTGGTTGGCATGCCTCGATACGAACAGGTATATCAATTTCTGGCATATTGCCATTCTCTGGTCCTTGACCCACCCTCCTTCAATATCACTATAGGTCAAAACACCACCCGGATCATTCCTGAAATAATTGCTCAGCTCATTGGGGTGTCAGTGTCTCCAGTTAGCCTCACTGACCATGATTTTAATTCACTAAAAGTATGGGCAAAGGTCACTAGTTACATGTGAAAAGGAGTGAGCATTCCCTGGCATAAAGGGAACACTTTACGTTATAAGCACCTGGAGTCAAGGCTTAAAGTTCTTCACAATATTTTCAGTACAAACATCTATCCCCGTGGAACCAATAGAGTAGACCTCACCCCTTTCATGATGAACATCCTCTATAGTGCAGGTCAAGGGATTCAACTATGTCTACTGACCATCGTACTCCATCAATTAGCCCTCACTGTAAAGGAACTCATCTCACATATCTTCCATTTTTAAATTATTGAATGTCAAATATTACATATTTTTCCCCATTTATATCTTGGTTTTATGAACATGATATTGCTTAATGGTATACTTTGTCCATGTTTGTGTTGCAAGGTGAATTTAAGAGCTTGGATTGAAAAGAACACTAAAAGCATGGATTTGATGCTCAAAGAACACCAAGGCAAAAGAACGGATCTTTGGAGATCAAGATTGAAGATTTCAAGACCCCAAGATCCAAGAAAACTAAGTAGAGAAGGAATGAAGTCGAAAGAATAAAGTGTTGAAATTCACTTCATTATCTGTGTCATCGATCACAGTTCGATGACATCAAATTTTTACATGAAAATCAAGTTGGTTGTTGGACATATTGGATGCAATTCTCGATGAATCGAAGTTATGATTCGATGACTCAAAGAAATGATCAATGACATTGAAGTATATTCGATGGCATCGAATTTATGGAAGAATTTGAAGCAACTCACTGGACTATTTTGGAGACTTCTTCGATTACTCGAATACTACTCGATGACATCAAAGTCATGTTCGATGACATCGAAGGTGTGCTCGATGACAAGAAAAGTTATGCAGTGTAGAAAAATTACGCAATGTGTAAAGGCACGATTTCCAGAATTCGATTTATGTTCGATGTCATCGAACGCATTACACAAAGTTTCGCATACTGCGTAAATTGAGGCAGTTTTGTGATCTTATGTGAACTAGGCTATAAATATGGGTTTCCAATAGACTTTTTGCGAGATCTAAGGTTTGGAGGAGCAGAGCAAAGGGGTGGACCCGTCATCTAAGAGTTTCTTCTTCTCTTCTTCTTAGTTTTTAATGTTTTCTTTTAGGGTTTTGAATCTAATCATGTCTATGGTTGGCTAAATCCCTTAACTAGGCCTAAGAGGTAAAGCTTTTAGCATGATTGGGATGTTTTTCTTGCTTAACTCTTGTTCCTGTTGAACTTCTTTAATTCTAATTTGATATTTAAGGAATACTTTTTGTTTTTAATGGTTTGTTGTGACTCAAATTACAATAGATCTGCAATAGCGTTGAGTATCTTCTTTTACTAATTTGAGATTGTAAAGTTAGTAAATCCTGTTGTTCGCCATCGTCCCTTGGGCATGGTTGGGTGATGAAATCTCTTCTAACCTTCACAATTCTCCTATGTTTGGTTGTGGGATTGGTATATCCCGTTGTTTACCATTATCCCCTGGGCATGGTTAGATGATGGAATCACTTCCATTCCTCACAACTCTCATCCGTTGAGAATTAGGTCAATGGACGTTCTGATCTGATCTTATTGATATATCTTCCAATTAGATAGGATAGGACTCCAATTCCAATTGTGTCCTTGAATCAAATAAGGAAACATCCTGATAGCTGCAAGTGGATCCCAGGGCACCCTAGTTCTCACCTTTGAATTCTTAAGTTTGTAATTAAACACTTCACAATTACTTCCTTATATTCCAGATTTAGATTTAAATCTTCTTTTAGTTCTACTTCTAGTTATTTTTAGAATACCCACAAGATTAGTCCCTGTGGATTCGACCTCGGTCTTACTGAGATTATTACTACATCATGACCCAACACTTGGGTTTATGAACACAAATCTCATTTGCTTGCAATCTCGAGAAGTTGGACTATTGCCCACGTTTGATTGTAAGTATCCTACTTCTCGCTTCACGTATGACAACATCTAGAGGATGAAATTAAAAGATCATCTGGTAACTGTCTCAGAATCACCACATCAAAGTGACATCAATGCACACAAAGACTCTAAGTGCACAGACACAGATATTCCAACACAGTTGACTCTCGTTCGTCACTCACTGTCCAATGCTCCTCGGAGTCGACACATAGTTGCAAACATCAGGGCCATCCCGATCACATTAGAAAAATTCTTCATGGACAAGCTCACTTGGAAGAGTGACTCAAGTGTCACGAGGCAAGACTTTTAGGCATGGAGCAGATGTTGAAGACACTACTATGCCGCGGTGATTCCACTCTGCGTAAGGGTGATCCGTCCAGATAAAGATCAGTTCAATGATGCATAGTCAAGGTCTTACGATTGTGGAATTATTTATCTTTTTAGATGCCCTTGCTGATCATATCGAGCGTTCTTTGTGTATTTGTGATTGAATGTTTGTTGTTTTTATTTGTGTTGTCAGTGGATATTACTTCCCTACTTGGGCTTATTTTTGTGTGGATGGAGGATTATACCTTTTTTTTCGAATATTTTAATGTTATGGATGATCATGCCATCTTTGGGATTTTTTATATATCTATATCATTGTGGCATGTTTTCGTTTCTATCGCATAATTCCTTGCGCTTCATTCTTATTTCTGAATTATGTGATTGATTAATTGTTCGGTCTACCTGTAACACCCCGGATTTTTGCCAATTTGGAGTTAGAAGTCCTTAAGCAATGGGTCGATGATAACACCTTATTGACTTCTCAAAAACTCAATCCCAAAGTTTAAAATCCCTTTTCAACCCATTTCCTTCAAAATCTCACTTTTCACCACCTTATTCTTAAATTTTTCTAAGTACTTTCATATTCGACATTAATCGTAAAGTTCAAATGATGATGAACAATACTTAAACTAAAATTTACTATAAATAGTAAATATATAAATACAATAAGTTTTATGAGTTTTGGACCAGTAACCTTATGAAATCTCACAAAATAAATAGGTTATTTAGATAGATCAGCTTCTCTTACCCCAAAATCATATATTGCACATCGAATAACTCATTCCAGGGTACAAGATAACTTATTTCAAAATTCATTGGCAAAATACCACCAGACACCACAGTGGGCGGGCGGCGCCACCGCCAGGTATGCGGTGCACCGCCGGAGCACCAAGTTATGGTGGACCCTCGCTGCAAATTTTCTGCACTTTTCAATCAACTTCAAAAAATTATATCTCCCTCGTTATAACTTCGATTTAGGTGATTCAAAAGCCAAATTGAATCTTGATAAGTCTAGTTTCATATAAAAATAAGAGAAAAATATAATAAAAATTTTAATATAGTTAAATATAGGTCGGTGTGACAACTATTTAAAAATTATTAGTTCGGACATCTGCTACTTCTAGAATTTTTAGAATTTTCCTACAATACGAAATCTAATAAAATTTAGTGAAGATGAAGTAAGCTTGATGATGAATACTAAAAAAATAATTAAAATAGTATACTAACTAAAATTGCTAAAAAGAGGCGTAGAACTACCCGAGGACCATATTCTATCATAATTAGGGCATAATTTAGTTAAGTACTAAACTGAATAATCAATAGAATTAGCTTAAAACACTTTCTATACAAACTACAAGACCCAAAACCTTTAAAATCACTAACCCAACCTGACTTAAAAATCTAGGATCAATGTCAAAACCCAGTTGCTCTCAAGAGCACATTGAAACTCCGTATCAGACCTAGACCACACGTCAAAAGTCCGATTACCTTGAAACTATTCGGTTATGACCACCTTATTGGGCTTGATAATCATCCAAAAAATTAAGTCCAAATAGTATCTCAAACTGCACAACTTGAGCCTAGAGCGAAGTGTATGAGAAACGCAAATACCTTTAGAAAGCGAACTAAAACTTAAGTGAATTGAGCAGTTCACTTGCAGGCCAAATTTAAGGATTCAGACCATCAGATTCTGACCCAATTACACCCTTGAATCAGGGAAAATTTTCAACACATCTCAGTATACTTGTGGCCCTGATCGAGTACCGGTGACCATTGAACTGAAACTGGTCCTCTGTGGTTGATCTGTAAATTTGATCGGACCGAAAACTTAACTTGACCTAGATCCAATGTAAGGAAAATTTTTCTAGACAGTATGCAGAAAGGGGGCCTCCAGATCAGCTCCGTTAGATCGAAACAGCCTCTCTTTGGCTATAACCTAAGTATACCATGGCCCTAGGGCCATTTAAATCAATTTTGGGCCTATATAAGGGGTTTAACCCACCCCTCTCTCATTTAATACGAATTTCTCTAACCCTAGGAGAGAGAAGAGGGAAAAGAGGAGGAGAAGTGAGAGAGATCCGGAGTTAGTTGCCGAGATTCGTTCCCACTGCTCCACGTATCAAATCGCCTCTCCCGTGTCGCTACATCGGCGCTTTCGATTTCATTTTTGGGTAAGAAATCCTAACCCTAATCTATTTTAGGATTCCAAATAGAGAAATCAGTGAAATAGATAACCTATTTCGTAATTCGTATAGTCGTTGTGCCGTAGACAAAGACTTAGTGTTCAAACTGAGATCGGTACGGGTTTACTGGCGAAAGGTGCGGACTATAAACATTTAGGTTACGGTTTTCAAGACTTTCAATGTCAACAATGATTTATGTTTGACTTGATTGCTGCCATATGATCTTAATTATGATGTATTCGATAAATTATACATGTGTATGAACTATGTGGTTAAATAATGCATTTCAGGTGTTTGTTGAAATGTTTGAATGAACTTGAAATTATGATTCTTGCTTGCTATGACTATTAAGCTAGAATACATGTTTATTGTGTGTATGACAATTCCCTTGTGAAAGGATTTGTCATGATATATGCCATAACTAATTTAGTCTATATATGTAGTAAAGTGTAGTCTAAGTAATTGTTGAAATGCTTGAATGGACTTGAAATTATGGTTTGTGCTTGTCATGACTTATGTTTGAGAATACATGATTGTTGTACGTGTGGCAACTCCCTTCTGAAAGGATTTGCTATAATATACATTATAACTAATATATTATATGTATGTTGATATGTGTAGTCTAAGTGTTTAGTAAAATGCCTGAATGAGAAAATGCTCATTGAAATATATTTAATGAGAGTGTAGAGATAAGATTCTCAATCACCTTATCTATAGTTATAGTTTCTTTTATATAACCTATCTTAGTACTGTGTGATTTATGAATGAAATGCCTACGTATGATAACATGTGTACTATTTGTTAGTTGGAATGCTCAAATGAGATTTATATTTAGATTGGTTGTCACATGCTGTCTCTGACTATTACATGTGAATACTATTGTTTGGAATGTGATTGGGACTACTACGTAGTCCAGGCAATCGGTAATGATTCCTGAATTAGTGGCCGAGGTCATTTTCGCCACACAAGATATGTTCGATGAATCCGAGTCATACGCTGTTTGTCGACAGTAGTTAGGCCACGCGGAGTGCTTACGCGTTCCATGTCAATGAATCCAACATGCGCTCGTACCAGTCGAGCTTATCAAGTAACCCGATTGGCCTAATGTATGCTCACCATGTATGGACGTTACTGCTTAAATCAAAGGTACCAACTTACTAGAGGAAAGTCCGTTTAACCTTGATACCACGATCCGCTAAGACTCATGAGCCAGGCAGGATAGTATGGGACACCGTGGTCGAGCTGTCGGCCTACGCTGGAGCGACGAACCTTCCCATAGTGTCCAGTGAGTAACCCAGACTTGTGAGCTGAATACATGGTATGGGACACTGTATTTGAGCTATTGGCCTACGATTAGGTGATGAGCCTCTCCGTAATGACCTTGAGTATGCACTAGGACTACGCTAAGGCGACGAGCCTTTCCGTAGTGACTTTAAGTATAAACTAGGCCTATGCTAATGGTGACGAGCCTCTCCATAGCAACCTAGAACTGCCTATCGTATGAGATTAACTAGGATTGACGACCCTAGATGGATCATTGTTTGGGAAATGATATAAGGGAGGTACCTTAGCTTCCCAAACCTGCTGAATGAATAGACCTAATTAAGAACTTGTCTAACATAACCATGCATCGCATTGAAGATGCTTTGGCGAGAAAGCGCACGTTTACCGAGAGTGTTGCATGTGCGATCGTGAGATGATGTCGTTGAGGGAGTGCAAGTAAGGGCATACATCATTATCGCATACCATTCTTGTATTAACAACGCTAATTAAGACCTGATTGTTGTACTACTGACTGAATTGATAACATGTTAACATTTGCTTTATAGTTTCACTGAATTAGCTACTCATTTTCACCTGGGATGGTGTTTTAAAACACCACCCAGACTCTGGTTTAGATGCAGGTGATGACGAAGTCTATACAGTAGAGTTGGACTTCGTAGGCGATGAGGAAGAGTTCTCCTACGTTCATCTATCGGGCGGATCTATATAGATCTCATACCGATGCGCAGGGATTACTGGGATACTTGTTTAGTTGAACACATTTACTTTCCCCATTTTATATGGTTAGAAACAACACATGTATATATTTAGCCCGATTTCATACTCATACTCCGAAATTTGTGAAACTTTTTCATAATTAAATGCATATATTTTAGTCTTTCACTTGCTAAATTACATTAACTCTAGAGTATGATATGTTGTTTTAGTATAATCTCACTCATGTTTACTGCATTGCTAATGGATGACATCTAAACATCATTACCCATGTTGCATAAGTGATGCGTTGGAACTCGGGAGTAGAGCTTTGCTCGACCCCCGATTTTCAGGGCGTTACACTACCTTCCAATTATGAATAGGTTTATGATTCTACAACTTCAGTCATATTTGGCATGCTGATTTTTCTACTAACCCTTTACCAATAACTGACAAAATGGGGAGAACCAGTCTCCCACCATAAGGTTTAGTTTGTTTGTTATGACTTAATGGCGATGCACGAAGATAGGGGGAGTACCAACTCAAGTCAACTCAATTTAAGCACTAAGATTAAGTCTTTGTATATTCATTGTAATTGAGTTGTAATTTTGAAAGCTATGTAATCTTTAGTTGTACGTACCATCTAGAGTTTGTTAAGGTTTTGTCACGTAATTGACAAAGGGGGAGATTGAAAGTGCCTTTATTTGTCAATGTATATGAATGTTGAGTCCTAGTGTCCAGTGAGCCCCATATGAAGACTACAAGACCAAGACTCATCAATTTGAAGAAGTTAAGTGTGCCTTATAGGTATATGAAGACTCACTTCCCAACCAAACCCTATTAGGTAAAAAACTCACTTAAAACAAATTTAAACTTGCCCAAAACCATATTTGTAAAACCCTTAGTAAGCTTAGATTAGAATATGTTTAAACAATATTTAGATAGAAGCATATAAGAAAATTTTATGTTCTGTCGATTGCAATCGAAGTGCAATCGATTAACTTCGATGGCACTGAGCAACTGTTCAATGGAAACAAAACAAAGGCCTAACATTCCAGCAACCAAACTGAAAATCCTAGATAAGTTCAATGGCATCAAATAAAGTTCAATGACATCGAAAGTTAAGTTTCGATGGCATCGAAAGCACTTTGATGACATTGATCAATGGCCAAATATCTCCAACAAGCTTTGCAAATATCTCCAACAAGCTTTGAAATTTTCTAAGTATACTCGATGCAGTCGAACCCCTTTCGATGGCATCAAAGTAAGTTATCGATGGCATCAAACAAAGTTCGATGGTATAAAAAATGAGAATAGTTTGTCCAGCTAGCTTACAAGGAAAATCATATATTCTCGATGGCATTGAAAGCTATTCGATGACATTGAAATTCGAATTTCGATGAAATCGAAAGGCTATTCAATGTCATCGAAATATGGACCAAACAGTCCAATGAGTGAGTTTTCATAGGAAAATCTATTTATTCTCGATGCAATCGAAATGTCTTCAATGACATCGAGATTCAAATCTCGATGGCATCAAAGAAATGCTCAATATGTCCAGCGACCAAAGTTAGATTTTCAAGGAAATTTCCGATGGCATTGAGCCATCTCTTGATTACATCGAAGGGCCCTTTGATGGCATCGAAGGATGCTCAATGGCATCAGATAGAATCTGATCTACACTTATTTGAAAACCTTAGTGTGGGAAGTCGATGCAATTAAAGAAGGTTCGATGACATCGAAGGAAACTTCGATGGCATCGAAGACCCTTTTATGGCATCGACAAGAACGAATTTCTACCCATTTTTTTACCGTTAGGATTTGACTTTATATAAACACTTGGGTTGCTTCTTGGCTTTTTAAGTGAGTATTGAAGAGATTGAGAGAGTTATTACCTAAGTTATTACCCATCCTCTCAAGCCCTCTTTCACATAGGAGTTCATCATTCAATCCATGGCTTAAAGGCATTTATTGGTATATTCATAGCTTGGATTAAAGAATGAACTTTGGCATTCATTGATCATATAGCAGCACTCTTTAATGGTAAATCATTGTGTTGGGATCCTTGAATGCTAGGCTTATGGGAATGTTCTCTAAATCTTAAATGCAAATCATTAACTAGAGTAGATCAACCAATCCCTAAACTCAAAACCTCGATAAATCAATTGGAGCATTTGCAGGCGGTTGAGGTTCAAGGGAGCTGAAGACTCTACACCACTAGAAAAATCTTCGACAACATGTGCTGAAGCGGGGCTCACTCACTTACAAGTAAGTTTTAGAGCCCATTGTGTCTGAAGCCCCTTCCTTGTGTAAGATTGGGATTCAAAGTTTAGTTGTCAAACTCACTAAGACCTTTCATAAGCCCCCAATGGGAGAATACGTGTAGTGTCCTTGTGTAGGACCTACTATGCTGTGTAGGCATATAGGTTGCATTGTGTAGGCACAGATTTTCCCTTGTGTATGAATTGTGAGTTGCCTTGTATAGGCACCTTAGTTTAACTTGTGTAGGTTGTAAAGGTTTATGGTTAACTTGATTTAAAACCATTGGATAGTGAGATTCGACAAAGTCATAGGGATGAGTGCGTCAGCCGAGAGTGGAGTAGGTACATAGCCGAACCACTATATATCGTTGTATTTGTGATGCATGCTTTTGTCTATGTTGTGTTAATTCATAATATGATTAATTTCCACACACTACATGTTTGATGCATTACAACTATTATACATTTCATTATCCTATCTTTTAAGTGTGAATAGTTTTATGTTAATCCTGCTTACTTTTGTTTAAATTAGTAGCATTAATTTTAAATAGGATTAAAGTTTTTAAAAGTCTTATTAACCCCCTTCTAGGACACTTCGGCATAATTTTGTACTTCACTAAAAGTGGTTTACCACAATTTCAGTGCCCTCCACCTTTAATGCTAATTAGGAAACCCTATTTTTGTTTACCATTTGTGATAGCCATTTCTGATTGTCATTGTAACATGTATAGTCTTTAAACCCCGATAGATCTGTGCAGTAATCTTTAAATGACATCCCTGTCAAAACCCTTACCATTGTTTCGACACCATGTGCAGTTGCAACCATGGAAAAAAAATCAATTTTCTTCTCATATCCCTTTTCCAGAGAGCTTGTTGCGACCATTAGTGGTGACCACAAGCTCCCAGCGGTTCTAATCTATTAGGTATCAACATTTGAACCTATGATGAGATAGGATAGTGTTTGTTGTCCTCTCCAGCAGCGATTAGGGGGCAGCATCTTGGATTTAGGGTATCAGGCCTATGTCCTAATGACCATTCCATTCCTTAGGACACCGCAGTCCTCTCCGTCGAATTCCGGCAACCCATAACATGTATGTAGTGTTTGCGAGCGACCTTGAGTTGCGTCCTGTGAACCTGAGCCGATCAACCCAAGACGTATGTCATTACAACCACATCATCACCGCGGTTCCAGCGTCGCGTCTCGTGTGCTAATCCAATAGCTAGACTAAGAGATCCGACCCGTGCATTATCCCAGTCGTTGATCGCATGTTGTGGGACCCAAGGTGTCCAGGTAGAGAAATATCTCTACAAGTAATCATGATGGTGACATCACCCGAGCCTACCTAAGGAAGGATGATGTCACCCTAGCCCATGCCTCTTACATGTAATGATAGCTAGCATGCTTCTCTTTACCCCATGTGCAATCATTGTCTAGCCTAGCAATGATTACCTATTTCCCTCTCTCTCTTATCTCTCTACCTCCCTCACTTCTTCATCATTTCTCCATTAGCAAGAGCCATGGACATCCCACCATTAGAGAGAAAATCCAGCCCCATTACAGCCCAAGATATCTCAATCCAACCTTCCTAAGCCCATCTCAACCATTAAATTAACCCTCTTGGAGCTTTAGAACCTATAGGTGGAAGGAGTTAAAGATTTAAGGTGGGTGCTTCTTAGCACTTGTTCCTTTATATCTTTGCATGGATCTTCATCCTTTTTAGCATGGGGTATGTGAGACCCTCCAATCAATGGTGGAGATCCCATATTGGTCCCTAGGTGTGGCCAATGGCACACCATATCTTACATGTATGTGTCCATGGTGGGACCATTCTCCATGGATCCCACCATGAAGTTTCTATGTTATGCAACTTGTTATGGCCACCTAGGCCCTGGTTTATGTGGTGGAAATGGGATTTCCCCACTAAAATTTATGATATATGGCCCATCTATGTGAGGCCCACTTAATGCACATGTGCATGCATGAGAGGAGCTGATAGTGGCAGAGCTCCTCCCACCACCACCGTCCTCTCTCTCTCTCTCTCTCTCTCTCTCTCTCTCTCTCTCTCTTTCTATGATGATGATGTGTAATGGAGCCCGCTTTACTGCCCATTTTCGGGCCAGCCTGGATGAAGGAAAATAAACAAATATCAGTTTGATCTAAAACTATGGTGGGCCACTCACGTGGGACCCGCCAAATGCAAGTATTTTATCCAGGTCGTCCGTCCAGGGCATGGATGTGAGGCCACCTTGATGAAGTATTTTGTCCAGGCCGTCCGTCTAGGGCATGGGCATGAGGCTGCCTTGATGAAGCATTTCATCCAGGCCATCTGTCCATTGGACGTCTAGCAAGCCTGGACGATCAAGAAAACACAAATATCTGCTTGATTCAAAGCTACTGGTGGGCCACACGTGTGGACCCACCTGATGTATATGTTTCATCCATACCATCCGCCGTCCAGATAGGCTAGACAGTGGAGCCTACCGTGATGTAAGTGTTTCATCCTTACCGTCTAGTCCAGCTAGACGTGGACCCCACCTTGATGTTTGTGGTTTATCCACACCGTCCAGTCTAGCTGGGACATGGACCCCACCATGATATATGTGTTGTATATCCTCACCGTTCAGCTTGCTGGATGGTGGAACCCACATGATGTATGTGTCTCATTCTGCACCGTCCGTCCATTGCTGGTCGTGCATGGTCCACCTGTTGTGCACGTAGGGCCCTCCTGCTGTATATGCAGGGCCCACCTTGCTGCACACTATCCGTTTGGTGGGGGCCATCTGCACTATCCAGGCCCACCTTGATGTGTGTATTGTAAGCACACTGTCCATCTATTTTTTTTGGACCATAGGGCTAACCTATGAGGCCCACCTTGTTATGTATGTCACTCATGTTGACCGTCTATTTTGCTGAATCATGGGCTACCCCACTATGATGTATGTGTTGCACACACCATCCTCCCATTGTGCCTAGATCATAGGCTGTTTCCCTTGTGTGAGGCCCATTGTAATGTATGTGAGGCCCATGGTGATGTACATGAGACCCTTGTGTGAGGCCCATTGTGATGTGTATGAGGCGTATGTGGTGAGGCCCATTGCGATGTATATAAGTCCTCTGCGATGAGACCCATTGTAATGTATATGAGGCTTATGGGATGAGGCCCATTGTGATGTATATAAGGCCTATGTGATGAGGCCCACTGTGATGTATATGAGGCCTATGGGATGAGGCCCATTGTGATGTGATGAGGCCCAATGAGATGTATGTGAGGCCCTTGTATGAGGCCCATTGTGATGTGATGAGGCCTAATATGATGTATGTGAGGCCCTTCTATGAGGCCCAATGTGATGTATGTGAGGCCCATGGTGATGCACATGAGGCGCTTGTGTAAGACCCATTGTAATGTATATGAGGCCTATGGGATGAGGCCCATTATGATGTATATAAGGTCTATGTGATGAGGCCCATTGTGATGTATATGAGGCCTGTGGGATGAGGCCCATGTGATGAGACCTATTGTGATGTATGTGAGGCCCATTTGATGAGGGCCATTGTGATATATGAGACCCTTGTGCAAGGCCCAATTGTGATGTTGATCCCACCATGATGTATATGATAATGTTTACAATGCCCATCCAATTTTTCTAGCTACTTTAAGGGCCATGGGCCCCATTATGAGATAGTCTCTATAGCGGGCTGCATTCTAGGAGACAATGGTGGTTAAATGCACACATTATAAACTCCCTAGGGCTCATTGCTAAGCCCATTCCCCATTGTAAGTTAGAATCTATGAAAGGTCATACTTTAGGAGCAATGGTGGTTAAATGTCCACATTGCAAACCTCCCTAGAGCTCATTTCCATCTTCTCTTTTAGGCTATCCCAAACCATTGGGCCCCCATTGATGATGGTGCCTTACACCATGCCTTGTAGGACTACCCATGCCTTGCAGGATTACCCACACCTTGTGTACTTATTGGGTCTCATAGGGAAGTCTAGTTTATTACGCGATGGAGAGGGTAAGGAAGCCCACTTATTATACTTAGACTCAGATCTGCCCTCGGTGGGGGATCTTATGACGTCCCCTCACTGTGGTCATATGTAGGCAGGTACATGTGGGTGGACGCTGATGTGGGCGGGGCCTGGAGAGCCTGGGCGAGCTACCAGCGGTTAGTAGGCTACTGTGTTGGCAGGATTATGCACACAGTGAAGGCAGAACTTTGTTCCACATCGGAAGCATCGTCCGAAGTTTAGGTGGCTATAAGTTGGGTCCCTTCCTTAATTATCATGACGCATTTTAAATCCGTGAGCTTTGGCAAAGAGGACAATATCACCCCTCATCGTAGATAGAAGAATATGCGGTATCAGATTGGGTATATTCACTATATAGGCCTATCTTGATGTTTGTATTAGATACATCGTCCTTCTGTGGACCCCGTCATGTATTGGGCCGATTAATGTTAATCATATTAGTGAGCTTGAGCTAGTAGGACACACTGAGTAAATGTTAGCATAACATCATTCATGCCTATACGCATCATATGCATGCTTGATATGAGGAATGTTTAATCATAACATATGCCATTGGGCAGATTATTTATGGGACTCCCTGAGAGACGGAATTGCCCCACATGAGCTCGTGGTATGCGCAGGATTGCTGCATGACTGGATAGTGTGAATCATGTATCTCGCATTTGTGTGACATGATTACTATATGCCTTAGCGACATGAGGGTCGTAGCCTCCGCGGGTATAGTGTGGATGGTAGGATTAGATACCAAAAATACTTGTTAAGAACGAGGGCGCCATAGATGTCCCAGGGTGAAAGTCCCCAAACCCTTATGGTACTAGAGGATGCTTCAATGTCTAGACCGAGTGGATGCATGAGCGCATGAGGTCCGAATACCAATTGGCCACGACTCCCATTGTGTCGTGGTCGATTAGAAGGGGGTGTGGCCTTATCCACCCGAGTGAGGGGACAATGACTAGGCTGAGTCTAACCCAACTTGAGGAATGGGTCTGTTATCGACGAACAGGGCCTGATATTGGCAGGCTGATAGTGAGGTCTTTTCCACTTACCCAGTTGTGTGCTTAGATGGGGCGGCAAGCTAGTGTTGAGTGTATTAGACCCCGATGGTATTTTAGAGGTGAACCGTACTGATGTGTGGATTCAAATGAGGACTGGCATGCTTGTATTGCATCTTGCATATGATATTTGGCCAGGTAGGCCTCGCATCGCATAGCCTTGGTATGATTGATAGCATTCATGGACTTGTCAGCATTTCCGTGTAGCATTCATGGATTTACCAGCATGTTTTCGCATTACTCTGATATTACATTCTGAGCACGCTTATATTGCGCACACACTTACACCACCCTCTAAGCTTTCAATAAGGTTATGCACGATATATGCGTGCAGGTGACGTTAGAACGCAGTCGAGCTAAGGCAAGAGCGTGCGACTAAGCTTATAGAGTTTTGATATTTCTATATTGTATTTCCCTTTATGCCTTGTACTCACAAGTTTTTTTTAATTATAATAGATATGTGGTGATATTTCTTGTTATTGTACGTGGGTTATGTTTGAGGTTACGCTATTATTTTGAGAATAATTCATGCTGAAAATCCTCCTTGTAGGATCCAAGGATTGGAGTCTAGTATATGGGTTTTGAGAGCCGAGAATGGGGTACTACGGAGGCTGTTAGCGTCGGATTCAGCAATCGAGAATTTTGTGAGCCCGGTTTCCGAGTTTAGAGCGTGACATAAAGTATCGGTGAAGACAGATTCCAGATGAAGTGTCAAGGAAGAACAGAGGCCAGTGGCTCTATTCTTTTTAGGATTCCCTAATGGCAGACCAAAACCCTGACGACCATTAGGGTTAGGGTTCTTATGGGAACGAGGGGCCAAGGCCCATTTTTTTTCTTGGATGGGCCCTCTAATTCAAGCATGCTTTTAGCCCCTATTAATATTGTTCGCACACATTTCACATTTATTTAAGCCCCTTCCTTGGGCCATCTCGTGGGCCCATTTTTTATCAGTGGTGGGGCACAATTGTAGGGACACGCTTTTAAGTGTTTCCCTTTTAAACTGTTTGATCATAAGGTCGTTTATTGGCTTTTACCTTGAGATTTGAGCCATCTTGTGACACCTCGCACTTTACAGTCCTCGGGTGTTACCATAAAGACCTAACTTAGTATATGCACAAGTCGACTCATTTAATTGTTCACTTCATTTTAATATAAATCATGTCATTAGGAACCATATCCATCCATGGATTGAGTCATCCAACCGTTGATTTACATTAAAAACTATTACCTCACCAAAGAATTCACATCCGCTAAGCTTGGTTAAATTGACGAAGTTATACGAACTCAATTTTGGGAACGAGGTCGTTGAACCCACCATCCATTGGATATTAATGTTTGATAAGATGAAATCCCCACCCTGGTGTAACTAATGGGCTATTCAATCCCATATTAGCCATTAAATCCCATGTAATTAGTCCTAGAACCATGGATCATTGAGAAGCTTGTCTCATGGAATAATTCGACCAGAATTAACTATAGATTTAGGAATCGTGACCATCTAACTCTGAACTCAACCGTCAAAAACTCATCCAAATAGACTTTAGAATCCCTAGGACCATTATAGCCGTGTATTTGAATGCAATCCGACCATTGAATGAACGGAGATCTACAATTAAAGGACTAAAATCTAAATTTATGGCCCATCTAACGGACAGATCTACTAGAAAATCGGTCTAATGACCTATTACGAGTTACAATGTAGAATTGACGGTGTAGATTTGATAAAATATCACCGTGGACCCCACCTTTATACCGGGTGTACATAGCAAAGTGTACACCCACGGTCCACTGGAGGCACTGCCTAGTCAATCGGGGGTTGACCCGAGCTAAATAAAAAAAAAAAAGAGAAATCTCTCCCGTTTTTCGGCATGACTTCCGTTTAAATGGAAAGCTTCAGTTTGTGTTAATAGTGGCCCACCATCCGATCACCTCTGAGAGATCCAAACCATCCATCAAGTCCAAATGGGAATTCTGATCAAAACCTTGAGGTTTGTACATATGGAAGTATCCAATCATACGAACGATCTTGTCCACAAGGGGCGTTGCGTGCGATAGTTTCCTTAAACAGGACTTTCCGTTTCTAGCTCTATGAGCTAGCAAACCAGAGAACCCAGACTCTCCTAGCCGTGCATCCCAAAACAATGCTAGTTGTCCATCCATCTCCGCACTTTAGGGCTTCTTTGCAACAAGAGATACCGCTGCGACTCGAAAACTCGCGCACCTCAGGATTTCTGTGATATTCTTCCAAAAGGTGGACCCCACAGTGATCTCAGAGACCATCCACACCATCCATACGTGGTTGAACGTAAGATCAACCATTCACTGATGATCCGCCATTAACGGCGTGATCATCTTCCTCATTAGATTGAGAAAACCCATCAGTGAATAATGGGTCCCATTCGCCGATCAAAACCTCACATTAGGTGAGCCATTTACTTAAAAATCTATTCTTGGTAATTGATCAGAGATTCATTTCCTTGATTTTAAATGATTAAAAAGAAAACAATATCATAAGTAATCCTTTAATTAGTTGCTACCGAAGGTCTTGGAAGGATTCCCGAGAGCTATAAAAGCTCTTTTTCCATTTTGGATAGCCGACCCTAAAAATCTGGAAAAGAGAAAGAAAGGGGAAAAAGGAGGGAGAAAGAGAGAGGGAGAGAGAGAGAGAGAGAGAGAGAGAGAGAGAGAGAGTCGGGTCGCCCACCAGCTGTGCCATTGCCACTGAGTCCATCTGTTTGAGTCTGTAGGAGACAGGGCGAGGTGCGTCGAGTCCAGCACCTTTCGGTCATCCTATCAAAGAAAAGGAGAGAAAGAAGGAAGGAGAATGGAAGAAAGAAAATGAGAGATAAAGGAGAGAGTGAGGGAGTCATCCTCCTTCCTGTCCACTGCCGCACCAACATCGCTGAAAGCTGCTGGGATTGTGTGATGACTCTAGCTTGAACCAGAGGATTCCCTGGTCAATTTAAAAAGAAGGAATGATGAAAAAGAAGGAGTGAAGATAGGGAGAGGGAAAACATTGGCTGAGAAGAAGAGTATGAGGGAGAATGCATTTGTGCCGCACCGAATCGAGTTGAGTCAGGTTGGATTGCCACCGAATCTGACTACCTTAACTCGGTCCGAGTTTAGACTAATTGCAAACCTTAAAAACATTCAGAAAGAGACTGCGAAAAGAAGAAGAAAGTAGGGAAAAGAAAAGGGGAGAGAAAGAATATGGAGAAAGAAGAAGAAGATCAGAGAGAAGAAGGAAATATGGGGTGAGTTTCTGAGTTAATTCAGTTCAAAACTGAGTCAGGACTCTGATTCACCACCTGGTTGGGTCCATACCTTACTGGAACCCCATAGCACAGGGATAAAAGAAGAAAAGAAAAAGGGAAAGAAAGGAAGAAGAATGGGAGAAAGAGTATAAGGGGGTTGTAATCGGGTTGGCACTGAGTTGACTCAGTTTTAGCTCGAGCCGAGTTTGGGACACATTTAAGTAAGCTAATTTTAAAATCTTTGTTTGGATTTAATCAATTATTATTATATCATTTTAAGTCTTATGATAAAAACTGAAATCATCTCTCATCTAAGTTCAATACATCGAATCGAGTCAATTCAAGCTAGTGAGGCTAAATCGAGTGCTTTGAACTCCTTTGTGGTCCCTAGTCTAGCAAGAAGAAAATCCACACTTCAAGGTGAGGGATATCCCACATGACTTCCTCATTTCCTGAAATTCTAAGTGTTGAGGCATAAAATAAAGAGAAGAATTGTAGCAAAAGAAGATCAAAGGGTTGAGGAAAAAGAGAGAGCTGAAGAAAGGAACATTGCAATAACTCAAGGTTACCTTGCGCGGGTCCCCACAAAGTATATCGATTGCACGGGTTCCTGCAAACTACATATCGATTGCGCAGTAAGAGTTCCAAGTGATTATTCAAGATATATCCCACATCGCTAAGATTAAGGTTCCACACGTGCGAGGGCCTATAAATACCCCTTCCCCTCCTTCATATGGTTGGTTCAAAGATTTCTGAGCAAAAGCAGAACGAAGAAGATGACTGAAGGTAGGAGCAAAGGGCTCCTGCAGGTTACGCGGACCCGTGCAACCTGTATGCTTTGTGTGGGACCGCGGAATCAGACTGCTCTGCAGTCTGTAACAGCAAAGGGCTATCATGCTGTCAAAATGCTTGAAGCCCCCAAGTCTTCAAGTTCTTCCTGTCCAAGGAAAAGGGAAAATCATCGACAGAAATGCATATTCCTCCTGAGTCTTAGGAGATGATCAAAATAGCGCCGGAATGCTACCGAAATTTCTATCTCCTTGAAGATTGTTGATCGATTCGTCAATTCCTCCTAAGTCCTAGGGGATAACTGAGATCATTCTACCAAAATTTATATTTGACTATGACAGTTGAACTTATTATAGTTTCTTTGTACCAAATAATTTATCTTAGAATCAAAGGATATTAAAAGATGTAAATGAACTCAGAATCAATAAAGTGTGATAATTGTCTTTGTACTTTTCTCTGTTATGTCTGAATAAGATAAATCCCCCAAATCAAACACATTTGTTTTTCTTATCAAAACAAAATGGCTACTCTGCTGGGGGAATTTGTCTTATTTAGCATTAACATTGGGAAAGCGGTAAAGCTTTTATCACTTTTTGGTGTCTCTCAGATGCCAAAATGGCAACTCTCAGTGGGAACATCCTCCCCTTCATCCCTAAGATGGATTACTTAACCCTTCACATACTAATTTCGTGTGCGTTTCATTACCGAAGGTACCTGAATTTAACCACAAAATACAACTGATGACTAGTCTTACAAGGAAAGTGAACTTCTGCTTCACCTCTACTGGGTTCATAGTAGAGTATGTACCGAGCCAAGCCCCGGAGTGCACGGATCCACGTCCTGCAAGTGGGCGTAAAATGACTCAAGTAACAGCTGGAGTTGTATCCGTTTCACCTCAACCGCAGGAAAGTGAGGGGGATTGGACTGTGGTCTTGTCTCATATGACAAAAGCAAGGAATCTAAAGAGTCGTAGAGCGAACTCATCTCTGGTGAGAGCCAGAGGACCGATCACGCGCAGTATAGTCAGGAAAAACCCCAAGCTCGCTCCTCCTGTGATATATCCCAAGCGAACAATTCCGCGGTTCGCGTCACGTGATTTTTCGGTCCTGGTCGCCCTGAGGACCAAATGGACGGAAGAACAGAAAGGTAAAATGCTGGTGATAAGCTCACCAACACCTATGTCACCCTCGACAAGTTCACCAATAAATGTGTCGCCCCGATCGATCAGCAGCACAGGGAGCATACAGAAGTCGAATGAGACTCTGATCTCTCCCCTCTTTATAAGCCCTGTCACATCAACATACTCTCGCCTTATTCCAACGACAGCTTCGACAAGCAGTAAAGTAGTCAAGGTGCATATGGTCAAGACAAGTCAAGGAAATAGACCAACTACCGAAGATCGTGTTAACCAGATGGTAGAAGCACAAAGAGCGCTAATGGATGAGTGCCGAAACCTCAAAGAAGCTTTGGCGACTCTAGCACATAACGTAGCCCAAATAGCGGCTCCACCGATGATGGGAACAACGAATGGACAGGAAAGTTAGCCTGAAGGTTCTCGTCCACAAGGGATAGGATCGGGAGGGTCCGTTCCAACAACAAGAACCATAACACAAGATGATATAAGACAGGTCATTGAAGAAACTGTGAGAATATAAAGAGAACGAGAGCATACTAGCCGCTTCAGATACCGAACACCCTATCCGAGGGTCGTATAGGATGTTCCGTTTCCGGCCAACTTCAAGCATCCAGATTTCTAGAAATTCAACGGGGAAGGATCGCTAGAAGAACATCTAATGCACTTCATTACCAGTATGAGGAATTTCTCCACGGTACCATAGTATTACCTGAGGCTGTTCGGGTCGTCGCTAACACACAAAGCATTTCGGTGGTATTCCTACTTGACTCCTGGATCAGTGCGGACTTGGGAGCAAATGCAGGATACTTTTATGTTAAACTTCTTCTCGTCAAAACGTGATGTTAGCATTACAGAATTGGCCTCCATACGGCAGCGAGAAGGGGAACCAGTGGAAAAGTTTATAGACAGATGGAAAACATTGGGGGCATCGTGTAGACAACTGCCAGAAGAAAAGGAACAGGCAAAAATGTGTTTGAATTCTATGGAAACAGGAATCGCATTCGGACTCACCAGCGCCGACATCAAAACCTTCCGTGAACTGGCCACCAAAGCTCATGCATTAGAATTAATGACTCGCAAGATGCCAGTATTTCACCAAGATCCCGTTAAGAGGATACCCAGCAGGACAACTGTGAATACCGTCGATCGTGACACAAAAAATCAAGATACAGGGGGCTCAAGGGACAAGAGACCAGAACGAAAGGAAAGATGGAACCAGTCAAAAAATAGATACAATGGAAAAAGGCTCAAGATGCTTGATTCTCACGAAGGGTTCGATTTCTATAAAGAAGATGTTGTTCCAATAATGAAGCAATTACGAAAAGCCGACACCCTAGAATTACCTGAGCCCAAGTGCCCGGAAGACGTGATAAAGACCAGGGAAAGAGATTTCTGCCGTTATCATCATTTAGTAGGACACCCGACAGAAAATTGCTACATGTTGAAATGTATCATACAACGAATGATAAATAAGGGTGAGATAATAACTGGTGAAGACAAAGGAAAGAGTACGAGGGCGACGGTAAACATGTTTATAGTCCAAGAAAAGGCCAGAGAAGTAAAAGGAAAAGAAGGTCAAATGTCGACAAAGAACGCAATAATGATTACGTTACAATCAGGAAAGAGGGTGACGAGCCCAGTGAAGCAGAAAGCAGGGATCGTAAGGAAAGAAGTTATTGAAAAATAGAACAGCGATGATAGAAATGAAAACAGGAGCAAAATGGCAAAAATGGTTTATGATGTAGTTAGCCATTTGAAGGGCATACCGGCGCGTTTAAGCATCTATGACGCACTCAAGTTATCAGAAGAGTTTCGGCAAAGTTTGATCCAAGTATTGTCTGATCACAACGTTAGAGAAACTCTGCTGACAGAAATGAAACAAGAGAGAGACAATGAACGGGCATATTGTTTACCATTCATCTCATTTTCCGATGATGATTTGATTGGTGAGACGGAACATAATAGGTCACTGATGATAGAAGGTCACATCTGTGGGAAGCGGGTAAAACGGATTATGATAGATAATGGGTCTGCAGTAAACCTTTTACCACTCTCAATGCTAACCAAATTGGGTTATCGCCGTTCTGATCTACACCCTAGTGGAATGATGATATAGGGCTTCAATCAAGATGGACAACGCGCGCTTGGTAAGATTACAATGACGCTGGATGTAGGAGAATTAACTACTGATGTCGTATGTCATGTCATAAACGCCGTGACAACATATAATCTTCTCCTGGGAAGGCCATGGATTCATCAGTACAGCATCATACCCTCTACTTTGCACCAATGCTTCAAATACTGTAAAGACGGAATACAGTGTAAGGTGATGGCCGACGCAAAACCGTATACAGAAGCCGAGTTGTTCTTCGCGGATGCCAGTTATTATAAAGGGTTCTCTGAAGAGGCGGGAAATAATGTTAAAAATAAAGTCTTAAAGGACATCCGAGTAAACAATGTTGAAGAAGAAAAGGCAGAATCTTCTAGGACTGTGGGAGCAAGGAAGAAGTTCTATTTTGTACCCAAGTATCTGAGACAACCGGGACAGCTGCCGTTAACCTTGTTATCAACAGAACAGTTGAAAATTCTTCAGTCTAATTATATGATGCCGCTACCCAACATTGAAAGGTATAAACCATTTTTAGCTACTCTAGGAAGATTTCAAGTCAAGGCTAGTACCAAATACCCTGAGCCAATAGAATTCCATGCTGTAATAAAAGAAAAGGCCGAAATCACGAACAATGTATACCACAGAAAGTTGACATCATAGAATCTGGAAAAATATAGTTCAGTGAGCAAGAAGATCATGAGGAATATGGGTTTTGATTGTAATAAACCCGTGGGGTTGAACCACAGAAAGGGAATTCAAATCCCTCTTAGGGTTGACCAGGAAAAACGGAGAAAATTCCAAGGACTAGGAGCAGAGTCATTAGTAACTATGGTTAGGCCACACAAATACCAAAACAGGACCCTAGAACAGTCGAGTACCCTGAAATAGCTCCAAAACAAATAGAAGATGGGGGACAACCGACAATAAACGGCTTGTGAGAAATAAACTTAGGAATAGATGAAGAGTCAAGGAATACGTTTATCAGCATTAGTCTTTCTGAGCAGGAATCTGAGAAATATGGCCAACTTCTCAGAGAAAATAAAGACATCTTCGCCTAAACGTATGAAGAGATGCCGGGTTTGAAACCCTCCGTAGCAATGCATCGATTAAATATCTCCAAAGAAAAGAAGCCGATAAAGCAAGCACAAAGGCGATTCCGCTCAGACCTAATTCCATTAATCGAAGAAGAGGTCAACAAGCTGATAAAAGTTGGGTTCATCAGGGAAGTCAAGTATCCGAGGTGGATATCAAATATTGTTCCCGTGAAAAAGAAAAACGGATAGGTCAGAGTGTGCATTAACTTCAGGAATCTAAACGAGGCTTGTCCAAAAGATGACTTTCCTCACCCGATAATGGAATTGTTGATCAATAGTACGACTAAGTATGCTATCATGTCCTTCATGGACAGCTACGCAGGGTATAATCAAATTAGAATGGTGCCCGAAGATGAAGAAGCAACAGCATTCAGAACACCGCTAGGAATTTGTTGTTACAAAGTTATGCCATTCGGTCTTAAAAATGTCGGG